>VWZO01019896.1:40414-127378 GCA_013396975.1 Bucco capensis | reverse complement strand
TTTTTTTTTTTTGTTGGTGATGTGATTATACATAAGACAGGCACAATGCTAGCAACAGGACAGGGACCAATAGCCACACCGTCAGGCTCGGGAAGCGTTACGGATGGGAACGGTGTGTGGGATCTGGGAGTCACTGCAGGGGCAGGAGGGCTGGGGGAGGGCAGAGGAACAACAGCAAACTCGGGTGGAAAAGAAAAGACCTGTCAGGAGGTGGCTGGCACGTGGGAGCAACAATGGGAAATGAAACAGAATCGACACCTGTTCTTGGAGCAAATGTGAAGTGGAGCGAAGCAGTGGTGACAGATCCCCACCCCCAGCACCTCGGTGCCTCCTTCCCTCTTCTTTCCCCTTTTCTGAGACCCACAGGGGCCACTTGGATGCCTTGGGTGTGCTGTACCCAGCTCCTGGCATGGGACACTCCTTGCCACCTGTCACTCAGCAGCTCCTCAGTGCTGCACCTGGAGCTGCCCTCAGCCACCTTCCCAGCCCAGGAGGGCAGAGCTCCAGTGTCGCTCGCAGAGCTGCATTTCCCACATTCCCAAAGGGCATCCCTGAGATGCACTGTGACTTCTGCTCCTGCTCAGAGCATCCAATGGCATTGGGCTGGGGACTCTCTCCCCTTCCTGCCTTCACCCCAGGGGAAAGAGGCAAGGTATGAAGGTGGCTGCTTCCCAAACACCACTCCTCCCCCCCAGAGCTGTGCGTCAAGTGGCTCTCAGGCTCCTTCCTCTATCCCCACGCCCAACAGGACGTGGCAGCCAGAGCTCAGCACAGCAAACAGCTGCTCCCAAAGCAGAGGAGAAGGAAGGAGGAGGTGGTACACAGGAGACCAAAGAGGGGGCAGAGTCACCCCTTGGGACACCTGGAACTACAGCCTAGGGGAGGAAAGCACTGGAGGGTGGGAGCGCAGGGTGGGCACTCTGCAGGAGAGGACAGACAGACAGCTAGTGAAGGTTGCAATCCCAAGACATCACTTTCACCACTAAGTTCACTCCACTAAAACCTTTCAGGGAGGGGAGGGGGAGGGGAGTGGGTTAAGAGAAAAAGACACCCTTTTGCTTGAGAAAAAAAACTATCCCCGAAGTCTGCTAGTCAGCTAAATCCTGTGCTCTAGTTTTATACACCTAAGAGGGGAGGGGAGGAAAGAGGGAGGGGGTCTGGTGGGCTGCTCCCCTCCCAAGGCTTCACTCCACTGGGAGGAATCTGGGGGCTCTCATTCATGTGACAAGGAAACATGGAGAAGAAAGAAAAAAACCAAAACAAAAGAAAACAAAAAAAAACCCCAAAGAAAACAAAAAACAGTTTCTAAACTCCTTAAATTCACTAAAAACTGTGAAAATTCCCGGCAGGATGTTTGAATATCAAACGCAGATTTTGGAAGCTTTAATGCCAAGAGTTAGTTCTGTGTTGGTTTTGCTCATGTCTTCCCGTATCTCTATCTGTGCGCTGGCCGCTGGACTGCTGCAGAGGAGGAGGAGCAGGAGGAGGAGGAGGAGGAGCAGGAGGAGGAAGGTGTTGCCAGGGGGGTTCTGCTCTTGAGGCTGGCCACGGGGGGCAAAGCAGAAGTGCCATCGCTCTCCCGGGAGGATTTGCTGCCCGAGGTGCGGCGGGTGCAGCGCGACAAGCGCTCCTGAGGGTCACATTGGTCCTCACACTCTGTCCTGGGATCGTAGGAGAGCGGGAAGGTGCGGCGCTCCCAGGGCTGCACAGCCTAAAGGGAAGAGACACCCAGCTAGGCAAAAATCCTCTGGAAAAGCTCTTCTGCTCCCTCTCTGTGTGTGAATCTGGCTGCTCACAGCACTGGTTGGAGCGGGAAGCTCCAACGGTGCTGTACAGGGGCCAGGGAGGCTTAGCAGCAGCCTCGTCACAGGGCATGGAAAGCTTCAGCACCCTCCACACTGAGCCAAGCTCTGGAGATGCATCCTGATTCCCCACATGCAGGTTTCCAAGCTGTCTCCCCGCAGTGACGGGGATGAAACAGCCGTTGGAGCATCAGCTAGACCTTCACACCCATCTGCAGCAGTCGCTGCAGCGACAGGCAGCTCCTGCACCTTTCCCACAGCCACCAAGGACAGAACTAGAGGCAAGAGGCCCAAGTGGAGGCAGCACCCACCTGCTCATCCAAGCCAGCCTCAGGCGTGGAGCAGCGAGTGTCCTCACTGGAGAGGAGCCGCAGGGAGTCCCGGGAGAGCGGGGTCAGCGGGGCAGAGAGCAGGTCAGGGCTGATGGGGCTGCGTGGAGAGTGGCTGTGGGACAGCTCCGGGTGGGAGTGGCAGCTGCCCACATCGGGGGATGCTGGCTGGGGGGTGGAGGGGTTCCCCAGCTGCGGGGTCGTCCGTCCGTCTGTCGATCTGTAAGACCTGAGATAGGAACACAGTCGAGAGCCTGCTCGCAGTCCCCACCCACACAGGCTGCTCCCTGCCACCTGGTGTCACCCTTCCACTGCCTCCTCCTGAGGGGAAATTCCACAGGGATTCAGCACATGCTGCAGCCCATTGGTTAAACTCATCAGGCTCCTCTCTGCCCCATCTGCACTGTCTTGGTGCAGCTTTACACACTGCTGCTGCTCTCCTCAGGTTCTGTGTCCTGCGCATCTCCTACACTGTGATTGCTGCTTCAATACCACGGGGAGAAGCCACCTATGAGCTCAGACACTTCCAAATGGGTTTCTCCAAGTGTTTCCACCATCCCCACGCCACGTGGCACCAGGCAGAGCAAGAGCTAAGTGTAGTGAATCAGTAATGCTGCAAATGCAGCAAGATCAACAGTTGGGTGTAGGAGGAGCACTGTCAAAGCCCTCAACTTCAGAAGATTTCCACCAAGAGTGAAGGAAGTTTGAGCACCTACACAGATTCCCAGATAAAAGACACTGAGGTTGCACAAAGAGAAACCCAACTGGAGTCCCCACAACTGGGAGAAACTCTTCAAGAGGAACTACAACAGCAAGTAGCAATCAGAGATTGTTAAGGATATGATTCCAAAATCTACCTTGGCCAAAATGTTCACCTGAAGCCACAAAGCCAGTAAAAGAGCTACACCTACACCAAGTTCCATGGAGCCACTGTGCTGAGTCAAGATGCAACTGAAAAGCTGCTATAGGAAAAACCCAAACCCAATCTGTGACACACACACATGCAAGGCAGGAAGACCACAAGATGCTCAGCAGATCTGCTGGAGCAGGTCACAAAGAACTAAGTGAGCTCACCCCAGTGTTTCCTGAAACTAAGGACACAGATGTAAATGGAGCAGAGCAATCCATGGAACAGATGTGACAGCACAACACTGAGAACAACCACTGTTCTCTGCTCTTGCAGGATTCAAGGGTGCCCACCTCAGCCCTTGTGTTTCTCTCTGCACTGGTGCACCAGCCTCCACACTTCTGGAGTGGTCAAAGCCCCTGAGAAAGCAGAACCCAAACAGAGGGTGCAGGAGTTGCTTGTCTGGTGTGGAACTGCTGTGTGGCTTCACCCTCTCCTAAGCAGACTACATTCCACTCCTACAAGGACTCCTCAAGCTGCTCTTGTGAATGGTGATTGATCTTTCCACTACCAGCACAAGCTCTGAACCTTTTCTATGGATCAGGCATCTAACAATGCCTCCACAAGCTGCTCCCCAGAGCATCCTACTCTGTTGGGAAGGACACCCTGGCCAAGAGACAGGGCTTGGTGGGCTCACCTGCTGCCCCGCCGCTGCGGGGGCACGCTCGTGCTCCAGAGCCACCTGGCCCTCTCCATCTCCTCACACTTGCTGTGCCGAGCAGCAAAGGCTGAATCAGACAAGTCCTCAGCCTGGGAAGGAGAAGGTACAGAGCTGGCTCAGAGCTTCCTCACAGTAAACACATGATCCACACAGAGGTTCTTCCCAGTGTCACAGTTTGAATGGAAAGAGATATTTATGTCTGGAGGGAGGCAGATGCTGTCAGTGACTGTGAGAGTACCTTGATAAACTGAGTCTGCTAAAAGCAAAGGAAAGTTCCTTCCTCCAGGATGAAGGCACTCACAAAGTGCTTTAAGGAAATACCTTAACAGTTCAGCTAAAATAATAATTACTGCAGCATGACTGGGCTTGATTTCTTATTAGACTACTCCATCAGAAGACTGCTGCCCACAGAGGTTTCCTGACAGCAATCAGACCCTGGGTCCAGCTGTACCCAGCCAGTCAATCCAACTCCTTCCCTATCATGCCTTTCCTGAGAAGGAACCACCAGCAGGCTGGTGTCCACAAGGCCAAGTGTGCCATTTTGCTGCATAAAAGGAAGAGACTCTACACCTTCCTGATGAGACTCCTGCATCCACTCCCTCCCAAGTATCCTCTGTGGGTGCTACCAGTCCCATCCATGTTAACTCAGGAATAGAACTCTTGCTTACCTCCTCGTTGTCTTCCTCCGGGTTGGCTTGCAGAGCACTGACATCCACTTCACGCCAGCTGCAAGACACAGCAGAGGACAGAGAGTCACAGGCACAGCTCAGCATGTGCCCTGCATCTGCTGCCACTGGCTTTGGGCAAGTTAAAAAGACAAGCCTGCCACCACAAGCAACACACTTTGAAGTCTGAGCTCACTTTTAAGCCAACTGGCCACATTTGTCTACCAGAATCCCTCCTGTGGCATCAGACAAGGGTTTCTCCCCTTCCCCCACTACTCCAACTCTGCTCCATTTGGAGCACATCTTTCTGCAGTGGGTTTGCAGCCACTGAGTGCAACACTGGGGGACAGGCAGGAGATGTCCTTCCACAGCAGGGAGAGTCAGGAAGGGAGAGCAAGGCTAGTGTCCTCCTGCTGCAGCCCTTCCTCTCTACCTCCTTGTCCAGCTCCCGCCAAGGGCAGAGGAAGCAGAGCACATGCTGCAGCATTTCCTCCTCTTCCTCTGGCTCAGCAACAGGCTCCCTCCCTGCCCTGCTCTGAACAAGGCCTGGGAAGAGCATGTAGGACCAGGAGAAAGAAAGAGCTAAGTTGGGAAAAAGACCTGGAAATGTGGGAGGGAAAAGATGGACTAGAAACTAAGCGGTTTGGACAAAGTGCTGCAGCAAGCTGGCACACTCCCACTGAGCACTAGGGTGGGAAAACCAGGATTTATCTTATCCACAGTACTAATCCAAGGGCATCCAAACACAAGCTGACTGCTCACCTCTCACACTCGGTTTGTTTGGGCAGAGGAAACTTCTGATTCCTACCACTGCCCAGGCATGGGAGTGCTTCTCCTGGCTGGGGTGAGCCAAGGCAATGGTGCTCCTGCACTGCAACAGTAACCCTGCCCAGGCACTCCCTGCCCAGCCTGCACACGAGCAGAGCTGGGCCACCACCAGCACCTTGGCCTCAACACACCCAGCAGCTTTGCAGCAGGACAGAGGACAAGCAGGATGGCTTCAGATTGCACAGAGCCCTGAGCAAGGCAGCCAGCTTTCATGCACGAAGGACATTCAGACAGCACATTCCCTAACTCAATAGCATGATCACAACTTTTCCAAACGTCTTCCTACTTCCAAAGAAGAAGATAGCCTCCTTCCTCACCAGTGTTAGCAGCCACTAGGAGCAAAGCCCTAAGCCCGGGCTGAACTTCTGCCAGGACAGCTGCACAGCAAAGCCTGGGATGTGTCAACCTCATGGGAGTTAGGGATCAGGCACATACCTGGGTGTGAGGATCTCTTTGTACTGCAGCTTCTCCACACGAGTCGTGGCAGCAACAGACATGGGGATGACAATGTTGTTAATATCAAAGGAGCTTTCACCTCTCCTCCTCCTGGGCTGCTGTAACATGAAGACAAGAGCCAAGTGAGAAAGGGCTGTACATTTAGCCATGTTAAGTCCCTGATGGAAAAAGGACATGGCTTCATACAAGTGGCCTTGGAGCCATCTGACCCATTATGACCTAGAGAGACTCCAGAACCAACAGCAAACTGCATCGCAATGCAGTTCTCCACCTACTGTTTGCTGCAAGTTCTCTTCCCAACCAAAAGCCATTGGTTTGGAGGGTAAGAAAAATACTAAGCCTAAGATGCCTGAATTACTCAAAAGCTGACACCTCAAAGAATCACTGAATGGTTGGAAGGGACCTCTGGAGATCTTCTAGTCCAACCTCCCTGCAGGGTTATCCACAGCAGGCTGCCCAAGATCACTTCCAGGTAGCTTTGGAATCTGTCCACAGAAAGAGACTCCACAACCTCTCTGGGCAACCTGGGCTCTGGCACCCTCAGAGGAAGTGATTTTTTCCTCATGTTCAGGTGGAGCGTTGTGCCCATTGCCCCTTGTCCTGGCACTGGGCACCACTGAGAAGAGTCTGGCCCCATCCTCTTGCCCTCACCCTTTAGCTATCAAGCCCCTCTGGCTCTGCTCTTCTTCAGGCTAAGCAGCCCCAGGGCTCTCAGCCTTTCCTCCTCCCAGAGATGCTCCAGTCCCCTCAGCAACTTTGCAGCCTCTGTTGGGACTCTCTCCAGTAGCTGCTTGTCCCTCTTAAACTGGAGAGCCCGAAACTGGACTTCATGATAGACCTGAGCTCAGAAACCTCTCCAGAAAGGCACTAGATACTTACAGCTGAGCTAGAGGTGCCCTGTGAACTCATGCTGGCAGGTGCAGAGCCTTCTGAGGAGGTGGACAGTTGCCGTGCTATGGGGCTGTGAGGTGTGGGGGTCACAGCTGCTGACAAGTAGCTTGGGCCACCAACATCTGTGTGATGCTTCAACACTACACAGGGAGGGGGGGGGAGAGAAAAGGGAGAATGACATTAGCAAGAACCAAACAAAAACCCACAAATGGAGGTGGTGGTGGACAGAAAAGGACCATGTGCACCAGAAATGGGCAGCTTTGCATGAAAGAGAAGCACCTTCTGGTGGTGGCTGCCAGCAGGAGAGGCCCTGGAGGAAGAAGAAGCAGTTAAGAGCACACTAAGAGGCATTGCTGCGCTGGTGACAAGACCCAAAAGCAGTGGCATTCTTCGGAGGCTGAGAGGCTGGATATTGCAGCAAAGCCCAAGCTCCCCCCAGAGCCCTGGCCCTTGGGAGCCTACCTTCACTCCTCTCAGATGAGCAGTCCCGCGCTCGCCTTTTGTCGCAGGCAGGAGGCTGGACAAGGGAGCGCTCTGGCGCTCGCTCGGCCTTGCCCACGGCCGTTAGAGCGTCTAAGGGTGGCCTGTGTGCCTTGTCTGCTTGGGCTTTGTGCTGTGAGCGCTCTGAGGAGGGGAACAGAGAAAGAGCTATGAAAGGCCAGTTTTCACCTCTCTTTCTGTTGCCACAGGAGGCTCGGGCAGAGTTTACCAGCTCCATAAATCCAGGCAGGTCAGGCTCAAGAACCATCAGGGCACTAGAGAGATGTGCTCTGAGCAGAATGAGCTCGTGCCACAGTGAGCACAGCCTCAGCCTGACCAAGAAGAGGTCCCTATGAGCTAAGACCAGCCTGAACTTCATAAGCTGCACACACTTCATCTTCAGCTCTGGCCTAACTGGCCTTCTGCTCCTCCTCCTCCTCTCTCCTGCCAGACTGCACGGCTGTGGGGTACAATGCTGGGCAGAGGTTCTGCAGGTGGCAGAGGCCAGGAGGACACTTACTGGCTGCAGTGAAGAAGGAGTTGACCAGCTTGTGGCGGTCCTTGCGAGCAGGGTCACACAGGCTGCTGGTAGGCATGGGGGCTCTGTGCTTCAGGGAGAGCTTTTTGGGAGGTTTGATTTTCTCGTAGGGTTTATTCTGCCACTGAGATTTCAACATGCTCTGGAAGTGCAGGCTCGTGGGCACATCTGCAACAACAAAGCAGGGCATTCCCATTCATTACATTATGCACCAGAAAGCTGCAGAACCATCATCCACTCCCAGGCTTTCACTAAGAAGAGTCCTTGCCAAACACCAGGCACTGACTGTAAAACTCAGGCTTGCCTACACCCTCCTCATGGTCAGGGAGGAGCTGCAATGTCAGGACTCAACATTTCTGATCTGAAACTCTTTGAGAGAAGGGTTTTCCTACAGGATTCACAGCCTAAGCACATCCCAGCAGGAGAAGGAAGCCTTTGTCAGAACAACCATGCCTCTTTACCACTGATGGTATCTCATGTACTCCCACACTCCATTCTGCTCTCTCAGATCTGACTTGCAAGAATCTGATCTCTCAGCACAGCAAATCTACAGAGATACCAGCTGGGAGAGAGAAATTCAGATCAAATCCTCAATTTCAGGTCAACTCCAAAGCCAACCAACTGGTGTATGACATGAATCTGCCTGATGTGGCACCTAAATCATCTAAGGGAAGTTGTGTCAGCCAACACACTTCAGAGGCTCCCAAGAGCTGAAGTGCTGCTGCTCATCAGGTGCTCCCCAGCAAGAGCTGGCTCACACAGACATCAAACCCATGGGTAGTTATCTGGGTAACTGATCCATTTTCAGGCTGAAGGTAATCCAGAGCACCTGTCCCTGTCCCATCCTGCTGTCTCACAACAAGCACAATGTGCTGCACAGCTATGTAATTCAGCAGACACTACTACTGCTCCTATCCCTCAAGTTCACACTCTCCCCAGTGCCACACAGATGTGCACTCCTGACCTTAGCCAAAAGGCAGAACACCAATGAGGTTATTCAGTGTTATTTCTTGTGCAGATAGGCTAAGGTAGACTATAAAAACCATTAACTGGAGTAGCAAACTACTCCAGCCTCACAAGTCCCACAAATAAGGCTTCCTTTCATACTCATAGCTTCAGACTTCAGATTTGATGACCAAATCCTACTGTTTCCATCTGCTCCTAGACCCAGCTCTCTTTTATATGCCCAAAGGTCAAAATCCTGGTTCAGAAAAGCATTACAAGCTTGAGGGTTAACAGGAGAACTACTGAGACATGAATTTATCTTCTCCAGCTCCAGCCCAGCATTTGGGGTCTGCCATGCCACCCATCTGCTCTCCTCCCCCAGTACAGACCAGCAGCCCATGGCCAGCAGGACAGGCAGCCTGCTGCAAACTCATGCTGCCACAACTAGGAGTTAAAAAGCACTCAGAGGAACATCAGTAGTACAAACATCCCTCCCCCACATCTCTCAAGCTCACATGACATTTTCACAGGGACTTTGAAGCAACCCTGAGCAGAGATGAACCTTCCCAGGCCCTGCAGAGGGAACAAAGCTCCTCACTCTGTGCCTGCAGAGGAGACATGGAGGCAATTAGGAGCTGCTGGGGGATTCAGAAACTGCATCCAGATCATCTCAGAGGGCAAGTGGCAGAGATTCAAGGCCTGTCTGTAGTCTCAACAGCTGATGTCTAAACCCCTTCCCAGTAGGCCCCCACCAGTTCCAGGGACTGGGAAGTCCCAGCAGATCCAGGCAGGCAAACAGGAGCTGGCAGAGCATGGGCTGGAGCTGGCTGGGATTAATAGGGGAACTTGCCTTTCAGAAAGAAGCCAGGCCAGTCACATTTCTAGTACCCTGATGGTTAAAGCTCTGGTTTAGCTCATCTACTTGCTAAGGAAGGGCTACCACAGCAGGGTGGCAGCTCTTTGGCCACCACTACATGCCCCAAAGAACAGAGATGGGCACCTGGAACAGAGCTTAATGTGGCCTCTGATGTGGCACCATCAGAGATGGGGCTCAGAGAAACCTGATCTAGTTGGAGATGTCCCTGCTGACTGCAGGGGTTGGACTAGATGACCTTTAAAAGTCCCTTCCAACCCAAACCAGCCTGTGATTCTCTCTGATTCTGTGATTCCAGGGCAATCCTTTAAGGGCTTTGCCAGCAAGGCTGCAACATCACTACCTGTTCTCTGCTCATTTTTTGCTTTCTCCTGAAAATTCATCCCATGCCAGCAGCCCACACATCTGTGGAAGGAGGAAACAGGTCAGAAGAAGGGGAAAAACACAAGACACAACACTGTCAGCAGAAAGTGAGTTATTTGCTGGCTTGTCCCTGCCCTGCTGTCAGCACTGGTTGCACCAGAGTCTGTGCAGCAAGTGACACAGTCACTCCTCCTCCTCCTCCTCCTCGGTGGAACGCTGCAGGCCTCCCAGGGACCAGCAGATGGCAACCAGAGCCCCAGCTCTCAGCCTCCCCACCAAGGTTATTACATCATCCAAAAATTCCCAGCGAGAAAGCAGATGAACCAGAAAAAAAAACAACCACAAAACAGAACAAAAAAAACCTAAAAGGAAAGGGACAAAACGCTTACAAAGAGCAAGTGTGACAGGCTCAAAGCTGCCATGCCTGTATCCTGCTTGCCAGAGGAATAAATGATCTTTTTCCTCCTGCAGTGCCTGGCAATTTTTGCCCTTGGCAAACAGCAGTGGAGATCCCTGGCTGCTGGCACCAGAGCCAAGCTCGAAGTGAAAGTCAGCACATGCTCACAGCTCTGAGGGCAGGCTCCAGCTAACAGCCTCCTCCAGAATGGCTCAGCTGAGCCTCTGCCCATCAACCTCAGCTTGCAAGGTGAGCCCCCAGAATAAGCATCCAGCAGCAACCTGGATTATTAACACTCCCAGGCAGGGAGCCACCTTGATGCAGACTAACAAAAAGAGGCTCAACACACTGCCTGGCTTTGGCTTTGGAGAGAGGGGAAGAAAAGGAAGTTTGGACAGAAAAACCATCCTCATGCCCAAAAAGCAACCCTGGCAAAACCATGCTAAGCATTAGTGAATAATCAAAGCTCATCTGAGGGCAGGAGGGGAATGGGTATTGCTGTGTAGGTGTTTTAAGCTCTACAGTTTTAAAGCCAAAGTTTTTCATCCCCTGCAGGCAGGATGGATCTTTCACCATGTGAACCTGCTGCAGCTGACCCTAAGAAAATGGGAAATGAATACAGGATGAGATGATTTGCCTGCTGTTCCTGATGCAGTAGTACACAACAGGCTGCCCAGGATATGAGATTTAACACTACAGAATGAGGATTACAACTGCTGTGAAATCAGGAAATACATTTCTCCTTCAGGAGTTCAGTGTGTTGGGTTCCTTCAGCATCCCTTGGCAGAAATGTGGCTTGGAGGGGTGGGGATTGAGTTGGTAAAAATAGCACCAATTTACTATTTTGGTCTGGTTTAAACATAGTGCTAGTGCAGGATGCCAGATTCATTGTTCCCAGTCTCTCCATGCACTTCCTACTGACACATGAAGCTTGTGCAAGGCTGGAACTGAAAGCCAAGCACACACATGCACAGTGTCTTAACCTGGACCAACCACTTCACATCCTCAGGAGAAGCAGGGATGGACACACACTCTCCTCCCAGCACTCCCAGGGGTGGTGACACCTCCAGCAGCCACACACTCCTACCAAGGAGAGGAAGCACCATGGGCTATCCTGATAAAAGGACCAGTTCCTTATCCTTCATGCTGCTGTGTTTTGTCATCAGAGGAAAAAGACAACAGATGGACACCAATCTCATGCAAGCCAAGAGATTCTGGTCAAAGAGCAGACTTTTGTTTAATTTGGCAGCTTAGGAAGCAAGAGACTCTGGAAACTACTTCTTTTCCCTTGGGAAAAGTCCCTATACACGAAATCTGTGAATACCCCAAAGTCAGGGTTGGTTAGTTATTCCTCATAATGATGATCAACCCTGATAGTGTAACACATGGAAAGGAGTGTCTGAATGGGAACATCCCTTCTCACTGTACCCTCTGAACCATGACAGACCACTAACAATTCCTTACAAGGTCAACAAAACTTCCTGTGACTTAAACCAGTCCCCAGAAATGTTATACAGATGAAGACACTCTGCAGAAGCAACTCTTTCTCAAGTGGGTTACAGCAACAAAGACACCAGGCCATGACCACCCAGGTCCCAGTGCAGACTCCCAGGCACTGCTTGCTTTCCCCACCCTGAGCAAGGCTCCTGCTCAGAGTCCCACACCACACATTCACAGCAGAGCTCACTTCAGGTGTAATGCTTTCCTAGCTCCTTCTGCTCCAGCAAATCCTCTGCTCCTAAAAATACTTGCAGATGAACAAGCTTGGTCATACCCAAGCACATCTGCACTTCCTCTGGAAGCCCCAGGATGGAGGAAGCAGGCTCCAAGCATCCCTTGTTACCCATCTCAGAACTTAGTTTGACACCAGCCTGGCAGCTCCATGGGTGGTGCTGTGCTTACCATCTGGGAATGACAGGACAGGATGGATACAGGAATCCAGCTGGGAGAGCCTCTCCAGCAAAGGGGCATCATACTGGATATCCAGAGTGGTTGAGCTGCGGGTGGCACACAGAGCACAGGAAGGGTTCACATCACAGCTACAGCGGGCCAGGCTGCTGCGATGCACCTGCAGAGGGGACACACAACATGGCAACACATCACACGTCAAGCTGGCCAAGGGCTCCCTCTTCACCTCTTTGATTGCTCATGAAAGACATCCTAAAGGCTGTTTGTTTTGTTTAGGGGTTGTTTGGTTTTTTAATGCCCTGTCTAAAACCTGTTGATTTAGTCTGGCCTCATAAAAGGACACTTGCACTCTGCAGAAATACAACTGATTACTACTGCTCCCCAGCACAGACAGTTTAACTACTATAGGTGACTAAAAGTGTTTCATTATATCTAGGTTGAAACCTCATTTATAAAAACAATGAGGGAGCACAACTCAGTTGTCAGAGAGGGGAAAAAAATAAAAGCCTTTCTGAGTTCAGGTGGGTTAGAGAAATCATCATTATATGCCAAGAACTGACACGTACAGAGACATCTTTGCAGAGGGGAAGAAGAAGTTTTTTCAACCTTGTTTCCTAAACTAGGCCAGAGCTGCAATTCACACATTTATAGACATTAAATAGATATTATATAGACTTGATTTATATGAAACTACTGTGGGGAGATGCAGAACTGGATGTAAATCCCACACAGAGAAAGTAACCAACAATTCCACATCAAAATAGAAGCATGCATCAAACTGGGTCCTGCAGAAGTCTCTTCTGAGTCTAGTATTACTCAAATAATTGCCATTAATGACTTGAATGATGGAAGAGAATATCCTTAAGCTTTAGCAAATAACACTAGAACTAGGAAGGGCTGCAAGTACCTTGAAGGAAAGAGCTGGAAATTATCTGAAGTAAGATTTAATTCACTGAGGGCAAAGGCAACAAGCAGATGGTTCAGTGCCCAGTGAAGAGGAGGAAGAGGTAACTGAGCAGAAGTTCTGCCCAGAGGATCTGGTGGTTGTTATGGATCAGAAAATGAGCATGAATCAGCAGTGTTGTACTGTTAGTGAGAATTAACACCCCACAGGGGCTTTAGAAACAGGATGGCTCTGCAAGATGCAGGAGGTAATCCTGCCACGCTGCTCAGCACTGCTGACATGTGAGCTGCAGCTCTGCATCCAGTCTGGAAGATGCAGCTCAAGAAATGTGTGCACCAAACAGAGAGGAGAACAACAAAAAAACCTGCAAGGTTCCAAAGATGTAGGTCCTGAGTGCAGCAACAGAAAGACCTGTGCTGTGTTCAGTGTAGAGATGACCACACCAAAACTGACCACATCAACTGCTTTCACACTTCAGGGAGAGCTTCTGCAGCCATGAGGGGAGCTGACCAGGACATGGACTACTGACAGTGACTTTAGATGGCAGCCAAGGCAACTTCCTAATGAAAGTTTGGCTTGTTTGGTTTTGCTGTCTGAAAAACAAGACTGGCTAAGCACCCAAATCGCTTGCCTAAGGAGGTTTAGACAAAGCGTCTGGCACGGCACGAGGATAAAGCAGTCTGCTCTGGGGCATGGGGACACTGTGGAGAGAGAGCTGCAGGAGATCCCTTCCTGTCCTGTTTCACAAGCCCAGTTCTTTTCCAACCCTACACACACTCAACCCTGAAGTTGCTTTTCTTTCCTACAGGGGATTTCCTAACTACAAATCTGCAGTGATGTTGTGTTGATGGCCATGGTATTGCTGGACATGACCTAGCCATCCCTTGGCTTTTTCTGAGAGCCCACAGAAATCCTCTGCCATCTGGCAGATCTCCCATCCTTTGGAAATGCTCTTCTGAACCATCTGATTAGCAAATGTATTTGATGACTCCAGTCAATAACTAACAGTGAGTGCACAAAGCAGCATCTCCTAGGGGATAGCTCATAAACTTTCAAAACACTTAAGATCTTTCAAGAAGTCACTGCAGAGGTTTACCAGAAATACATCAGGCAAAACTGCAAATGAGTATTGTTAGAGCTAACTCAACTCAGTGAGAACCTATTTTGCTCAGAAAAAATGTTGCTCAAGTTTCCTGACACTTGACTTCTCAGAGCTTCTTCCAGCTGCTCAGCCTGTGCCATACTGAACTACTTGGCCTGAAGTTCACCTCAGACTGGTTGGTTTTAGAAACAAAAATCCACATCAGAGCTCAGCATCTCCCCTCCCCAGTGACAGCTAATAAGAGTTTTCCAACAAATTAGAAGCTTCTCCTTCATTTCTCTCTTTACTTCTCCCCCAGCCTTTGAAGCTTCACTGTCCTCTTCCTATTATTTTTCCCCTCCTCTTAATAACCACATCCATTCCCAGAACAGGGAGACTTCTTCATGCAAAGGGCAAAAGCAGCCTGGATCAAAGGCAGGCCCTTGGGTGTGGAGCTTTAGCTATCACACTAACCTTTTTGGAGAGGGGCACAATGCTGCTAGGTCGAACGAGTCTCCGCTTCTTACAGCTGAGCACTGGGCGGGTGCGAGCTGCCACACACGACCCATCCCAGGAGGAAGAAACCATGGTCAGCCGTTGCTTTTTATGCAAGAGCTCCTCAGCTTCCTGGCCATCTCCCTGAGCATGTTCTGCCAGGCCAGGCTGAAGACTGTCCAAGAAGAAAAGAGAAGAAGAAAGATACTGTTAGGCATTTGACCATCCCACATTGTCCAGCAAGGATTCAGGACTTCAGCAGAGACTCTAAGCTGAGTTTAATGCTCTAATTTTGCTTTTACTTCAGTCACTTTCTACATCCTCCCACCACTCAACCTTTGACAAAATAGCTTGGGAAGTTCTGAATAAAAAAATAGCATTTCAAGCTGGACCCAGAGCAAGACCAAAAGCCACTCTAGCCCTGAAGAGCTTTAATCTTAGAATTCAGCTTCCCCCAGAATTAAGGTTTAGGGCATCTTAAGACAACAAGTTCTCCTCAGTCTAAATGCCAGAGAGCACAAGACAGAGAACATGTCAGTTTCTAGGAAGAATATTTAATCTCAATGTAAACTTGATTCTGATGAATATTTGGGAACTCTAACAAGTCTCAGCAGTGACACCAGAAAGGTGCAATGTTCACATTAACCTCTCTGGTTCACATAAAAAGGACTTCCCTGCCCTACCATGGCATCAATAGATCCTGCCACCTACCAAAGACCAGGACAGTTCCTTGTCTATGGAACTTTTTCATGTATATTTTACAAGTGTTTCCTTTCTAAAAATGCAGGAGATTAAAGCCCTGTGGTCTAAGGCTCTGCAGTTCAAAGGCTCCAGGCACACAAAGGGCTCTGTCACAGCCTGCAGTGTTCCAGCTGTAGCCAGGAGTTGGTTGATCAGTGCTTTCTGCTCCTGCTCTCACTGCACTGGTGCAGCATCCCTCTCCCTCCCCTCTCCTCCAGGTACTGAGCAAGTGCAGTGGTGCTGGCAATCAGATCTTTGAACCACACGTGCACGGCTCTCCAAATGGTCCAACCTTGAAATCATCCCATAGCATAGGACAATTTCTTTCACTTGTTCTCATTTACACACTTCCAAGACTTTCTTAACACCAACAACAAAAATCCTGGAGAAACAAAGAATTTGGAAAGTCTTACTCCCCAAATCTCCAGAAGGGTGGGCCAGTGGTTGCAGATACTTGTGCAAAATAACTGCAAGCAGGCCACTAGTACCTTTGAATCATACAATTTGCAAGTGAATTCAAAATCCCCACAAAGAAACAGTTTGGAACATGCTCTCTGCATGGCTGCCTGCAGGGCTTCTTCATGGAAACACAGCTCTGGTTAATACCATGCTCAGAAAAACAAAGCAGCAGCAAACCTCAAGCAAGCAACCTCCTCCAGAACATTTCCAAGCATGATTTACTACCACATTTCTTTCAAAAACAGACCATTTATACCATTACCAACCCAGTTACTACCAGCCAGCACCTCAGAGGCTGGTTTGCAGTGGGACTTTGTCAAGATCATAACAATCAAACTCTTCCCATAGCATGCAAGCAGCTTACGTGTTAATAACTCCATTGACAGGTCTTGGTGCTCCACAGGGCTTGGTGGGGTGGGATTCAGGAGTATTTGCAGCAGAAATACCCAAGTTCTCTAGTGGCTGGGATCCAGAAACACTCTAAGGAAAGAGGAGAAAAATCATAAATTCATTTTAAAAAGCTTCTTAAATAGCCACAACTCTCTTATTCTCAGTTTCTTGTTGAGGACTCTGGGTTGGAGCCATGGGTTTCCACACAGGGCTTCAAAACAAAGGTTCAGAGATCACTATGTGAACAGGAGACTGGAGACACCAGGACTTCTTAGGGAGCAGCTCTGGCAAGAGGATGGATATACAATGCAAGCACCAAAGGACTTCAGTTCCCCTCAGGCAACCACTAAAGAGCATCAAAGACTGAGGTGCTGAAGGAGGTTTTAGCATTCTGCCTCCATAGTGCAAACAAATTCCTAACCACCTGTAAACCTCACAAGCAGCTTCTGAAGTTCAGTGCCACATGGCCACAAGCTCTTGTCTAAGCACTTTGGGGGGAAAGGGGAGGAGAGGGGAACAGACTTGCCAAATTTGCATTTTACCTAAAGACCTGTGCAAACATGGGGCAAACAGCACTTCTTAGAAGGATCTGAAATGAGTATGCACACAAGCTGTGGGGTTTGGATACAAGCAGGGCAATTCTGTCTGATAGACACCAAGCTAGAAACACCTTTTTTTGGCAGAGGAAAGTGAGTAAAAACTAAGCTAAAGACACTGAGCTCCCCAATTTCTTCTGTCTTAGGTCTGAAACACAAAGCCTCTCAGTTCTGCAGAGAGCAGAAGTTGCTGACTGATTGACCTGGCAGTGCTGGGTAATGGTTGGGCTTGATGATCTTAGAGGTCTCCTCTAACCAAAATGATTTGATGAGTCTATGATTCTACTGTGTGGCTGCAGCACAGCTCTCAGTGGCCTCACAGAGTGGTGGACTGTCACCACAGCTTCCAAAGACACACTGGTTTTCCTCCTGCCAGTACACTCCTGCTCTCCACCCCAGCAGAGTCCTGTGTGTTCATACCCCTGGCACTCATCACCCCAGTCTCATCCTTGCAGCCTCTGTTTGTTTTGAGACATGCTGCTCCTCTTCCCCTGAGGTTACACTTCCTGTCCTCCTCCACACAGCATTTCCTACACTCCCTGCCCGTGGCTCTCTAGCTGGGTTTCCCCCTTAGTGCACGCAAGGGCGGTGGTGCAGGTCAAGAGCTAGTAAAGAAGACACAAGAAAAAGGTCCAACTTATCTACAGAGCTGGCCAGCCAGCCCCCCAGCCCTCTGCTCTCACTGCATCTCTAAAGCATTGCTACTGCACTGATAACATCTCACTGATAACATCCTCCCTGTTATCACAGCCCCAACTCAAGGAACAGCTGAGCTCAGGCAATGGCAGTGCTGGACTAAGGGTTCCAGCATTGCAGAGACCTGAGTCACCAAGGGAACAGCAACTTCTAACAACACAGACAACTTCTGCCTGCTTGAGGAACTTGGCTGTGTTTTTAACACTCCTGCTAAAGAAGGAAGACCTTTCTCCCCTTGGAAGGGGAACAGAGCCATGCTCAGAGCCATGGGCTCCTCTCTGACCCAGAGGTGAGGTTGGATGGTGCCAGGAGTGTTACGCAAGGACAACATGTCACCCTGGAGGGGTGAGGTCAGTGCAGGAGCTCAACGTTGTCCCTCTGGTATCCAGAGACTTGGCAAGGCTGAGCCTTCACATGACACCTCCACCAGAGGCACCCATGGTTCAGGAGGGTGAGCACACATGACTCATGAGCTCTTTGCAAAGAGGGTAGTTATGTTTTTCTCCAGAAAGGGGCTTAAAGGAGGAACTTCTTTCTCCAAGAGCTGTCTCCATCTCAGTGGTTCAGGAGAGGAACAGAGGGTGACTCCTCTGCTTCCTGCAGAGAAGCTGGAAAGCATCAATCCAAAGCCTGTTTATCAGAAACAGCCCACATTCACCTTATCACCCTGAAGATGGGTGTGCCCTAACAAGGCTCTGACATGACAACAGGGGAACAAGCAGGACTGCAAGAGCTGCCATCTCCAGCCTTCCAGGCAGAGGCAGAACTCCTCCTGGATGGACCTCTCAAAGCTGTGCCTTCCTCCAGGGCTTGCTGGGCAGCCAGGCTGGGATCCAGAGGAGTGTTCACCACACCAGGATCACTTTAATGCTCCACAATGAGCTCTGTGTTCTGGGTATGCCTAGGGTCTAGAAGTCCTGGTCTTTAGGATCCCCAGGACACTTAGGAGTGTCAGAGATTCAGCTTTAGCATGTTTGCTTGTGGCAGATGAAACCAGAAGCTTGCAGACTACCAGGGGCTTTCAGGGCAGTAAAGCAGCTGTGTGCTAGCAGGTAGCCATGACCAGGAATGTCCCCTGTATTCCTAAAAATCCCAAACCAGACCGGTTCAGATCTCCACCTAGAAGATACAAACCCCTAAAGCAGGGAAAAGCCTTACCAAGGCACTCCAGCATTCCCTTTGCTCATTTACTAGTAACCATTCTAAGTGTACCTCCCTGACTAGGTTAGCCATACAAGCAAAGAACTAATATCAACAGCTGAGTTTTTTCCTTCAGGGCAAAAATATTTATTCCCATACTGAGCCTCCAGTTCCCAGCAGACATTCCCAGGCCTTCTCTACAAAGCTGTTCCCTCCACTGATGATAGGATTAATTCTTCCTAGGGATTATCAGCCACATCCCACATATCAAGCCAATGCCTGAGGCCATGTATCCTGCATTCACATCAGCCAAGGGAGGTACTCATCAGCAGATGAGATCCAGGGGAGCTGAGGATGAGACAGGATGGATTCCTCCCCTTACTCCATGCTGCAGACCTGTCTCTTACTCTGCCAGCTTGGGAAATAAAAAAGGAATAGAAAAAAAAAAGAGGGGAAAAAAAGCCTAATTCTACCCAGCCCAAAGACTGCCAAACTGATAAGGACCTTTCCAGGAGAGGCCCAAGAGATACTCTTCCAGTAAGTGTCCTAACCCAACAGGAATGGTCTCTGGGCTAATCTCTGTCTCAGAACAGATCAAGGCTCTGACTCAACACCCCACCCTGACAAGCAATCTGCTTAATCACAAACCCTGCAGCAGCAGGGTGTAGAAGCTGGGTGCCTGCAGGCAGCCTTTCTGCTGGTGACACCCCCAGTCCTGCTGCAGAGACAGTTGGCAGTGTGCAGTGATGTGTGGAAGGGGAACACAAAGTCCTCTTCAGGAGGAGCTACCCTCCAAGCACAGCTGTGGGAGTAGCCACAAGAAGGTGCCAAGTAGGAACTTGCAGCCTGCTTTATGCCAAAAATGTTCTTTGCTGCTCTTGGTATCTATTATTTGTGGCACTGTTACCACCCAGACCTGCAAGAGAGATCTGATCTCCTTTGCACAAGCACTGCCCCTGCAGTAACCAAAGTCTCTGCTGGAAGAGCTCATAGTCAAGTGAAAGGGCTGAGAAAAGGGACACTGCAGGGTAAACAGGGACAGGGAGGTGGCTGTGAGGAGCAGAACCACACAGCACCAGCCAAGCAAGCATCTCCCCTTCCATACATCAGAAATGTACAGATGGTTTCTATTCTATACATCCAGAAACAATATCTAAGACAACCTAAATAAAGGACAATGTGATGATTTTGTAAGTAAACAGAAAATGTCTTTACTATATAGGGACATCAAAGAAACACAGAATGGTTTGGGCTGGAAGGGTCTTTAAAAGATCAAGTAGTTCCAAACCCCCTGCCATGGGCAGGGATGCCACCCACTAGCCCAGGCTGCCCAAGACCCCTAGGGACAAAATTAGGGAGTCAGGTGGGACACAGTCCTTCCATTTGCAGAGTCCTGGGTTGAAAATACACTCATGTCAGATAAATATCCTGATCTAAACAGACAAGGAAGAAAATATTCTTCCTCTCACTATTAAATGTGATCATTTATCTCCCTTATCAGCGTGCCACTTACAGATTAGCTTCCAAATAACAGCCAATTCATCAGGGCAGGAGCATGTTACTTCTGAAGCTGCTATTGGAGCACACTGTCACTCTGCTTGGTTATTATTCTCCAAGTGCTTTTTTGGGTTAAAGCATAGAACAGGGGGAGGGGCAGAGGGACACATGACAGACAGACATCACTGCTCAGAAGCAGACACTGCGTAATGCTTGTGATTCAATCCTGATGGGTGGCATGGCAGCCCCTGTCACCCTGGCTCTCCAGCCTCCTGTTGCTCCTCCAGCATGGCTCTGTTTTCATCTGGAGCACCAGCTACTATCTCAATCCTGAGCAAAATCTGTTTGCTCCTTGTACCAAATCACAGAGCAGAGTTTTGGGCTCAGCTAATCTGCTAATTAGACTTCAATCCCAAACGCATCTGCAAGGCAGCATCAAGTGAGGAGACATTTGATTACAATCACTTCTAATAACCCCTTTGTGGGCTGGTGTTAATAAAAAAAAATCTCACAGTATTTCCTATTATCATCCACTATCAGGCTGACAAAGTCTTGCCAGTGATAAGAGAAAGCACTCCAAGTACCATTTTACAGTCACTTCTTGTTAAGTTTTTTTATGTGTAGCAACTACACCAAATAGGACAAGAGGAAACAGCCTCAAGTTGTGCCAGGGGAGGTTCAGGATGAGTATTAGGAAAAATTTCTTCCCAGAAAGAGTGGTTAGCCATTGGCCCAGGCTGCTCAGTGCAGTGGTGGAGTCACCATCCCTGGAGGTGTTCCAAAAAACATATAGATGGGGCACTTCACAACATGCTTTAGTGGCATGGGGGTCAATGGTTGGACTTGATCTTAGAGGTCTAGGTTATCCTGCTACCTGCTCTAGCTTTATCCTGCTCTTGCAGGGGGGTTGGACTAGATGCCCTCCAGAGGTCCCTAACATTCTGTGATTCTGTCTTTTCCAACCTAAATGATTGTATGATTCTAACACTGGTCTCTGAAACTTAAGTGTTCCCATTGCAGTGACACTCTGTTTCTCCCCATTTCTCTCTCAGGACAGAAAAACAGGAGTGCTGCAGGCTGGAAGCAGGAGTTGGAGTGATGTAGGGACCACCCTTCTCTTAGTACTACATCACAACTTTCAAATCCTCCATTTTAATACACCCATGTGTCCCACAGGATCAAAAGTAATCACAGGCAGGCTGAAGAGTATGATCAAGCCTTTAGACTGTGGCCTACATTTCTGCATTAAATAATAAATACCTGGCACTCCACACAGTTTCCAGTGCATCTCACTGAAATCATTAGTTCCCTTTCCAAGGGGGTAACACACTCAGGCAGATATTAATAGCCACATCTTTAGAAGCCTTTGCTAATTGTGCAGCTCTCAGTTTGAGGTGCCTTTTTTTTTTGCTAGAGGGAAAGGATTAGTTAGGATTGTTAAGCTTCACAAAATGCTAATGAATATTACAAAGGCACCCTGAGTAAGTGAGGGCAAAAAGGTGTTTAAATCCTATCATTTATTAACCCCCAAATCACCTGGGAGGGGGTGAGCTACCCAGATCAAGAGATCAGCAATTCCCATGTGAAGTCCCACAGAGAGGTGCTGCTGCAAGAGGCCAGCCCCATGGTTCAAGCACCTCTCTCCACCTCAGCTGAAAGGATGAACCTTCCCCTACCCAAAAACCATGACCATGAAGTACCTGGCCCCAGTCCCTTCTGGTGCTGGCACTTACCAGCCGCTCAGCCCCAGGCTCCAGCTTAACTTCAGCACTAACGGGACGGGAGGCATCATCTACTGCAGGATCAGGGGGTGATGCTTCACCAAGAACTATCAGCCCCTGGAAGAGAGGGAAGGGAACAGGAATTAATTGCAGGTCCTTCAGTCTCAGCAGGGGAACTGTGCATCCCTCATCCCCCAGAAGCTACACCCAGTGCAGAGCAAGGCTTGCGTTCTCACTGCGCTTTTCAGACCCGATGCCAAACCCCATCCCCTGCTGCTTGGATTTTCCTGACATCTAAGCTGAACTCAAGAGGGGGGAAGGAACAGTGGCTGAAGCCCAGATCACATGCCTTCAAGCCCATTAATAGTAATAGCTGTCCTGCTTCCCAGCCCTTCCCCTCCTCCCTCCCACCAGGAGCTCCAGCCAGCTGCATGCCAGCAAATCCCAGCGAGCACATTTTGCTGTAGCACAGAGCAGGAAACTGCTGCTTTCATACTCCAGAGTGGAACTTGCCACCACAGCCAAGCAAACCATTCTGAGCCCGTGCCAAAAAGCTACAGTCAAACTTGTTACTCCAAGTAGATTTATTATTTTCCCCCCCCACCAAAGAAGTGATATTCACAAAATTCAGTAAGAAAACCAGTGATAAACAAGCCACTGCTATAAACCTAGTGGGACAAAGCACTCTTTTATCAGGCTTAGCATATGTTGTCCTGTTTTTTACTCCAAGAAAAGCTTACTCTGAAGGCAGGGCTGTCCTCTCTGAACAACACTCAGGAAAATCAAATCATCATAACTATGCATTTCTGAGCTATGTTATAACAAAACAGGCTAAAATGTACACAGGATTAGAGAGCTGGTGGAACCTACAGGCCATGACTAGAGTCCAGGACAAAGACAAGCCAGAACAAGTTTGCTTCTGATCAAATAAGGCACTAGGGAAAGGGCTGCTCAGATTGAGAACAGGCAGATCAGTCATCTGAAAACAATTTTGGAGGTTGCAGAGTATATCACAAGAAAGTAAGCCTGGAAGGGAACCTGGACATGTTATCTGGAGAGTGGAGAGCTACAAGGCTTCCCTCAAAGTCAAATCTTACCTGACCACATGGCCATGGAAGTCACTCATAAGGCTGATCCTATGTCTGGACTTATCTACACAACAGGTTGGTGTTTTTCCAGAAAGAGAGTGGTAGCCCATGGTTTGGGGACACTTTATTTGAAAGCAGTTCATTAACTAAATACAAGTGCATGTGCCCCTGACCAGCAGGGAGGAGGTAGCCAGCTTCTACAATCATCACAGTGACCATTTTCTAGAGTTTTCTGACATCCCAGAAGAATGTTTAGTGGATGAGACAGGCTGGAAGTCTAAGCTCAATTAAATACTGCTGTTGCTTTTCCCCTGCTCTTGAAAGATCCCCCTCTGACAGCAACCCATCACATTTTGCCATTGCTTCCAGAAACATCCTCAGGCATGCTTCAGCAGAGAGGTCAGTTATCTCCAGGTGTCAGGTGCAGAAAAAGGAGAAACTGGGACTGAAAGCAAAACTGGACCCAAGGAAACTGCTCCCCTCTGACACTCCAGAAAGCACTTATTTGCTCACTGAGAGAATGGGATGGGGAAGCATGGGCACCAGGAACAGAAACAGCTCCCAAGGGCTTCTGCCTTCAGTTTAAGGAAAGAGGATGAAGTGAGCTGCTCCATGCCTCAGGAAGAAGCAGTAATGAACTCTGTACACTGTAGGTATTTGTTCAGAAGGATGTGTTTTTACTAGTGACTTTGAAGCAGAGGCAACACTTAAGGCAGCCTTCTCTGTGACACAGATTTGAGGTTTGTGCCCTCATACAGAAGCTGTACTACCCAAACCGACCATGTGCACCCACCATCCTCTCCCAGCTCCTAGCCTATGTGACAGCCTCTGTGGACCTACAGCCCTGCAGATTGGACAGCATCTTTCTCCTGAAGGCTCTGCCCTGCTTCTAGGAGTTTAAAAATCTCCATTATTTATACACTTCTGAATAATAGAAAGGAATTAGAAGGGCAACATCCAATTTCCAAGTCCCTTTCAGGAAAGGGAAAGGAACAACACTAATCTGAATGATTCCAAGGTCACACAATACTTGCTTTTTTACCAGCATTCTCCAACAGGAAGGTTTCTTCTGATATTTATAGGCAAGTTTGCTGCTTCTTTACTTCCATTTTTATTGCTAATTATGGATTAATGAGAAGCTAATCATCTAGATCTTAGAGACAAAGACAGATCTCAGATGTCTCACAGTCCTGTAAGTCAGCAGCTTCTAATGAGTGAGGAAAAGGACTGACACATATTAAGACATCAAACAGAGACTGAGTGTCCTAAGCAGCCTCACAGAGGAACAGCAGCACCTCTTACTGAACCCTAAGCCCAACATATCACAGCAGACACAGGAAACTCATGCAAGAGCTGCAAATTCTTCCAGCCAGAGGCTCTCCTAGCTCCTGTCCCACCCTTCCCATCACATTTCTCTTGACTCTGCAGCACAGCTCTCCCCACAGCACAGGCTGCATACAGAGCACACCAACAGCTTGAAGGGAACACAGCAAACCCATCTCAGATGGTTTGGGACCAAGTTGAACCCAGGTCTGCAGTGATGATGTGCAAAACAACCTCATCTTTATGTAGTTTGGGTGACTATTTCAACAACCTGTCTGTGCCACTGCACAGAATTCCTGCAGGAGCCCTTCATCTTCATTTACCTCTTAGTCCATCTAAGAGTGAAACTTAGAGACAGAAAAGAGGGTGAAAATGCTGTTTGTTCCTTCTAGAGCACCTGCCACCCACACATAGAGGGAGGTGTAAAGATTCTGTGTGGGGAGGACAAGCACTGTGCTACACCTCATCTCAAACAGGGCCACAAAAGCACTTTGGGGAAATGAAACAAACCCACCTCATGACCTTCATGGACACTCAGCCCCTTCAATTAACTGTCCATGCTCTCCAAAACCAACACCAAGTCAAAAGGCACAGCAGATTGCTATTCTTAAAGGCCAGAAAACACAGGACTTCACAGCCACCTTTGAACACATGCTCACTGATTTGTTGTTTCCCTCCACACCTCATCAGGCTCTGGCTGAGCTGATTCAAATGTGCTGAAAACACACTTAGTGCTGAGCCCCCCCAGGCAGCAGGGAACCTCCACAGCAGCAGCTTATTTCTGACTGCCTGCTCCTTCTCTTGCTTTGCTCTCAGAAAGCAATGCATCTCTCTTGAAGGGCATACTGGGATGTCAACTTTAACATGGAAAGGTAATTAATCTAAAATAAGAATCAAATAGAACAACAACTTTGAAGTCCTGCTACATTTTAACCTCCTGACTGCCAAATAAGCTAGAGTTACATTGACAGAAAAAACAAGGTGTCTCCAAATTCTTTCATTGTTGTCCTTGTACAATTTGAAGCCAAATCCATTCTAACAAGACTCTTGTGTTACTAAAACACTGCTTGTTCCTCTAGTCTCCTCTCCTTATCCCAAGCTGCTTTTATGAACCTTACTAAGCTTTTCACTGATGAAAACAGAGCACCTTTTACCAGGCAGCCCTGAGCTCAATGACACCAAGACAACAACAGCTGGGTACAAGTGGTAATCTCCATGAAGTCCTATCACAAAGATGGGGTATTTGATACTCCTTTTCTTGCTCAGCCAGAACAGCCACTACCAAATAAATCTTCAGCATCTGAACACTTCTGCCTCTGTGGCATGCTTTGTCTTGAAGTTGTGTTGTCAGATTATTGCAGTTGGGGAGTTTTTGTTTGAGCAAATCAAAGAAGATGACATCCTGTTTTCTGAAACCTCAGATGTCCTTTTCAACTCTGACATAGGAGACCCAGAGATTGCAACCTTTGATAAAAAAAACCCCTTTTTGGATGCTTATAGCCATTATCAGGCCATTTCATGAGTCTGTCAAGCTGTCATCACATCTGGTGAAAGCACTGAATCTCCCACTTCATCAGAGGAAGTTTCTCGTTCCTTTCTTAACTTTTAGCATACAAATATTTAGCTATTTTCTGGTTTATACTTAGAAACCATCCTGCATGATCAGCTTTCTTAAGGCAGAAGGAAGATGGTTCTGAAGCTGGTTCATTAATTCACCATCCAGTCCCTTCCCAGAAGCCTTGTGCTCTCCTCTCAGTAATGTATTCTGCTTGACAAGCCATGCTCTTCCACCTAGTCCTTTACAGCCTTCCCTCACTCAATTAGCCTGTTTTGCTGCATAGCTGCATAGAGTCAAGTCTCCCTCCCCTGCCTGCACACTCTCCATGCCTGGAAGCCTCTCCCCCACCACCCCCAGAGCTCTACAGAGCTTGGGAAAGGCCTTTGCTGGACTCTGAATTCCTGAGGAGCTGGAATTTGATGCAATACCAGCAGCCTTCTTGCCACAAACTCCAGGCAATCCACCCTCCAAGGCCTGGCATTTAGATGTGCATGCCTGAACAAGTCTTGATAACAATTCCTTCCTCACCCCTTCTTTCCTTTCAGCTGAGAGCAAGTCTGAAAAAAATCCATTCCTTCCACAGAGAAAGGTCAGCACCTAGAAAGAGTATTTCTTTATGATAGACTCAATTTTAAGCCTGTGCTCTGTGATAGCATCTGAAGCTAACTTCCTCCACAGTCTCCTCTCCCTTCCCCAGCAAGTCTCTTGTTAACCTGTTCCTTATCCCCAGAGCTTCAGCTACTCCCAAAAAGGAAGAATGGGAAGATATAAAAAGAAAACCAAATTAAACAGAGAAAGGCTCCAAGGATGAAAAACAGCAAAGCACATGCAAAAGCAACAGTTTTGTTCAGTACCCAAAAAATGACTCTGAAGTAAGATATTGCTCTGTTCATGCTACTGCATTGAAGCAGGGAAGAGAGTTACACTCAGCCCATGCCAAACAGCATCACCATTAGCCACAACTGGGCAATATGCTTTACTAAGAGGTGCAAGGGGAAGAAAGCATCACACTTGGCACACACGCTTTGCACACACACACACACACGAATGGCCAGGTTGGAAGGGACCTTAAAGATCATCTAGTTCCAACCTCCCCACACTGAGCAGGGATGCCAATCACTAGCCCAGGTCACCCAGGGCCGCATCCAGCCTGGCCTTGAACACTGCCAGGGATGGGGCAGCCACAACCTCTCTGGGCAACCTGTGCCAGTGCCTAACCACTCTCTGGGGAAAGAACTTCCTCATCATCTCCAATCTAAATTTCCCCTCCTTCAGCTTATAACCATTCCCCCTTATCCGATTACAATCAGACCACCTAAAAAGTTTCTCCCCTTCTGTCTTACAATCCCCCTTCAGGTACTGGAAAGCTGCTCTAAGATCCCCTTGAAGCCTTCTCTTCTCCAGGCTGAATAACCCCAACTCTCTCAGCCTATCCTCACAGGGGAGAGAGAGAGCCATCAGGAGGCAGAGAAAGCCAACCCACACCTACCCACACTGCTGGTGCTCACCTTATTGGCTCTGATCTGCTTGTAGATGTCTGTTTGCTGCCGGATTCGGTATTCCAGGTCCGAGACGTGGGCTTGGAGCCAATTCCAGCGACTGACGATGGCTGCACGGTCTGCTGCCCATCTCCACTCTGCCCTTCTCCTCCTGCAAAAACAAGAGAGGGGAAAGGGAGGCATTATTTGGAGTGTGATTTTAATTATACACTCTGCAGAAAAAACCTAGCAGAACTGACAGATAGATCAAAAGCTACAGCCTGAATGGCATGGCTGATACCATCTTGCCACTGCTAATAATTACCAAGCCAACTACAGACATGCTAGGAAAGCCAGGAGGCCTCCACACAGCTATATTAAAACAACTTTTGGGACCCAATGATTGAAGTCCTGCCTAAGCAAGCGTTGAAGATTTTATTCCACGCTTAGCTGAACCAGCAGCTCCAGTCCTACCTGGCCACATCTGCCAGACTCATTTTTTCCCCAAGTCTTGGAGAAAAATACACCCCCATCTTCTCCTCCCTTCCCCAGGGTAGCCTCTTTAAAAACAGTTCTCTGTCATCAGTCACAAACTATGCCTGTACCACAAGGCCACCACTAAAACTCAGGGGCAAGTTTCACAACACATCACCAGTTGGGTTTAGGAGTAAATCACTATTTGGAGAGGAGCAACAGAGCTAACAGCTCCTTGCACAAGCTGCTCCCCTGCAACGAGGTGTTGCAAAGGAAAGCAGGCAACTGTAAACCTAATTTCTGCATCTGATGCCTCGACAAAGAAAGCAGAAAAAAACATCAAAAAGTTACCAACTGAACAACTCCTCCTGATCTCTGGGGCTGAGACACAGTGTGAGCAAAGAGGAGCACATGTGGGTGCTCGGGGGGAACCCACACACTTTGCAACTCCTGACTGATGATTTCCTACCTCCTTTATCTCTGCTGCAAACACAAAGTACTGCTCTGCAAGAGCAGAAACAGGCTCTCACTAGTGCATGGACTACACCATCACACTGTACTGTCAACTGGTACAAAAAGACCCTTACTCTCTCTCACAGCACTCCAAGACAGGAGGGTCACAAAGACAGTAAGGTACCTACAAATCCACAGCTCCACTCTCCCACACTGAAAGCCACAATACCATCAAAATACAACCTAAGCATCCTGACCCCAGTGGAGATATAGTAAAGCTATCTACAAAGTAAGAAAACCACATGGTGCAGGAACAAAGCATCAGCACATGCACAAATCCAGTGGCACTGCACAAAACCTCTGCCACATCTGGATGTTTGGCAATTAAGGAATTAATCATGAAAGTAATTCCTTTTGTCCATCTCCCTCCACTCCTTCTGCAGCATTTTGAACACAGCAAGAGCACATGAGGCAGAGGAGCCCCAGAAAGTCTACACAAGGAGTCTTCTGCTGAGATGAACACATTTCAAAGCTCAAAGCAGCCATTCCTGGGGTTGGTCTCTTCTCCCATGTAACCAGCAATAAAAGAGGAAATGGCCTCAAGTTGTGCCAGGGGAGGTTCAGGATGGATATTAGGAAAAATTTCTTCACTGGAAGAGTGGTTAACCATTAAAACAGGCTGCCCAGGGCAGTGGTGTAGTCACCATCTCTGAAGGGATTTAAAAGGCATGTGGATGTGGTGCTGAGGGACATGATTTAGTGGCATGGTAGTGCTGGGTCAACAGATGGACTTGATGATCTTAGAGGTCTTTTCCAACCTTAATTATTCTAGGATTCTATTGCAGCAAAAGCAGCATGTGGTAAATGAGGTCTTCTCCTGAAGCACCTCCAGCTGCAGAGATGGTAAGCAACAGCAATAGCAAGTTCTTAGAAAAATCTACACCTCCTATACATCTGCCCTTATTTAGGCCTAATACTACCAAATGCTCTTGCCTAAAATAACCCCAGAGCACCAGGGTTATGACAATTTTCAAATCAAGGATTAGAAATGCCCTCAAAAGGAGGAGTTGGTTCCTTCCAACTGCAAGGGAAACCCACAAATTCAGAAGCAGGCACGCTCTCCATACTCTTGCTGGACCTCCTGGCTACGTGGGCAATGTCACTTCAGTGCCAGCTCAGATGAAGCCAAACTTCCACCAAAATGGGCAATTGTATCCGCTGCCTCCAGGCCTCCCTGGAATGGCCTCCAAGACCATTTTCAAAGCCCTTTTAGGAGCTTAAATCCTTTACACAAGGAAATATTCCAGAGAGAAGTGCCTGCTCTATTTTGATCAACTGCTGACCTTATGTCTGGAGGTTATCTGAATATTTATTGTAGATGGTTGCCACAGCACAGCAAGGTCTTAATCCTCCTCCAGCAGTTACACTGAGGATACAGTCAGCAGAACCCAAGACAAAAGGTCCAAAGGCAGCTGAGCACCAGGGCTGGGTGAAGATATAACAGATCCCACCAGTGAGGCAGTGACCACAGGGTTAAGCTGGTTTACAACCAGCTGAGCAGTTGCCAGCACCACCTCAGCATCACCAGATCACGCAGCTCTAATCCAGACCTCCCCGCCCAGTCATGCTTCACTCTGATGCAAGCAGGATAAGGCCTTGCAGGCTTTCCAGTCCCTCCTCCCCACAAGGGGTGGCCACTCTGAGCCTAAATGGCACAAAATGCCAGGAAAAGTGGTGGTTGGGACACAGATCTCCCTTGCCTCACAGAGATGTTGCTCTGAGCATTGCTGGAAAAGCAGCTCTGCTTCGACTCTATCACCCACAACACTGACATTGTTTTCATCTCTTAGTCTCCCACAAGACTTCCAGAACACATTAACTACTCTGCCAGCCAAGTTCCAGTAAAATTCTACCACACTCTCATTTCAGAAGCTCATAACAATTTTACTAGAGAAGAGTTCATCTTTTTTATAGTTTAAACCCAGGAAAGACCTCTGCAATGGCTATGTCTGCTTTTATGGCATCTTCAGCATCTGTAGATGCAATAGATTACTTGGACTCTTTGAAAGTTTAGGACTCAGCCTCAGATCTCAGCAGGCTTCAGTTTGCTCTCTGGGGATCCAAATAGCTTTGAGAATTGGTTTTAGGAATACCAAAAGCTGCTGAAAATACTTCCAAACTGCCAGCTCCCTTTCTTGCCTCTGCAGTACTATAAAGCACTTATGCCTGCTGGAACAACACTGGTCTGCTCCAGCCTCATTCTTTTGTTCAGATTACACAGAAATTAAGTATAAAAGACACCTCACACCCATTTAGATTCCTAAGTGACATGGCAGCATAAGCACAGCAGCAGACCTGCTCTTCACCTTAAAATCAGGACACATCCTACCCTGTAATGAAAAACCACTGGATTTAAACCAAAAATAAACCAAGAAAGTGAAACACTGTAAGGTATACTTCATCCTCTAACACCCTGCAGCATAGGTGGAGGAGGAGGAGGGGAAGATACATAATGATGGCTCAGCCACACTTTCCAAAACAGTATTGAGCATCGTGTGGTTCTCTATATTTAGAATTCAGCCTTTCTCAGAGCCTCTTCAATGACACCCTTTGCTGGGATGGACTATCAGCAACATAGATGTGTTTTCCTCATGTAGATCAGCTGTTGGATCACAGGCAATGGAGCTTCTTCAGCTTGAAACTCTAAATACTTCGCAAAAATAATTCTTTTCTCAACTAGCACTTAGAAACTGGCAATCAGCACAAAATAGAGCAACAGAAGTTGCTGCAAGTCACCTGAAACCTCAAGCAGACACTGCTCTGGGGGCAGGGCAAGCCACTTCCTTTCCTGCTAAACATGAGGGACTTTTAACATGACAATGAATAAAAGAGTTTATTGCATTTGCCCCAAATGGGTTTGGGATTAAGCAGGACAAGCTGACTGAAGGGATGGATGGCCAGCTGGCTGCGGAGATCGCTATGCTTGCAGGACGCTGCATGGCTCGTCTGGAGAGGGCTCTTGTGCTTCCAGAGCAAAGTCGGTGCAGGGAGGAACGGCAGCAGCAGCAAAGCAGTTAAGTCCTGCATCCTCCAGGGGAAACCATTCACCGTGCTGCAGCTGCACGGCTGTGCTCCGTGTGACCGCACAAAGCAGGCTACGGAGGCTGGCTCGGGACAGCCCTGCCAGCTGGGACAGCTGACGGAACAGCACCAAACCCCCAGTGTTTAAGAGCTTGATCCTTTTCATATGCCACTTCCCAGGTAGGCTCATTCCCTCAGCAGCCGGCGCGGCGGGAGCGAGAGGCAGCCCAGGGCCATGCGTGCGCAGCTGTGCTGGCACTCAGCTTGAGCGACAAGGACAGCGTCCTGCCCAGCCAAGCAGATGGAGCTCGCTGCGCATGCGCGGAGCTGCCTGCCTCCTGCCCGCCTGTGCGCGCCGAAAGGAAGCTGAGCATGCGCGGGAGGAGGCTGGGATGGAGGAGAAGCAGCAGGGAGCTGAGCCAAGCTCAGCCTGCAGGGTTATAAATACCATCTCACGGGAAGGGGGGTGAGGGAAGAATGGGATCCTTTTCCTATTCGTGGTAGAAGACCTCAAGTCTTGCCCTCTGTGGTCGTAGCCTCCAAATGCTGCTCAGAGCTCCTGCCCCAGGCTCCCAGATGTGCTGCACACCATGTGTGTGTCTGCCTCTCCAGCAGAAAGGCACAGCCTTCAGGGAACTCCAGCAAGAGACTTTATCAACCTGACCAATCCCTCAAAGGTGAACAGTTCTTCCTAAAGAACAGTGGTTAGTTTAATGTGACTGCAGAAGGGCAGGGAGGAAAAAAAATAAATCCCATGCTCCATCAGCCCAAGTTCTTGGGATGGGCTCCAGCTGTTCCTGAAGCAAAGAAACAGGCAATTGTGGGTTAATACAGAATCAGAGAATGGTTTGTACGGGAAGGGATCTTTAAGGGTCATCTAGTGCAACCCCCCTGCAGTAAGCAGAGACACCTATAACTAGATCAAGTCATTCAGAGTCATAAACAACTTGACCTGGAATGGTTCCAGGTCTGGGGTATCTACCACCTCTCTGGGAAACTCCTTCCAATGCTTCCCTACCTCATTGTGAAAAATTTCTTCCCTATATCCAGTCTGAATCTCCTCTCTTTAGTTTTAAATCATCACTCCTTGTGCTGTCACAACAGGCCCTGCATAAACAGTCTCCCCATCTTTCTAATAGGCCCTTTAAGTACTGAAAGGCTGCACTAAGGTCTCCCTGGAGCCTTCTCTTCTGCAGGCTGAACAACCTCAACTGCTTACATCAGTTACCCTAAAGGACAAAGTCAACTCCAGCAAGCAAAACCCCCAGCCAGGTGCTCCTGCCAGGCAGCAGTGTCCTCATTTCCGAGGGGGAAGAGCCAAAGGACAGCAAGGTGACTCTTGTGCTGCCAGCCCAGTCAGCTGCCAAGGGGCAGGGCAGGCACTGCCATCCTGGGCACCACAGAGCCAGGTTCAGGCTCGTTCCCAAAGGGGTGTGTGCTCCCACTTCAGTGGGTTTTTTCAACAAGAAATATAAATACAGCCCTGCCAAGAAACACAGCAACACCTCAGGCCATGCACCTCCACTTGGCTTCTTCTGGACCTCAGAGAAACTGCATGGCCTCCCTCCACCACAGCACTGGTGGTGAAAAGTCCTTGCTGGCTGTCAGTCCATCTTGCTTTCTGCTGAGTCCATGCAGCTGGATGCTAACAGGGCAGATAAAGACAGCACCAACAAACTGAGGGAACTGGTGATTAGCAGAATTGTTTTCCATCAGGAGGCTGCCCTACTAAAGGTCTAGCTGCAGAGCGAACTGAGCAGATCCACCAGCTGCTGCTAAACCAGCCTGGTAATGACACAGAGCAGGATGGAAAAATGAAGTTAAAAGATTTCAGATTGGAAAGTTAGAGGCTGGAGGGGAACCACCTATCAGAACCACTTTGAGGAGTCAGCAGTAATGAATGAGAAGCAGCTGCTGGGGTCTGGAGTGAGATTGTTTCTGCCACCCAGAGCACTTCAGCAAACCCAAATCATCTGGCTGTTAAATGAGGAAGAACACATTGAGAGCCGACATCAGGAAGAGAGAGAAACATGACACACAAACACTGACAAACTGCTCACAGCCTGTGTGGTGATACAGCAAGGGCAGAGCTTCACTGTGAACCAGAAAATGCTCTCTGCAAAGAAGCAGGAGCCCACAGTGAGGTAGAGGCTGCTGCTGGCTCTGCTGCCCCACAGCCCCCATGCCAGGCAGGGAGCTGGCACACCCTGGGACACACAGCGGAGCCCAAAGTCCTTGGCCGTGATGCCACCAGCCTCTCCCTTCCAGCACAGATACAGATTAATGCTGCAACACGAGGCAATAAGCTGCAGCTTTCCAGGCACTTTCCATATGGTTCCCCTCCTCCACTATTTACTGGCACAGACCCAGGGGCTTTTCTGTCCCCTGAGATGCAGTCACCTACCAACGCAGAGGCCACTCTATATTTACTCTCCCACTTCCTACGCAGCTTTTGATGGAAGAACTCACCAAAGGTCTGCTTTAAAGCCCAAACTTCAAGACCTTCTCCCAAAAGACATGCAAGTGAGATGCCAAGAGACATCTCAGGGTTAAATGAACTCCTGTTGATTCACTGGAAACTAAACAACATCAGCATTAAAGTAAGATTTACAGAAGTTTCTCATCCCCTTTCTCTGCTCATCTTACGGGGAGCTCAAATACCAGCATTGAAAATAAAGTAAGCAATGGTGGAGTCACCATCTCTGGAGGTGTTCAAAAACCATGTAGATGTGACATTTGGAGTCATGGTTTAGTGGCATGGTGGTGTTGGGCCAACCATTGGACTTGATGATCTTAGAGATCTTTCCCAATCTTAACAATTCCATGATTCAATGAAAATACTGGGACAGTTGCTGTTGGAGTCCATGCTAAGGAGATCATTACTGATCCTTACACACTCTGGCAACCCACAACATGCCCAAGTTCAAGAGCCATGTGCTCTGCTCACATATACAGTTCTGGTAACAAAAGCCTAAGCCTCACCCCCCAAGCACCACACAAATGCAGCTCTTTCAGTTGCTCTCATGGTCTTTAATTGTGCTCACTAAAGAAAAAAAGAGGTTTGCACCCAATTCAGCTGGTATTTTCCAGTTTGCTCCTGTCCCCCATTCTTTAAGTTCATTCTGCAGACCACCAAGCTTTTATACTACTTTTTTTTCTTTCCAGATGAGTGCAAAACCTGATCTCTGGGTGGAGCAAGAGTTAAACTCTGCCAAATCCACTTGCATGACAACTCCAAAAGGAGGAAGAGAAAACCCACAAGCCCTCAAGAACAATCTCATTAGCTGATCATAACATTTCTGCCTGCAAAGAAGCAGCCAAAGTGAACAATTTGTTCAGCTGAACACCCACCCCCAACCCCGTGGACAGAACCAGCAGCTTCTGAAGGGCTCTTCTATTCACAGCGTGTGCTCGGCACTCAGCTCAAAACTAGTTCAAACCTCAGCTCGCTTCATTCATCCCCGTATTCAGAACAACCAAAGACCTCTGGAGGCTGGGAGTAAAGCGTTATTTCCACTGTTCCTCGCTGAGAAAAAGCCCCACTGCTTGGGGGGAAATTTGTGAGCACAAATCCTAAGGCATTTTCCTGCTGAGTAGGGCTCGGCAAGGATGCCAGGCTTCTGCCCGAGAGAGAGAGCTCGAGCAGCACTGGCCAGGGGCCAGCAAGCCAGGGGCCAGCAGTAATTTGCATTCAAATACAGCAGATCACAACTGCCCTCCTTTTGGATGAGGAGGAACCATCCCAACCACTCCACTGGCCACAGTATGCAATGCTTTTGTCTATGGAGCAAACCATCACTCCCATCAGGATATGAAAGGTTTGTTTTGGCATCTCTAGTTCATTTCTATCAAAAAAAGAAGGGAAAAAAGGGCCCAGGCCCATTAAAACATGCCTGAAGTCCTGCACAGAAATGCAGGATGAGATTGCACAGCCTGTGGCAGCAGAATCCTTATTTTTAATACTCCAGGGGTAGAATCAGTGTCAAGCCCATGACTAGACCAGGACAGAGTTGCAGGTCCCAGCAGACCCATACCCAAGGTAATGCTCCATTCTGAAGCTCATCTCTTGCCCTGTCCCCTCTCACTGCTGCAGCCAAAACCCTTGCCCCAGGCTACACTCTCACCCATGGCAGTTTCCCTCCCCAAAATATCCCCAAATCCCTTCCTAGTGCAAGGTAAGTGCAGCCCAAGGATCAAAAAAAAATATCCCTTGGAAGGGTCCAAAACTCCAATCCACAAACAGAGCTACAGATGGGGAAACAAAAGAGGGAAATTAAAAATACCAAAGCAAAAACAACTGCTAGAGGGGATCTAGGGACACTCAACCTCCCCAACCTGCTCATTGCACAGATAAACCCAAAGCTACCAAACCACCTTCACAGCCCTTTCAGTCTCCTAACAGATTTTAATGTGATTCAGGACAATTTTAACTACTTTAGAAGCTACCTAACAAAACCAGACTTGAACCCACTCTTTGAGAAAGAGGTTCTTCCCTGAAATAAAGTATCAGGGGATTATTTATGTTCTTGAAAAACTCCATCACCATCTACTTACGTCAGTATCAGGCTTATCTTAACAACATCTATACTTCTGAAGTGCAAATGGTTTCAGAAAGTGTCCTCAGAAAAGGAAGTAACAAACAAGCCACCCTAGTAAACTATCATTCTTCCCTTAAATACAATACTCTGAAGAATATATGCCAAGCAAAAGGAATCCCAGCAAGCAGGCAGGGAACAAACTAGTAAAATCTACAGAGACATGCACAAAGCAAACAAACTCTACTCCATTTCTCATCAGGAAACTGAAAACCATCACTTTATTTACCTCCTGGTTTTAGCTCAAAGCAACACTGCTGGCTGGTGAACTACCACACAGAGCACCTGTGGAGACTCTTGAGTTCTCACACACTATGTGCCATGTTCAGGGTCTGGCTGTGCTGCAGAAATGGAGTCACCATCCAAAACCAGAGCAGTTCAAGAACCCTATCATGCAAGGATAAAGCACCATGCTGCCCCAGGCAGCATACATGGCACACAACAGCTCATGGGTTGATGACACAACACTTCAGCCCAGTGTGTAACCACTTGGAGCCCACCAGCTCCAGGGTGTGGATCCTGCAGTGGTGACTCACGTGGTGATGCTGAGTCACTTGCCTTGGCTGTGCTGGCCCCGTCTCAGCCCCAGCCACAAGGGGACTGAGCAACACGCATTCACCACAGTGGGGAGAATGGAGTATCAAAAGTAGAGTGGATCCCTTAATAGCTTTGGGGTTTAGGAGCTGGAAGGATGCAATGAACATCTTCTGTTTGGATGGTGACCCTAGAATAGTCATTGAGGCCATCAGCAAAAGGATCTGTGGGATCTCAAAGACAGCTCCCAAGTAGAGTCTGCATAGGATATCAACAGGAAGAGCCCAGAAAGACCCTGAATTGTAAGGGCTCTGTGACATGCTGTGTCCACTCCACTAACTCAACCAAATGACCATCATGCCCTTTTGATTTCACTTTCTGCTGTGTTCATGACCAAGGCATCAATTTGGCAGCACCATAATCAGCCAGAAGTAAAACAGCATGGCCCAGCAGAAGGCTCTGCTCAAGCTCAGAACTGGAGTTAGGTTTCCTGACTGCTTTTAAGATCTTTGCTGAAATCCTTCTCACTGCTTGCCAGGGCTGAGTCTAAAACTTTTGCTATATTTCACATTCAAGTGCCCCAGATCTTTAAGCTATGACATTTATGCAGTGCCCCAAGCATTTATTCAGCTGACTGAAAAACAGCCATGCCAAGCTTTAGCTGCTCTTCAACTCTTAGCAGCAACAATTGTTCTGGCACAATAGCCTAAAATTCTGATTTTATTCTTTCAGCTATCCCAATGCAAGTACTTTGGCCCATGTCTGGAATCCTGTTTCTGCACCCACAAAGGTGCGAGGAGAGAAGGGGAAGGTAGAGGAGCAAGCTGGCCACAGGAGCTAGTGTGGACAGGAGAGCTGGCTGTTAGGCCAGCAAAGCTGACTCTCCAGATGCCCAGCAGAGCAGCCAGCTGAAAAATCCCACCTTTAGAAAAGAATTTATTGGGCCACTTTTTCAATCAAGCTCTCCCCATGCTCACCAGCAGCCATGCAGCACAGTAGCCAGCAGAAGAGCTAACAGTGCCACCAACAAGGAGACTCTGCCTCATCATCATCATACCAGGAAATACAAGGCAGTTTGTTACCCCCTGCAGCTAAACTCAGGAACAAGAAGGTAAGACTACACCATGCACAAAAGGTGTTTACAACTGAGCAACAAAGTTTCCTCCTACTGCAAGGAGCTTTCAGTTCATTGGGGATTGTTCCCCTGAAGCTCTTAACAGACCATTCTCAACAATACCAACTAAATACACCAAGATGTCCCCTTTCCCCCCAAAATGTCTAACACAGGATTGCTCAAGCTCACAACCACTTTCTTCCAGCAGCATATCCTCCTTTTTGGTAAGGTCCTTTATCAATATTATAATTCTACTTAAAACAGCCTCCTAACAGGTCTGAGTTGCACAGGATAGTACAATCATTACCTTGGTTAGACTCCTGTTTTTCATTAGGTGTTAAACTTCTTCCATTAGAAAACAAAAAATGATGGAAGCACTAAGCCAAGAGAAGTTTTGTTCTTCAGCTTTCTCCTCTTCCCATGAAAGGTGAGATTCCAGGAGGAAATTTACAATCTTCTTTTGGCAAGCTCAGTAGCTAGGGACCAGTGACTCCTGTTTACTAAGGGAACACAGCACATGCTAACAGAGACTGGTTTTACCATCTTCTCTAACACACCACAAGTACAACCAGCAACAACCACAAAGCATTTTCTTGCATTTGTTTCAAGTAAGAGGTTCTGAAATACTTGACAAATTGCACACACTGCAACTCCATCCTAAAACTCTGCTTGCTGCCAAAGCATCACAGAACTGTTCCAGCTGAAAAAGACCTTTAAAGATCATTGAGTCCAACCATTAACTCAGCACTGCCAGGTCACCACTAAACCATGTCCCTCAGTACCACATCTCCATGGCTTTTAAAGCCCTCCAGGGATGGTGACTCCACATTGCTCTAGGCAGCCTGAGCTAGGACAACCCTTTCAGGGAAGAAATTGTTCCTAATGTCTAACCTAAACATCCCCTGGCACAACTTGAGGCTGTTTATTCTTTGGGAGAAGAGACCAACTCCCACCTCACTGCAACCTCCTTTCAGGGAGTCATGTAGAGAGTGAGATCATCTCCTCTGAGCCTCCTTTTCTCCAGGCTAAACAACTCCAGAGAAGCACATGCAGGAAAAGACCACAAGGTAAGCAGCCTCCAACACATCCCTGCAGAAAACAAGCATCCTTGCTAGGAAACATTATTAAATAGACAAAAGCTGCTGGGGCACAGTCAGAAAGCACCTCACGGGCTGGCACAGGCAGGGCTGGCAGCAGCAGTCAGCATTTCCCAAGGGGTGCTTGAGCACAAGCCACTTCCCAGCTCCTTCTCCCTTCAACCAGCACCAAGACCCCACCTCACACTTGGCAGTACAGGGCTTAACTTGATGGACTGGTGGAAACTAAGCTTCCTTGAAATGAAGGCAGTTCAAAACATCAAAGAGGAGAAGGAAAGGGGTGCTCAGTGTCTTTAACTCTTACAAACCAAAGTAAGTGCACAACAGAGAGGAGACAATTGCAGCATGGTGTAAACCGTTTGAAAAGTTATTACACTTGTTCAACAGCAAAGGCTTTTGTGTGTGTGCAAATAGAATCGTTTGGTGTCAAAGTGGGGGAGCACTCACCAGAGCCCATTAGTGGCACAATCCCTGGGGAAACAAGAATAGAGACTATGCAAATCAGGATCTATTGTTAAAAGGGAAAATTTATTTCACATTCCTGAGCAGCAGTGTTCCTGGAGCATAACAATTGGTGAGGCCCTTCTGCTGAGGACTGCACATTTTTTATGCTCCACAGTAAATCAATATTCCATAATACAGAAAGTGGGGATTGCCAGGGCCAGGACAGCAGCTCCCAGCTCTGGCTGGTGAAGAGCATTCATACCACACCGTGTCAGAGCAGGGCTTCTTTGGGATATGTTTTCCATTGTTCACAAGAGTTTACTGAAGGCAGAATTTATGGAATTGTTCTCCAGGAGGTTAAACTCTTCCAGTTCACACCATAAAGACAACAGCACCAGCAGAGGTTGTGTCCTGATGATGTTGCCCTCAACTAGAGCTAAACAAGTGCAACAATCTCAGGCAGCAGCAAAACACTCTCACCATGAATACTGCAGTTAATCTTGCAGCAGAGAACTCCCTGGGTCCCTGTGCCCCAGCTCCCCTTGCAAGAGGAGAAGATGACTTCTCCTTCACTATTTACCTCACTTCTCAGCACTGGAGCTGGTAAGGACTTGCTCTAAGCTAACATAGGATGCAGGTGTCTGCCCAAACTGTTTTTCAACTAAGCAACTTCTGCTCTCCAGCAATCCAAGCAGGATTGAAGTGAACAGTCCAAGAAATAAAAACATGTTTTCATTTTCCTCTTGGGTTAGCTTGCAGGAGATACAGAGTCTTCCTCCTCTCCCCCATCCACAGCACCCAGTAAGCACTGACAAGGGGAGTGATTAGCACTGGATACTCCAATGTTTCCAGGAATGAAAAGACAGCTTCAGCCTCCTCCCTTTTTATTATGCAGCCACTAAGACCTGAGGTCAAAGGGTGTTTTTGTCATAGATCACAGGGAAGGGGGTTCTTTTTGTTTAACTCCACAGGTTTTGCAGCCCAAAATGAAGCTTCAGGATAAGTGATTACACTGAACTAGGTTTTATCTCTGGGCCTGGGAAATCTCTGCACTGCTGAGATGACCTCAAACCTCCTTATGTCCTGGAGGAAAGGAGAGACCTCTGCAAACCAACCTTCCAAAATGCAGAATTCCAATGTGAAGTTTGTGTTCACAAATACAGCTGTCAGCAGGACAAAACTGAGCTCTGGTCTGCACCTGAAGCACACAAGCCCTAAACCCTTTTCACAAAAGCCTCTTCTGAACAAGTTTTCTTCCACTTTTCCTCATTGCTCCTAGAACAAGCAGGTTTTTAAACTCACATAGTGGTAGAAGTCAAGAAAAAACACATTTGTTTATACCATGTAGTGGCATTAGGACAACACAGGCAGAAGCCAAGAAGGATTTCCAGCTGAAGTTATCCTCAATGCCAAATATAGCTGAAATGAGCTGGGATAGACAGGGAGTAAGGATTGAATCAAGGGATTTCAGAGAACACTGGAACAGCAAGCAGAGGAATCAGCGATGCATAGCAGCATCAGTGCTATGAATTCACCCATCAGGTCCAGTCCCAAGGCTCCACAAGCTCCCTGCCTTCCAAGGGAGAAGCAATCTGCTTCCCAACCCCATCCATCCAGGAGAGCCATGCTGCAGGAGGCAGAGGGAGCAATCACATCTCATGCCCACTTGCTCCTGGGCTTGCCCTGATTTCCACAGCCTTCAAGCTGAGCTGCTTCAGAGCTGTAGGAAAAATGAAAATCTGTGGGGTTTTTTCTGGCTTCAAACACAGGGAGGTCATCCCTGCACAAAGTAAGAGAAGCACTAGGCTTTTTAGGAAAAGAGAACACCCACTGAATAAAAAGGTGAAGATATTCCCTCTGTAGTTGCAGAGCTCTGCTCTTCCACAGCTCGCGGTGCCAAGGAGTTTGCACTAACACGTGTACCTAGCCAGGCATGCCCTAACATGGTCCCCTGGCACACAAAGATCACCTCTTTACTCTAAAATAGAGCCAGGATAAAGCTACACATCAATATTAAATCTGAAGGTCATTTAGGCAAAGGAAGGGGCAGGAGTGCTATTCCTGGCATCAAGCCAACCCAAGTTTCCTCTCTCAACCCAAAGAGCCCTTCCAGTTAACAGAGAAATAAAGCATTTCTGGCCTCCAAGCTCTTTATCTAAGAAAAGGGATAAAAAAAATCCTGGCTGAAGGACTGCTATATGCTACAGGAGTGTGAAAAAGTCCAGAGAGAAATGGAGAGGGAGGAGAAGCCTAAAGTGAATCATGGGATGTTCAGTTTTGCCTGGAGCCATAGAGAAACACAGCACAAAGCAGGGATAAAGCACTGGGGTGGCAAGGGCAGGGCCAAGGGTGTCAGCTTCTGGTTGCTCAACTGTGGACAAGCAGCACTAGAGACAGAAGATCAGAAGGTGTAAATTTAGGAATCAGCAAGTATGTTCCCCAGCAAAGGATGCAGCAAGGTTTCACAGCCCTGGATCCAATCTGAGATCAGGACCCCTGGAGGAATGCAGGGGTAGCTGCTGGGTTTGGGGTAGATAAATTGGGGGCACAAGTGGGAAAGAGCTTTGGGCAGAGCTGTGCTGGAGAAAAGGCTGAGGATGGCCAAAATGCAGCATACTCAGAAGCTGTGGAAATGCAGTTTTATTTCCATTAGGAGAAGAAAGGCTCAATCTGCATTGTTCAGCCACGTGAAACCCCTTTTATAACAGATGCTCTGGTGTACAAAGGGCTGAAGAAACACAGGATTCAAACATCAAATAGGAGACACAAAAGAGCATCTCTGCTTTCCAAGAAAGGACCAAGCTCTGACTAGGTCAAAGAACCTTCCAGAATTGCAACTCTGGCCACTAACAAATGCAACTAATGAAGGGTTTTCAGGGAACTTCTCCTCTCATCTGCATGCAACAAACCACCACGTCATGTCACTTCCCTCCGCTAGCACTTGCCACAGCTTTCACACCAGCGGATGTCTGTCAACACCCATGAATTTCTTGGGCATTCCTGGCTCCTTTATCAAGTTTTCCATCAAAAAGCTCATTTAATGAATCTGCAAAGCCCTCTGCATGGTCCCACAGAGCACAGTTTAAGAACCACTCTTTCAGCCTTTACTATCTTCTGAATGTGTTTGCCAGCAGCAATTAAAAACCAGCAAAAAAGCACAAAAGCCTCTCTTGCAGCCAGACCAAAGGCAGGCAGTGCCTTGTAGCTGTGTTTTGTGCATCACTCACAGGGTGATGCAGTACCATACCACGGGAAGAAGTGTCACTGCTGAGCTGTGATCTGTCTTTTCCATTTAATTAACTATAAAACAGATTCATCACCAGCTTCAGAGGGAGCTGGCGAGTTCAAGAGAGCATGCACCTAACCAATAACACATGTACTCAGTGCTGGAGAAACTCTGAGTTTGGCCTGCAAAGCTGAAAGGAGAATTTCACTGAACACAAACCCAAGGGCAGGATCAGACCTGCCTCAGCCAGGCTGCAGAGGTGCTGAGGGCTCTCCTGCACACCCTGGGTGAGCAGCATGGCATGGCAGAGATAAGAGGTGGCACACGCTTCAGCTGAAAAACAAAATCTGGATGATCTGCTAGGAAATGATGGAGACAAAAAGGACTGAATGCTCTACTTGGCAAGCCTTCTAAGGGCTCTCAACTGAGAAGGCCAGTTCATGCCTCTGAACTGGCATGAGCCAGTTGACATCCTCTCCACCACCCTGGCTCTGTGTACTGCCCTTTGGTACAAGGACAAACGTGCTCAGCACAAGCAGTTGGGAGTGAAAAGGGGAGGAAAAAGGATCCTTGCTGGAGCTCCACCTGTCCCCTGGACAGAGGTCTTCAGTCTCAATGCTGTCAAGGCTCCATCCTTCAACAGAACTCAATGCACTGTAAAACAAGTACCTCCTCCCAAACATAGTTTTATCCACAGGAGGCCTCTGCTACTCGCTGTGGGCTGACAAAGGCCTTAATGTTTAAACTTACAGATACCCTATTTATTTTCCTGAAAAGAGGATGGGGTAATTCAAACCCTGAGAGAGCACACATGCCTTGGAGGGGGAAGGAAGCAGGATGAGAGTAAGTCCACAGAGCTCTTTTCTGCCAGGGCTCTGAGCTAGAGATGCTAAACAACACTGGAATTCCTACATGAACTGTCCAAACTGCACCACTGCTTGCTAAACTCTCCCCCAAAATGCCACGAAAGCCTGCAGAGGAGAAACCTGTCACCACTCTGTAGTGCCCTGTTCTCCAAGGTTCCTCAGTGTCACAGGTGCCAGTGGTAGCAGCTCACTGGCTGTGTGAGGTTCCAGCAGCAGCTACAAGCTCTAGGTCCACCTTGGTGAAAGGAGTGGTCAGGATGTGTCAAAGAGAAGCAATCATACTGGGCAATATGCGGATGTATGTGGTTGGGTAGAGCAGCAAAGGGAGTAAGTGGGTTGCTCTTTAACCAAGCTCCTATTTAGAGGACCGTGGTATCAGCTTCAAAAGTAACATCCAGCTAAAAGCTGCATGAGAATGGAGAACAAATAGTTTACACAAGGTCTCTGTTTTGCTTTAACACTACACAGTTTCACTATGTTTCAGTTTTCCTTCAGATAAAGGGAAAAGTTTGTGGACAGCCCCTTGCTCCCCACAGATAGGAAGGGTAACAAGTTCCCCAAACCAGAGATTCTCCTGAAAATATTACATTCTTAACTGCAGCATTTCTGCAGTTATCATTTACAGCATGCTTACATCTTCAACAGGGAACCAACCACTGTGCAAAGGTGAGAAAAAACTGGCAACACGAGTTTCTTTACTCCAAGTGTCACCACCAGGGGTGAGGTGGCCATCAGTATGGGCTTAAGCAGATGTGACACTTACTCCCTTCCCAAACCTACCTCTCACAACATTCAGAAAATCCACTTTGTTTCAGTCCAGCACTTCAGACAAAGGAATTTCATGATGGGAGCTTCAGTTTAACAACTAAAGGATCAACTCCCTCCACCTCTCTGTTCAGACCATACACAGGCTGCACAGCCAGAACAGAACAGACCACCAGCACCTCCCATGCCCCACACAAAAATAAAACACTCCTCTCTTTCTCCCAGCCTTGTTGCAGCTTTTCCTAAGACAATGCTACCAAAAAACCCCAAATCTCACAGAGATTTGTTTAGTATATAACAGAAGTCCCACATGAAATAAAGACCTTAAATACCTTTAATTCATTTCTACTCTGGGGTGCTCAGACAGGCACAGAAACAAATGATGATTTGAGTGCTTCCAATACTCACTTGAAAGTTAACAGGCTGGGGAATCAATTCCTGGGTTTTCTCACGTTCTGGTAAGAAATCAACCTCCCAGCATGTCCCACTAAATGCCATATATATTTTTATTACTCTCTCTTGCTGTGCTGGGCAAGAATCTGCTTCCCCCTGGTTAGCTGGACTGCACACAATTCTTTTGGTTATAGTGCACAGCTACAAGTACAAACCTCTTGCTGATGGGCACTTTTGATCCAAACTCCTTAGATGGCATTCCCTCAATTCATGACCCATTTATCTCTCTCAAAAAATCCTTTTTCTCTGTTACCAGATGGTTATCAGGTCTCTAGTCATGCTTTGGGGCAGGAGAGAGGCTTCAGATGATAAACTCTGGATAACAGAGTCCAAATACAGACTTTTCTTGCTTCTACAGAGCCAAGAGGCATCAGCCCATGAGATTTATAGAGCACATGAACTAGCAACTGAGAGCAGAGATATGGAATTAACTCCAGGTAGGGTCCAAGGAGAAAATCCACATCTGACCAGGCACAAAAGCAAACAAAGTAAGAAGGGAAAGAAGCTGACAGCAGAGTATATTATCTGTATATCCACAATGAGCTATGTGGGACTCCAATACTTGCCTTATTTACTGTATCACACAGGAGAATCTTCCTTGAGGGAGCAGGACACTACAGATACACGACAACAGAACCCTGACCAACTTCCATCTTCTGCAACATGGCAGAGTTGTGGTAGGGAGGAAGGTCTTGTATTTTAACAGGCTCAAAACTGGGACTCCAATCCTGAATCTGCTATGTCTCTGCTCCACCACAGATTTGCCTTTTGATCCTGGACACGTCAGTTGACATCTTTTTTTCATCTATAACATGGCCAGAGGAGTTCTGGCTCACCTTCAAGAGTAACTGTTATCTATGGTGTATTTATTGTCCCAGGCACAAGATTGCTTTAGACTGGAATGGATTTAGTATCACAGCAGAAATTCCACTGTAACCATCAATTTACTATCTTCCTTCTTTTAATTAATTAAACACATGCCAAAAAAGTTCTCTCTGATCAAACAGCACAACCCTCCCAAGCTGAAGGGAGCTTGGGGAGAAAAAGCAGAACAAAGGGAGGTTTTTCACCTTGTGTCATCACTAATCACACGACTGCCCTCTCCAACTGCAAGGGCTGGGGCTGGCAGGCAAGAATTCCTCTGGGGAGCAAAATATGTATCTTATATACACAAATACACAAGTTCAGAAGAGATTATGTGGACTTTATTTCTCTTTTTTTGAGATTAAAGAAAAAGGGAAGGGGTCAGCAGCAGGTTAACAATCCACTCCTTGCAGTAACTCGTAGGAGAGAGCTATTGTTTGAGCTTGTTATTAGTTCAGCTACAGGAGGCATCTCCTATGCAAATCCAGGGAGCAGGAATGTGCAGCCTTTTGGATGTCAGGACTGGTTACATGCTTCCCTCCCTGCAGCTCAGGTCCTGCCCAGAGATGCTTTCACTATTTCATAAAGCTGGGGAAAGGAGATGCTTTGTTCAGCAATTCTTTTTGTCCCCTTGTGCTCCATTTTCTCTCCTCAGTGTCTCAAGGAAAAAAAAAAGGACCCAAAAAGCTATACTAAAGGGGAGGAATAGCTAATCTTGAGTATGTTTATTAGCATGTCTGATCTACAAAAGAGAATATAAGATCTGATCTACAGCAGTCTCCATCAAGGGGGTTCTGCTTTTGCTCTGTGTCTTTGTTTTTCTGGTTTTAAGTCCACCCTTCCCCAAGAGCTCTGATTTCCCAGTGACCTTGCCAGCTTGTGTGGCAGAGACTGGCCAGTAATTGGTTTCAAAGGAAGTGGCAAGATTTCCTAGAGACTATGCTGAAAAAGCTCCAAGAAGTGGGGGCATGGGAGCCTGGGAGGTTTTCAAAGTCCTGCCACCCCTTCCCAGCCACCTCTGCCCATAACAGTTAATTATGGGGAAAAAAGAAATGAAGCAACATATTCTCTGGAAACAAATGCACATAAATGTGTGAATAGAGATCCTTAACCTCCTCTCCATCACAGGCAGGACAGATCTCTTCCCCACCACGCAGGGAGGAAATTGAAAGGAGCCACCTTATCAGCACTGCTCTGTCCTCCCTCTCTCCCTCTGTTTTTCCCTTTGCTATCTCAAGCAGAAAAGCATGGACAATGTTACACCCTTTCCAGAACAAATCCAACCATGCTGCATTGTTCCCTATCTGTATGGCACCATCCAATCCTGATTCTATTAAGCTTTGTCAAGTATTCATACATGGCAGGAAAATGGCCCAAACTCTAAAGTACCCCTCCCTCCCTCCCTGCTAGACGAGTTCCTAGGTGGGACACAAGGTCCTGCACCACAGCACAAGGGTATTAAGCTCCTACTTTACATCTTACTAGGGAGAGACTGGGGTGACTGTTGGCAACTTACTGCTCTTTTTCTGGAATATGAGATAAAGAGCAAGAAAGGAGACACATCAACACTGGGTGCCACTGTAATAGCATGTCTCATCACAACACTGCATGCTAAAAGTGATTTCACTGCTTCTAGAGCCTGCTGCTGCTGCTGGGCTTCTGCAGATTTGAGACCAGCTGCAGCAGATCCAAGCCTTAATCCTTGCCCGTGAGAAAGGGAAGAACCACGACTGCAGTGGGTGACTGGCTGCTGCCACCCCCCAACAGGTGGGGACTCAGGAACCTGGCCTGGTGACAGAGCCTCAATGCTCCCCTTCATGCCAGGCATTTCTGGGACAATGAAATCACTGTCCAAAGCTTTGTAAATAAAGTTCCTCTTTGTGAAAGTTGAACTGCAGCAAGCAAAAAGCTGCAACCCAAACCCGAGCCCACCTCCTGCCAGGGCTCGGATAAATCCCAACCTCCAAGGTTTACTCTGCTGCTCTGTCCTGCCTTGCCACTGCCAGAAAATCATCTGCACAGCCCTGGTTTGACACTAACACCAGGAACACTTAAAAGGAGACCGCAGATCCTCCACCAGGTCCAATAGGTAGTCACTGGACCTGACAAAGAGGAAGTGAGTCTGGTCCCAATTGAAACATTGCTCTGCAAGCACCGCAGAAAGGAGTTGTGCAAACATGGTTCATAAATAGGTCAGAGAAATGAGAAGGCAAATGACAGACAGATGGCACAGCAAAGGGAGATGAGGAAGAAGGGGGCAAGAGCATTGAAGCCAAGAAGGAAGTATCCAAGGAATTCTTCACTATAATCCCAGTTCAGTTTCACAGCCTCACGCTCCAAAGCTGACACCTAGTAACTATGAAGTAGAAAGTCCATTCTACTTTGGGCAAGGACCCTATACATGAAACTCACATCTCCAAGCATCAGATGCTCTTTACCTCCCAGCCACTCAAATTCAGGTGTCAACGTCCTCCTGGGAATGGAGCCAAAGTGCACTTATAATTAGGGTCTAGAGGACAGCATGAATTCAGGGCACACTACCTTCAACCTTCAGCAGAACTCCCACTGGTGTCACTATAACCTTTGTGCAAACTCCACAAGGCAACTATCACCTGAGAGCATTAAAGGCAATTATTATACCAGCACATTCAGGGATCTAGTCAGGAAAAGGGAGGCCTCAATGCTTAATCTCATTTTCTGACATAATCCCAATCCATCCCTCTCCCTGCAGGTCCAAGCATGCCAGAACTGCAGCTCCATTGCCGTATCTTCTGTAAATGCCTGGAGTTTAAGTCTAAAGCTCCATATATATGTTTAAAAAAATCTTAGAGATAATTCTCTCTGGAAAAAAAACTTTGGTAGTCCACAGCTTCTTGACCAAGCCATCAGCATGGCTCTTGCACACACAGAGCAGAAAAACCACATCCTAGATGATGAGCAACTGGGAGGGAAGACCTGCAACTGGAGGCTTTTTGAGTAGTTTCTGCAGAAGGAGATATCTAAATAAGCCTTCATGTGTCTTACTACTTTTTCTTCCTTCAGTCACTGACAGCAAGATGGTTTACTTGTACTGACAGCACATGAAAGCATGAAAACACACTTAACACTTCTGACCATATTTAGCAGATGCAGAAGAATATAGGCCAGAATTACAGTATTGGGTTTTGTTGGTGGTTTGTTGTTTTTTTTAAGAGGGAGAGAAAGATGCTTTTGGATCATTGAGCAGAGACACTGGTGACATTACAACACCAATAGGAAGTCTTCTTTAAAAAAGAAAAGGCAGCAAATGATCCATCAACAAGCCAGAAAATTTTCAGTAAAGCCACAATGACAACAGCCTTAGAACATCACTGCAGCTCCTGTTCAAACCTGAGCTCTCTTCAGCTGGCAAGAGGCAACAAGATCACCTCCACAAGCATTGGTATCTGCTACATGGCTTCCCAACCCAAGAAGAAAGGGAGGGAACAAGAACTGAAGACTACAAGATCAAACTAACTCAAGCCAGAAGGAAAGAGAGTGGGTTTGAAAATGCATTCTAGCTCGAGCAAACAGGAATTTACTCAGCTAAATCACAGTCTCTACAATGATCTCTTCTTACATAAATGATCTCATCTGGCCTTATGATCCAAGGCTACAGGAAAAAAAAAGCATTCTTGACACCATTTCTCTAATCTTTCTTTCCTTCTTTGCCTGCCAGTTCTCAGAAACTGTTTGTCTCTTTCCAGCAGCTTTTCTGTTCCATTGCCCAACACACTGCCTTGCTCTAGCCACCTCAGTCCTGTCCTGCTCTTCTAAGGGCAGCAGCTGGAAGCTCAAAATGCACTGTCTATAGATGCTGTGTGCTCACTCAGGGAGCATTCAAGCACAAAACATTTTCAGTCCTAGCAATGTGTCCCAACCATCAGTACCCTGCAAGTACTGAAAGTATTAAAACATTCAGCCCTGCTAACTCTGACGTGGTGTTTTTGAAAGACAAAGCCAAGTGTTTGGATCACTTCATGGAATCAGCTCCACCACGGAGGCTTTAATCCAAGGATTGCATTCTAGCCTCCATTAAATTCTCCCCCAAAAGATGCAGAGAGTGTAGAGATGCCCTCAACTCATTGCTGTGCACATCAGTGAAGTGAGAATCTGAAAGATGGCTGGAGAAGGATCAAGAACAGCAAATACCTTACTACAAGTTGCCTAAAGGCACATATAGAAAAGCAAAAGCTACCCAGATGGCAAGGATCTAGCAGGAAGCACTGGCATCAGATCCAGTTCATGCCACCTTCTTCAAAGCAAGCCTGAAATGAAGGAAACTGGCAGGCAAGACTCCATCCCTTAGCTAGATTTACTACGTGCCTCAATTCCTGCTCCATCATCCATTTTCAGCAGTTAGTGGAAAGCAGAAGTGGATATCTCAGCCTGGCAAATCGATCTCTAGGAGAGCACAGCTCAGCATCTGTCATCATCCAGGCACTTGGCAGCAAGGAAGGATTGCTACCAAAATCCCTGTCACCCTCTAAGCAAGGCCCAGTCAGAAGATGCACCTATGTCTCCATGCTGAACTCCTGCTGGAAGAGGATGAGATCAGGGTGGAGCTAACATCTGCTTCACACATTATAAAAAAGCCACTAAAGAACCAGATTATGTTTGGGAAGGCACTTACTAATAATTTAGGGCATGCTGGTGAATGTGCTACCAGGACAGCTTCAAGCAGGTCTCTAAACTGCACTTTGGAGTTCCAGTCCTACAGCCACATAAAAGTGGCATCCTAAAATACCTGGGCTGGGTTAAACTTGAAACTCAACCGAGTTCAAATGTAGCTAGGTCCTTAAAAGCAATCCTCCAGCAGCTGACTGCTAAACTGGAAACACCATTTAGAGACCTTTATCAGAAGAGGCAGAGCCCAGGGTCATGTAACCTGTGGGTGTCTGATTTATTACAGGTGATCTGAGCAGGGAGAAATTCAAACACATAATTAGAAAACAGGGAGGTGGAACAGCCTTGGAACAAGCAGCTCTTCTTGCAGCTACTCCTAATAAGCAATCCCAGTGCTTCACCACAGCTATAGTCATCCTCCCAAAGTCCCAGTCAAAACTAAATGAATCATAAACCAAGAAAAGAGCAAACAACCAAAAGTGTCCCAGCTCTAATTCACTAGAGAATCTGATTATTCAGACTGGCCTGCAGTTAATGGAAATGAAGACAACGGTGTGAGTGAAGTGAAACAGCCAGGCTCTGCCAGACTCCTCCTACAAACACCAGTGCTCAGTTTTTCCTCAAGCACACACACCACAGTACCACCTATCCCTAGCATCTGTCTCCCTTTCTGCTGCTCAGACTGTTGACAAAAATCAATAGCCTTTTAAAATGTATTTAGTAATAACAGAACATTTTTATAAAGAAAAATGAAGCCTCTCTATTGATTTCATATAGCAGGGAAAGAACAGGCTGCCTCCATTTTCAACCATTATTACAGAAAACATATGTAAAACCAGAAAAAGCATCACCTAATTGCAGCAGAAGAGCATCTCTGCATCTGCTCACCAGCCGCTTTGGGTCAGGCTTGACGCCAAGGTACAGAAAGTGGGACAAAGGTGGGAGGAAAGGAGGGGGTTAATAAATGTCAAAACTCATTAGGCAGCAATTCTCCTCAACCACCTATTATTCAGAGATGAAGAGTGCTGACCATGTGTATTTTCATCCTTCCAGGACCTGTGCATGTCTTGAGACAAAGTGGATAAATCCTGAGGCAGTGAATAAAAGCTGTGATCCTTCTTCCCACCTTTCAGTGCTTCTCCTGGTTATAGTCTCCTTTTATAGGCCAACATCCCCCACTTCAACATGGAGAAGCTGTAATTGCTTCCCAACAGCAACGGATCCTGGAGTAACTATTCCAGACTTCACAACGCTGGTGGGAATAGAGTCCTCAGTGAATACAGCTTCAAAAAGCACCCTCTGCCCTCTTCCTCTTTCAACTCTCTAAAAATGAGGCTTAAGAGGAAATCTGCCAAGACACTGAAGAATAAGGCCACCTGTTCTGCTAAGTGAGCTAAAGGGAGCAACAATAACCCACCAGCAAAAGCACAAAGATAAAGGGTTTCAAAGCTTCCCTGCAAGGCCGAGCAAGCCACGGAGCCTTCTCAAGGACTTAACACCCTGTCACGTGGCCTCTTGTCCCTGGGAACGAAAGCATCTCTGAGCTATCCAACTCCCCAACACACAACAGTGGGGTGGCCTTCAGAGGTCTCAACAGCAGTACTTGCAGTGTAATTGTGTTTACTTCAACTGTTTTTACTCTACCAAAGTCAGCCCCTTTGGCCGATTGAGATGAAGTAATTACCAGTGGTACAGCAACCGAGGTAGAACTGCTTCATGGTTTCTGGAACATGGTATTATGCCAGAAGAGCTGTCAGATGTGGTCCCCAAGCAGAGTGAGTGGAAGCAAGAGCTCAGGGCTGCCTCATCACTAGACTAGAGATGACATCAGTTCCAGCAGCCCAATTAGGACCTCCATGAAAATTTAAAGACTCTCACCAGAAGAATCAATGCCGTGCTTGGCTCCAAGCAGTAGCTGCCATGTGGTCACTGGGTTTCTGGTCAGATCAGTAAAGTGATTCATATTCAAAGTGATTTGAGTTTTCCTCTACTACCCAGAGGAACCATCAGCAGCTATTTTTAGCAGCTTCTGCCAGCCCATCCTGCTGCCTGAAACACCACAGAGCCTGCACTGAGCAGGGCAGAGAACAGCCTGCCTTCCAACCTGAGTAAATGTTAGCTGAAAGAAAGTCTAAAGCTTAACTTCTAGGTTAGTCAGTGTTTGTGTAGTGCTTTCAAGATGAAAACACTACATGTGCTAAGCATTATCATCAAGTCTAAGGAGAGCAGACTTGGCTCCAAGAGAGATACTAGAGTTATATACACACAAATTAAAATGTTTGGCTCTTTTCCAGAGTAGTTCATTCTGAATTTGTCTTTCTGCTTGTCAGTGCACAGCCTCACAAATGTCTGCTTTCTGTAGACATGCTACAGAAATCCACACAGCCAAGTTCCAACCTTAAAACTCCAACAGATAATATCAAACCCCCACCCCTGCATGGAGGAAGATTATCCCTCAAGCCAACATTAAAGCAGGGTTAACTTTTGTCAAAGGATACCCACAGAGCTTGAAAAGTCTCAACTTTATGGCCCATAAAGTTTTTCTGACCTCCACAGCAAGCCAGCACATCCCCTCCATGAGAAACCTCAGTGAAAGTGAAGCTCTAAAAGGTTTAACCAAAATATTACATATAAATACTAAATATTTATCCAAACATTTATGTAGAGTAAATTCCAAAATGAGGTTCAGGCAAGAAGGAATCAAAGCAGTTTACAAGCTCAGACAAAAAGCATGGCAGCCTGATGGAAACCCACAACAAGGTAGCTTTCTTCAGCAGAACACCCAAGCCCAGCTCTGATTCCTTGTACCTGAAAAAGCCTCCAAGTATCGTGCAGGGAGTTTCTGGAACAGAGTTTCTTCTTTAATCAAAAGTTTATTTTCCTCCAGATCTTGTAGTACATCACTGAGTACTCACAGATCAAAAGCCTTTATAAAATTCCTACAGCTTTAACATTTTTCTTACTCCTAATGAAAAACAGCCTGGCCAGAATTGTGAATATTGCTCTGTTACCCTGATCTGTAAGTCATGGGACACTGGCCTCCTGGTGCCTGGCAGCCAGGCTGCCTGCGGCACTCAGGGGCAGCCCTGTGACCCAGACACCAGGCTGAGGCCTCTCAGGCAGTAACACTCCAGAATCCCAGAACCCAGCACAGTGAGGGTTGGAAGGGACCTCTGGGGATCAGCCAGTCCAATCCCCCTGCTAAAGCAGGGTCACCCACAGCAGCTTGCCCAGCATCACCTCCAGGTAGGTATGGAATCTCTTCAGATGAGACTCCACAACCTCTCCAGTTCCCTGCCTCTCTTGAACTGGGGAGCCCAGAACTGCACCCAGGACTCCAGGTATAGCCTCACTAGGGCAGAGTAGAGGGGGAGAAGAACCTCCCTCAAGCTGCTGGTCACACTTCTGAATGCACCCCAGGAAATCATTGTCCTTCTTGGTCAGGAGGACACATTATCAGCTGATGGTTAACCTTGCTACTCTTTGTTTTCCTGTGCATTTTGTGCAGGGGAGTAAACTAACAACACTATCCCAGTGTACCAAAAGAAAAGGGAAAAAAATATCAGGACAGACTTGTTTAGCAGCTACAACACAAAGGCTGCTTCCAACCTGACTGCAAGAGGGTAGGAGAGGGGTAAAAAGAAGAACTAGTAGTTTTGCTGCTTTCTAGGAAGGGAATTCTATCTTTTCATTATCCTGTAGGAGAGGAATGTCTTTACTGCACTACGGCAGTCACTTTGCCCCACCACAGAGGGCCTCTCTCCATGTGCTCTGTCCTTATCAGACACAGCAGTGCAGAGCCAAGCCTTAACTGCAACCACAGCCCTGCTGGGAACCTTCCCACCGTGAGCAGCAGAGCTCACACCAACTCACTGCAGAGAAGGGAGCCTGGGAAAAAAAAAATGGTTGCTGACTAACGATGACCAGCTGAAGAAGCAAAGCAGCAGTCTGGGATGAGCTGGACTCCAAAAATCTCTCTGCTGGAGACCTCAGCCCTTGGAGAGAGGCTGGGATTGGAGGAGAGCAGAGTGTGACCAGGGTTGGCAGCACAGAGCACGGGGCAAGCTGGGTAAGCGTGGGCAGGTCTGGCTGCAGAGCTGGGATCCTCTGCAGGGGGACAAGCTAAACATACCCTGCAACATGCCTGGCACCTACAGCTCTTCAAGTAACATGGTATGATCCAATCCAGAGCTAACCTTGGTCTGAGAGTACAATGGTCAGAGCCTGAACACAAGGAGTGACACAGGAATGGAGACAAGCACAGCCTGGAAGACATTTCAAACATCAGCTGAGAGAAAACCCACAAGAGAAAATGTGACCTTAAAGAGGAAACTTCCTCCTGAACAGCATCATTAAGGCATCAGTCTGCCTTAATTTAGCTAACTTTTCAAACAGGGAGGGGCATTAATCATAATTAATTCATCAAGTACCTCCCCCATGCTTTATTTTTCCTATAATCTTCTCATACATCCATGTGCCATACATATTAAAAATATCTAAACAAAAAGATACGATAGCTCTGCTGGAGCTTAGAACTCTATTTAAAATAACATTCCTGTAAGTTTAAACTTAAAATATCCTAACACAGAAAACAGAAGCCAAATTTATATGCGACAAGTATTTTGCTGATTAGAGAACCTTTCCCACATACTCCCAGTTCTCAAATAAGCTAATCACCAGACAATGCCCAAGCAGGCAGCTCAGAGCAGTTCCAGCCCTTGCCAGGCCAAGGAAGCAGAGCTAAGGGTGCTCTACAGGCACTCAACAGCAGTGTCTCTTGAGCAGAGGCTGAGCAGTTTACTCAGAATAGGAGAGGTCAAAATCCACTGCTAGGATTTATCTGTGCCAGGAGGACAAGAGGCTGCTGTGTGCAATTGCCCAATAGTTTTATATATTAATCTGTTCAAGAGAAGGATTATATTTAGCATTAGAAACCAGCAATATCTGCACATCCTCGTGCCAACTTTTAGCCTCAAATTCCACTCTCAGGCCAGAGCCTCTCAACTGCTCAGAGGAGTAGTGGAGCACAGATGAAGCAAGGCAGAGTATGACTTGTGTTAGGTGATGGAAATACCTACAGCCTGCACTCCCCCATCCTAAAGCAACATATCCTTTATCCTCATCCCTTGCATCAAGGCAAAAAACACACAGAGCCACTCCTGAGCAGCTGGCAGCCTGCAACTCATACTCCAATTCATCCCCCCACAAGTGTTTCACATGTTTGAATCCCAAGTTCCTGATTCAAGCCTTTCCTACCAACAGAAGGAGCCATCCTTAACCTAATGAGAACAAGGAGATCTTCAAGCATTTGCAATCACAACAAAAATAAGCAGTTGCTGAGGCCATAAACAACAGCTGCAAGAGTCACAGATATTCAAAGTGATTTTCCTGAAAAGGAGGAAAGGGTGTGTACTAGCGAAGAACAGAACAGCTTTTATACCTTTTCACATACACCCTGCTATACAAGACAGGCTTCATGGTTTGAGCACCCAAGTGCTCACGATATCAATTAAGCTCAACCCTCTCCCAAACAGCTTCACTACAGACTCTGTGGTGTTTTTAAGAGGGAAAGAACTGCAGTAAGAAAGGAGAGATCTTGAAGCCTCTCTCCCACATGGATTCTCAGCTGTCTAATAAGGAAATTAAAGAATATCCATTAAAGCTTTTCTTCTCTGCTTTCAGAGCAACTGAAACAGAAGCAGAAGACTGGCTCTGGGAGGACACCTCCCAACACTGCTGGGGAAAGAAGGTAAACATACAGCTTTAGGATATTTGGCAAGGCATGAGCAGGAAATAAAAGCCATTTATTTCAAGAATTATCACAAACACTCTCAGCCTTAAGAAATCATCCTCCCAACAGCAGCATCCCCATCATGTGCTTAGTGCTTCCTGCAGAAGACAAATTCACACTGGAGGCATGAGCACACTCTTCCCAACAGAAAGGCTACACTGCAAGTTTAAGGGGTGTTTTAAATTAGCCATATCCACATGATTTAAGACTGACTCCAGAGGTTTCCCTAAAAGAACACAAACCACAGAGTTCATGACATTCTCAGAAAGGAGCATCAGCTATTTGAAGTTTGCCGTGCAGCGAGACCACCAGAGGCTCTGAGCAGCACCAGGACGAGCTCGCTGCTGGCTTCAATCTTCCCTGCTCTGTTGTTCTTATGCAATAAGGCTCCAAAGGGTCCCAGCCCCCAGATCAGGAAGGACGCCAACACTGATCAAACAGTGTATTAACTCCCTCTCTCTCTTCCAAAGGCTTTTATTTCCAATGTAGGTTCAAAGAAGTCTCTTTCGGTAGGCTCAGCTGTGCTGTTTTGCAGCACACAAGAAAGCTATCGTTACTGCAAAGGCACACTCCAAGCTACAACCTGACAAGAATTTCATAAACATACCAGAATTGTTTCAATGATCAAGCAGCCTGAGTATGTGGGATAGTGAGAGTGCAAACCTGTGAGTGCCAATAAAGGGAATCCCATGTGCTCTGCTATATGGGGGGGTGACACCAGAAGGGTGTTCAGATAAAGCATCATGAGCCTTTGGTACCTTTCTTCAGTGTGCTGCTCCTTATCCTTCAGGAGGAGCAAAGTTAGACCTGAGTCAGATGCAGAGGAGAAGCAGAGCACTGAGTGAAAGGAGGCCTGAACTGCTATAAAGGGACACAATGTTTGTTACTTCTTCCAAGAACTGTCTCCCAAGACCTGTAATTAGAAACTTCACCAAGCCACCTCACTGCCACTAACATCCTCCTCCCACAGACTCCCAGATGCAGAACACTCTGGCCTTCCTCAACTACCAACTGCATCCAGGTTCAGTGATTCCCAGGCAGAGAAATGGGTAAATCACCAACTTCAGCTGAACACCTTCCAGAAAACATCACCTGTGTAATGGCTTTATTAACTCTGACCTTGACAGGCATCATTTCTCTGCCTCAAGATCTTTGCTTTGGTCTCCTAGGAATCAAAACACTGTCCAATCTTTAAGTGTCTTTTTGCCCAAAGCTAGAGCACAGGTGTTCAGCAGACATGAAGACTGACTAGATGAATTTTTGCGCTTGTTACACATCATACTCAAAAGGATGCAAAAGAACTAGTCCTCACCTAGATATCAGAGCAGTAGCAGGAAAAGGACTGAAAAATGGATAGAATTTTAGTAGAAAAAATTCTAGTTGAAGAATGTGTTACTAACTGGAACATATTTCAGTGACTGCAATAAAGAATTCTGGAGCTACAGCCTAGGTGATCTTATTTTTAGAAGTACAGAACTTCAAAGCCATGAGATATGTTCTGCCATGAAGCAGCACTGAACTTGGCTGGCTTCCCTTCTCTTTCCAAACAGCAACAAAGGAATACTGTTCTTCACCAGCAGACAGAAAACACTGGCACATTTTGAGGGAGACACCTGTTAAGGCTAGGAAAGCTCACAGTGACTACAGCAGAGGTGGCCAGAGTGGCCCAACAAACCTCACAGTTTCACAAGACCAAGGGAAGAAGCCAAGCCTGTGATCCAGGCTCCACCATGCTTGACTCTTTTTGACCCAAATAGTTTCCTGCTCTTCCTCAACTTGATGTAAATAGTCACACAGACAGCAGAGGTGCTTCATGTTCACCAAGGAAGGGTCACAAGAAGGCATTTAGCCACACTTAGCAGATGAAGGCTTACTCCCAGAGTAGCACTTTCCCATTATTTCTCTAAGGAAAAACTATAAATGCTAGAAAACCCACTTGGACTTTAGTCAAGAATTATCTATACTTATTCTACTTGAAAAAGAAATCTCTGCAAGTAATCTATGCCAAGTATTCCTGCTAACAGACTGCAAAAGCCTCATCCTTGAGGAGCTGGAGCAATAGGCATGCTTGTAGCAACTGTGACTCGAGACACAGAAGACAGACAGTCAATCTATCCTCTTCTGTTAAAAGTGCAATACCATATAGCTTCAGAGTCTCCAGCTGGGAGGGAAGAGTAAGGCCCATGGGAGCTGTTATGGGCTTGGAGAAAAGCTTTCCTCTGCAGTCCCCAGTCCACATTGATACACAGGGATCTAGACTCTGACCTTCAGAAGGCAGATAACTCAGCATTCATATCCTTTGATACACAACAGGAACTTACCACAAAAAGCTGCAAGGAGTCTATTCTAGTTTACAGAGTCCTAGACAAACCAATAACTGCACTCAGTTTAGTTTATTAAGAACGAATTCATTTGCAAGCCCTTAATTCCATTTGAAGGCTTACTAAGCAAAGCTTCCAGCCTGTTTTCTTCTTATTGACAAGTCCCATCTTTCAAAGCTACTTACATAACAGCCATAGCAAGTTATAAAACTAAGATAAAATACTAGCAGTGCAGAAGCTAGATTGAATGCTGCTTGAGCTTGTCCTCAAAGCAAGACAACAAAGTGCTGTTTGGAGCTACTAAGTCCAATATTCAAATGCTACAGGAATTGAAAGGAGAAATCACACAGTAAGAGAATAATAAAAAAAAAGAGTCTTAATTGATTCCACCTTCAGCTTTCTCCCAAATGTGGCCAACAATCCAACAGCCCCAAACACACTGAACACAGAGCTGTTTCACCCCTAGGATAGCCACCCACAGCAGCTTGCCCAGCATCACCTCCAGGTGGGGTTGGCATCTCTGCACACAAAGAGACTCCACAAGCTCTCTGGGCAGCCTGGGCCAGGGCTCTGGCACCCTCCCAGCAAAGAAGTTTCTCCTCCTGTGCACATGGCACCTCCTGGGTTCCAGTTTGTGCCCATTGCCCCTTGGCCTGTCCCTGGGCAGCCCTGTGCAGAGTCTGGCATCATCCTCTTGCCCCAACACTTTACAGATCTGGTTAAGTTCATTTGCTGTGAGCAGGAAATCTAAAACCACTTTTTTAAAGCAGCTTTTAGGAAGAGCAGGAAACTGTTCACAGGTTTTCCAGACAGCACAAACACTATTCCCTGTGCATTCCCAACAGCAACTTCACGTGGAGATTGCCAAGTGCTGAGAATCTCTCAGACAAAGGTAATTATTTCCAGGCCTGTGTGCACAATGCTGTTAAAAACCAAATTCACCCAGGACCAGATGCTCCACTGGCTAAGCAAGTTTGGGGAAAACTCTGTTTTGAGGTTGGGTTTTATTTTCCCTTGGAGGTCTAACGGCAAGCTTAGAGGTGGCTTGGCTGAGATGCTAAGGCAGAAGGAGCTGAGGTAGGGGAGTGTGTTTGACACCCATCCTGCTTCTGACAGCAGAGCTTCTCAGAAGTGATGGTGAAGGGACAATTCAGAGAAGGCTCAATGTATTCCTGAAAACTGCAAGTTACAGCTAAAGAACACCCAAAACATCATCAGCCTGTGGAACTCTCCTCTAGCAGGCTACCAAACTACCCAAAGCACACCACAGGGAGTTACAACAAGGTTTAGAAGAGATGTTAAACCTCACATTGCAAAACTTAAAACAACTTCTAAACAACAGGAGTGAAACTACCACAAAGAACAGATCCTCCTACTTAATTTTTATGCTTTAAAAGCACACACAAGTGGCTACAAGAGCAGAGTTATTGGATTCAACCTACCTCCTTCTGTGCAATAACACTACTGACATGTAGAGAAAGCAAGACCAAGTTTGGGATTGAAGAAATAAAGCAGGTGGTATTCTGGGGGACTTAGCTGTACTACAAGCAACTTATTACACACATCAAGATTCCATGTTCAAATTCTCAAAACATGCTTGATTTTTATTTATTACCCTACCCCTTGTCTCCTGCTCTTCTTAAAAGCTGCTTTAAAAAAGTGGTTTTAGATTTCCTGCTCACAGCAAATGAACTTAACCAGGTCTGTAAAGTGTTGGGGCAAGAGGATGATGCCAGACTCTGCCCAGGGACAGGCCAAGGGGCAATGGGCACAAACTGGAACCCAGGAGGTGCCATATGCACAGAAGGAGAAACTTCTTTGCTGGGAGGGTGCCAGAGCCCTGGCCCAGGCTGCCCAGAGAGCTTGTGGAGTCTCTTTGTGTGGAGAGATGCCAACCCCACCTGGAGGTGATGCTGGGCAAGCTGCTGGGGGTGACCCTGCTGGAGCAGGGGGGTTGGACTAGAAGATCCCCAGAGGTCCCTTGCAGCCCCTACCATGCTGGGATTTTGGGATTCTGTAACTAAAGAGATGAGAAAAAGGGCCTCAAAAGCAAACTGCTGAGGTATAAGTAAACATAGAGACTTCTTTTAAAGAAGGTTCTTGTATACCACATAGACATTGTGTACATACACACACACTCCAAACTGCTTAGACATCTTTCAAGGGTTTCACAACTCCCTAAAAATTTCTGCAAGTCATTCACAATTCCTTTTAGTTTAAAAACACAAGGAACTAAAAAAGGATTGTACGTCAACACATGAAAGAGAAAACAAGATTTTGCTTTAGAACACTCACATTCAGCTACTGCTCAGTAAACCTACTGGCAAATTGCATTTATTTCTGTGACTCAGGGTTTCCACAGGCTGTTTCTGATCCCAGTGCTACCTGAATCATCCTTCAACACATCTCAGCTTCTGTTGGCCCGTTCATACATCTTTATGTGGCCACAGTCCTTCAACTCGTTATTTGTGATTAACACAATCCTGTAAAAGAGCAGAATGCTTCTGATTCTGCATTAAAAAGCTATAAAGAAGGCAGTATTTTATTTAATCTCATTTAGACAGAGTAAGATTCATCATCTGATTCTGAAAGTGCAAAATGCTTTCTACTATGTCGAGACAGTGAGCAAGAAATCAAAATGATGAGTTCACAGCCACATGTCTGGTTTTCACAGAGCCTGAAACTCCATAGACTGAGAGAATAAACTGCTGCCTTGAGCAATTAAGCAGCACTTCCTCTCCACAGAAGAATATGCTGCTTTGGTGTCACTAAACATTGTACTGATTGCTGCTCTTTCTTGCTGGCAAGGTGAATTACTGGAAGGCTCTGGCCTTGTCAAGGACAATGCGGGTTTGTATCCAGCAGCCCTGGCAGGTTTGTCACTGCTATGTGACTCCTCCCTGGTGTTAATGCAAAGAAAGGAGTCCCCAAATCACAACACTAGAGGCAAGGAGCTGGATAGGGAGAAGAAGCAACTGTGGACAAGCTGGAAAAGCTGATCCCAATGCCACACCATCTGGGCTGAGTCCAGGGGAAACATCCCCTTGCCACCCCAGGCATGGATTTCAGCTCTTCTTCCTCTCTCAGCAAACACAGTCCTAGGAATTCTGCAAACTAATAACCTCATCAAGTCATTACAGCCTCAGGAGCCCAACTCCAGCAGCTCTGGGAGGTTCATTTCCCTGCTAGAGCTCCAGGGCAATGTAGTCCCTTGGGGGGCAGGTGCCTGTATCACAAACTGAACCATGATGTCCATAACCAGTCTCAGCATGCAGTCTACAGAGCAGGAGAGAAAGGAGCTCAGAAAAGAGAGGGTACAGAGATGCCACAGGAGCAAGAACCAGTGAGAAAACACCAAGAACTGAATTATTTTAAGGCTAAATAGAGATGGTTCTATCTTTACTGTATCCTCCCATTTCACCAGTATTTCCCAGAGCCAACTCCAACTGCTCTAGTTGTGCCACCCCCACTCCTCTGAAAGTGGTTCATGTCACACATGCTTTTTGGCTCCTCCACCAGAAAGTTATTTTTCTTGGATAGGTTTTCCCCAGCCTTTTCAATTAGGTTCAGCCAAGACACACTCTCTACTTTGGGACTTTTCAAAAGGACTAGATAATGTTTACTTCATGCCAAGACACCAGGCATGCAACAGAGAAAAAAAGTCTCTGCAGAGAAAAGCAAGCCAGTTCCCACCTTCTGAGCAAACTCTCCTGCAGTCCAAGTACCACATTTTTGGAAGGATCTCATGCTCAGCCTCATTTTATTTGTATCCTGTGTGAAGCCTGAAACAAATATCTAGCACTTTATTAAAGAGTTGGAAAAGGAGAAAAGAGAGATGAGTATTGGTCTGTTCCTTTCATTTGGATCTGCTGCAATCAACAGTATGTTATTTAACACCAGGCTCTGATTTGCAAGAAGAGATTCTTCTAGAAGATGAGATATTTTTAGAAGATGTTCTGATTGGCAGCACTGAAACATCTCATACAAGAGGCAGAGCTTCCATCGCTACCCCAACCCTCCTCAGCTTCTCCAAAAATCATGAGGTCAACCTCATCAGGAGATTTTATTTTTTTTTTTTATCAAAGATGTGTTTACTTCAGGAAGGTTTTCTTATGCTTTTTGGGAGAGAAGGAGTGAATGGAGCATTCCTTACCCACAGGCACTGCTTCCCAGAAGTTAGCTTCTTCTATACTACTAAATGTTTAAATTTTATTCTTTATTTACAAGCAAAAGCAAAGCATGTCACATTCATGTGTCTAGAAGCCAGGATGAGATCCAAAAAAAATTGAGCTGTTGCAACTTTCAGTCAAGCAAATGCAATCCATGAGCAAAGGCAGTAAATGAGAATGCTTTGTAGTACTACATCATCTTCCAGACCTTCATGCTTGGTAAAACTGAGAATGGTTCACACAAAGCAAAGAGCAGAATGCAGATTCTCCATCTAGTGAGACTTCCAAAATCTGCTGCAAAGAATGAATCACAAACTCACATAGTTGGAAAAAGATCTGAGCTCATCAAGTCCATCCGTTAAGCCAACACTACCACGCTCACAACTAAACCATGTCCTCCAGTCCCACATCTACATGGGGGTTTGAACACTTCCAGGCATGGTGATTCCACTGCTGCCCTAGGCAGCCTGGGCCAGTGCTTGATAACCCTTCTCAGGGAATAAAATGTCATCCTGAAAGCAGATTCTGTGACTCAATGTGTGCTGCATGATCACACCAAGAACAGGATCATTCCTCATCACAGTGAATTATACTGGGCTGAACCTGAGATGTTGCCACTCTAGGACTCCTGACTCATGTCAACATTATTTGCACATGTCAGAAGCAAGTGTAAAACACATGGGCCATTCTCAAGTGCATTCAAACACTCTGAATACAAGCATTTCACAACAGAAGCCAACACAAAAGTAATTGTATCAGAAACAAAGAGCCATCACTGCAAGTCGATTACTCCATAGCCTCAAAGGCTCCAAAAGACCAAGCAGGCTGAACAGCCAAACTCTGGCACATTTTCACCTCCCCAGACCTAGAGGATTCCCAACTTTGGAAGAGAGAGCACAAATTTTTTCATTAGCATAGCTGGAAGGAGCTGTGGTTAGAATCAGAACCATAATGCAGCTATTGTACTTCAGTGCTGTCATCTTGCTCAAAGGGCAAGAAGTTCACATTGAGTACTAGAGATGATGAGATGTTTTAACCCAAAACACACAGACAGACCTTGGTACAAAGGGAAAATGTCCTTTGGAAATTATCATACAATCTCTTGCAAGAAATGCCAGGACTTTAGAAGTGATACTAGCCAGCACTAAGCTAACAGGCAATTACCCTGATTAAAAAAGGGAGTATCCAAGGAAGATCTCTGCATGGTTTTGTTTTTACCTTCTCCAAGACATTTCTGTGAAGTGAGACACAGCACTTTTCTGTTCAGTTCTCTGCTCTAATGTGTGTCAAAAACTGATCAGAGGTACAATGGAGATGATTAATCCTTGAGGAAGTGGGGCAGCTGCTGTTGTTCTTGGCAGAGAGGAGGTGGTGGAGGGGGAGGAGGGGTGCTACCTATTTGCTCCACTGCATTGAAAGAGACAACAGCATAAGCCATGGTTAAGTAGATAATCACAAATTCTCAGAACCTCCTTTATCTCACCAAGCATCAGTTGAACAAATAAAGCAAGATGCTTTTGGACAAGTTACTCTCAGAAATGAAGAGAAATACAGGAGAACTCCATTATTTCAATTAATACTCCCAGCTGTACCAGGTCAGCAGTTCTCAAGGGCAGTAAGGACACAAACATTCCAATACTCCTCATCTGGACAAAATCCCCAATCACTGGGCAGTGAGCATCCAACTTATTATAAAACCCCAGTCAACTTCTACAGGACCAGAGGGAGGAAAACAGTATCTATGGGAGAGAAGGCTTCACTGGATATGTATTTTTGGAAGTTCTGGGTTCAGTCCTTCAACTGAAAGACTACACAGATTTCTCCCAGGCCTAATAAATTTAAGTGAAAACAAATATTTTTCCAGTAAGACTACTACAGCAAGACTCATAACAGGAACATTACTTTATGTACTAGTTTGACTAGTTGAGACATTCAAACACCTACATCAGAGAGGGAAAAAACACACCACCACAACAAAATCCTACTAGAAAGCTCCAAAAGGAGGGGGGGGGAAGTTTCAATTATGTAAGGCAAACATTTAAAGTAGCCAAGAGCTCTGGATGCAGATGGTTGGTAACAAGCAGAGAAGAAAAGAGATGAAAGTGATTTTGAGGAATGCCACAGCATCAGAGCAGAGCAATCAAGAGAGGATTCCTATGGCAGATTCACTGAGAAACACTCAGCAGCAGCCTCTCATTAGCAGGGACCCCTTTGTTATCACTAGGAGAGACTGGGGAGGTTGTCTCCTCCGTGCTGAAGCCTTACAGTCATCACTTGTTCTGAGCACCAACCAAAAGCTTCTGGGAGTTTACAACCAAAGACTTCACAGGCATGACAACAATGAAGCAAAAAACCCATCAAATTTCCTACACATCTTATCCTCTCTACAAGTTGCATCACTGAGCACCATGGATTTTTCAAATATCATCTCTTTTAAGCTGTGGAAAGGATGGTAAAAGGAAGGGACAAAGAGGAAAGTGGGTGCAAGACAACTAGAGTTCCTGCACACCCCAACCACTGAGCTAAGTAGTGGGCAAACCTTGGTCTAGAAGCAGCTCTGCTGAAGGTATTACCAAGGGACAATGTGGAGATCACAAACAAGCAGCTACTGCCCATGGGAGAGAGGAAAAGAGCAAAGGGGAAAGAAAAATCACATACACGCAGTGGAGAAATTCATATGCATGTACAGAATTCAAGTAACCACAGCTGATGATTTTCACTAGTTCTTCATAATGCCACCAAAAGGCTTAAACAAGCCACTTTTCCTTTAATTTAGTATAGAAGAGCACCTCGTCCTAGCACACAAATTCACTTGCTCAAGCACATGAAAACACAGGTTAAATAAGCAACTCAATTTGCAGAGCAGCTAATCTGATTAGGGCTTACCTGTACCCTGCCTGGAGAGGCATTTGGTTTCAGGAGTTTAACATAACCAAAGAACACCTGCTAACAGCAAGAAAAAGGGAGGAAAAAAAAAGGCAGATCTGTGCCATGACAACTAGGATGGGTTGCAAAAGCTTTCTCTCTACAGAGGATACTGTTTGGAAAATAAATACTACCTCAACAGCCAGCACACAGGAGAATTAGCTGCAGAAATAACTGCAACTCCTTATGTTAAAAAGGCCTGGACACTAACACTAATGCAGGAGGGAGAGGAGGGGCACTGGGGCACACTTGACAAGTCAAAGATTCACACAAAAGAGTGAAGAAGTAGAGAACTGCTGTAACTGGAGAGAGATGTAATTTCAGCCTGTTAGTAAGAGTTCAAAGAATGACTTATGTTCATATAAAAGCAGCTGAAAAAAAACCCAGCCCAGCCATGTCACAGACTCCATAAGCCAGTTTAAGAGCTAAGACACAAGACAATGTCAATCAAAGGCTGCAGGTAAGATTTTCCACAAGTATCCTTATTAAAAATAGGTTTAAAAAAAACACCAAGAATTAAGTTGTTTTGGGCTTTTTGCCCATTTCTAGAGGCAGGCAGAGGGGGATGGGAGGGGGAGTGAGCCAGGACTTTATATGGAAAGCTGTCTTTAGGCACAATGTGAATCATCACACTGAAGAATTTTCTTGAAGTGGCTGGCTACTACTCAGGATTTATTTCAAACAGCAAGGCTTTTGACCAACACATGAGCAATAAACCTTTGTCAAGTTGTTAAGATGACACTCAGGTGTATATTATGATGAAAGAAATACTTGAAAATTCCTTTGTGTCAATTTCATCTGCCTTGACACAAGAAAAGTGGTTAATGCCTTGAAAGATCTCCTAATGTGGTTGTTTCTTCCAATTATTCTCTGCTGTCTCAGTCTAAACAGTATCTTCCTTTTCACTTTCAGAAATCTCTGCAAATGGTAGGAGAGCTACCTACAACCCAGGAGCTGAGAGAGAATCATTTCCTTGATTTAGTCTGAGACAGCAAAAAGCCTCAGAACGTAGCATACATGGAGCAAGAGCCCTGCAAGTGTTCTGCATTCAAAATGCAGATCCACAGAAGGCTAATTGTCTCATTTTTTAGAAATAGCCAGCACTGGAAGAGCAGAAGTCACATGGAGAAGGGCTTCAATTCACACAAAAATAGGCAGATTTAGCTGCTGTAACTTTTATTCATGCTACTGTCCCAGCCTAGGAATGGTAATGGCTACAAACCAGAAATAGTCTCCCCTTGAGCACTGGGATGGGAGCCTCCAGCAGGGAATAAAGCCACTAGGAACATGGACAGCCATTACTTCTTCACATCAAACCACTCAGGCCAGCAACTGGGACCCACAGGAGCTGAGTTTTGTCAGAAGCTGCCAAAGCCATGCAGAGCCAAGATCACTGAGCACCAAAGCACCTCTGGAGGTACCCAACTCTTGCCCAGTTCTCCCCTCCAGATCAGATTCCTTTCTCCTCTGGGCTGACACCCCAGCTGCCAGGGAAGGCCAGGAGCTGAAGTAATGACAGTGGGCAGATGAACAGGCATGGTGCCCAGCTGCACACACACACATCCCTTCCTAAGAGGGTGCAGGAACAGCACACAAGGCATGCAGAGGCCATCAGTGGCTGCCACCCCCACCTCTGAGCACATTCACCTGCTCCAGCACCTTTCAGGCTAGTCACTGTGGGTTACAGCAGCACACAGAGCTTCTGCCACCTAGAATGCACAGGCAAGTAGGAAAAAAAGCAAGCCAGGGTGCAAACAACTGTGTTTGTTTATCATTTGATATCTGTTCCTGCAACACAACGTATCTTTACTTGGCATAACACCGTGAGAACCAACTTTCAGAGGCACATACAGCCCCTATGAGTGAAGGCACCCATCCTACCAGACTGCTCCATGCCTGCAAGCACATGCAGAAGGAAGAGCAGCATTTGGAACATCCAGGGGCTCAGGAATGAAGCAGGTCTGTGTGCTGCTGCATTCAAAGGAGGTGTCCTCTCCAAAGTTAAATGGGCAGAAGAAATGTGTTAACTACTAGTTAGCTTCTGATGCAGACAGAAGCCAAGGGCAGGGCAGAACTGGCTGTCACCATGCCCAAGCTTTGCAATTATGACAGAGAGAAAAAATATCAGAAAGTGGCCATGCAGAGCCCAGCAAGGAACTGTCTGTGACCTCCAGCCAGGAATCAGAGGCATCCAGAGGGCAGGAACCATCCCAGGGAGCAGCTCACAGCAGCCTCTCGGTCACAAGCTATCAGGGCAAGGCCAGAGGCTCAGAAGATTTAATACCTAACTTAATAGGAAGATTAAATATCTAACTTGGTAATAGTAAACCACAGATAAGATACAAGGAAGTGAGACATCCATGCAGTGATGTTCAAGCTAATCTGCAAAGTAGGAATTTCTTGCTCGGTTCTTACAAGTGATTTAATGGCAAAGTCATCTTTGCCCCAGTGCCTTTTCCTGCTCTCCACTGCCTCTGCTCACCTCACTGGCTGGAAACCCAAGGCTAGGTGGATGACTGCTGAACCACAACTCAAAACTTAACCCACCTAAACATGTGCACACAAACATCCCTCAATCTTTTTTCTGCTAAGAAACCATTATTGGGTGATTTCTGCCTACTGCATCTATCTAAAATCCCTCTGCTCCTTAGTCAAGAATGGATTGGGTTTGATAATGCAATGTAACATCACCAGCCCCCAGAGAGCAAAAGCTCAATGCTGGTCATTAAGCAGGAGCCACCAAGGAATTCACCAAATGCAGATTGTCTCTAAAGCCTTAGGAGCTACTCTGCCACAAAGGCTTCCAAATGGAGACAGCCAACAACTCAAGTCACCTTACACAGATCCTCACCAACACCAAACATTTAACCAAATAGCACAGGAGGAGGAGATGAGCTCCAAATGCACATGGGCTGGGATGAAAAGTACTTCTGAGACAAAATATTTCTTACCTGGATCTGGAGAGTATTTCCAAAGCTTTACCTGCAGTAGCTGAGAGGAAAAACTCTGTGGCAAACATTCCCAAGATGACTGAAGTGCCCTCATTTTCTTTTTGGTGGCCAAGAAAAGTTCAAACTCCAGAGGGCTGCTCACTCCAGACAATCAAATCAACTTCCCTCTACCTAGCATTAATTTCTCTGCTCTGAACACAAAATACAGTTAGACTCCCCTCCAATTCACACTGCCTTCCATTAATATTTTAAAGTCCTCCCTTATACAAATAAAATCCCTGCAACATTTCTTACATCTTTATGTGTTACTATGGAAACTGCTAAAATGTCACAAATACAAGCCTAAAGCTCTGCTGCATAAGGAGTACCTGGAGCCTCCTTATTTCCCTCTTTTTGTAATTTGATGACCAAATGTTTGGAGACAAAAAAGTCACCATTACAGTGAGGGCTGTTTTCTTTTTTCTTGGGTTTTTTTTTTTTGCTTTGCTTTAAGTTATTAAATATTTTATGAAGCAAGCAGCCAAATGAAGTCACATTTCACAAATCCACCCCATTGGGAGGCACTTCTTAAGAAGTGAAAGGACACTCATCAGAAGTACCTGACAAACTCAGTGCTGCAAGGAGACACCTGAAACTGCAGTGAGACCTGTGTCAAACACTACCCCTCTCTCCCACTCTCCCTGTTCCACCACATAAGTGGGAGACAACTCAAAACTATGCATTTTACACAGGAAGGAGATACATGGAGAAGAGAAGGCTCTGAGGAGACTTTCTTGTGGCCTTCTACTATTTGCAGGGGCTACCAGAGGGCTGGGGAAGGACTTGTTAGGATGTCAGGCAGTGCTAGGACTAGGGGGAATGGACACAAGCTTGAAAAGGGGAGATTTAGGTTGGATGTTAGGAAGAAGTTGTTCCCCAGGAGGGTGCTGAGCCACTGGCCCAGGTTGCCCAGAGAGGTGGTGGCAGCCATCCCTGGAAGTTTTTAAAGCCAGGCTGGCTGGGGCTGGGAGCAAGCTGCTCTAGTGGGAGGTGTCCCTGCCCATGGCAGGGGGTTTGGCACTAGATGAGCTTTAAGGTCCCTTCCAACCCTAACAGTTCTGTGATTCTCTGTTTTCTAACAGATAAAGGGAGCTGTAACTCTTTAAAAGGGGCTAAATATCTTTAAGAATTCAACACTTCTGGAAAGGGCATGCTTACGCTCATTCATAACACAGCACAAATGAATCTGCTTCAGCAGCAGCATCATGAGATGTGCCAGCAGAACTCTGCCACCACCAGCACAGGGAACATCTCCTTTTGCAGTTAAGACATCACGGTTGCAGATGAGCACCAGGGAGAAAACAGCCATCTGCCAAGTGCTTCACCTTCTCTAACCTGACAACTTACAACTAACACAGGAGCTTTAACTACGTCACCACGACGCCCTCCCTGCTTGGGAACAGGAAGCAGCCACAGCCAACTGCTGGAACAAGGGGGTTTGGCACCAAGCTGGAGGCTGCTCCTGGGGAGGTGCAGACAACAGGAGAGCTACCTTTGACAAAACCCATTTGCAGTGAAATTTTTGAGACATTTCATCTTCAGAACTAGTGAATTTAAGCTTTTAACAGCACATGTCTCCTTCTCCTTTGAAATATTCTTTCACCAAAGTATCATCCCTCCCATGGCTTCTGTGCCACTATTTAACACAAAACCGTGCTGCAGATGGAAAGCCCAGGCACTATGAACAAATCCTGCCTGTGCCAGGTACCCTTCCCATAAATAGCTTGTTCAGTGCTGAGGTCAGGCATTCCAGAAAGTAACCTTATCACAGAGAAGGTCAGAGGAGGAGGAAGGAAAAAAAAAACCCCAAGAGCTGGATGTTACTTAAGCAAACCATTTCATTATATACACAAGGAGCACACTGGCAAGTCTTTGAAAGGCAGAGAGCCACAACCAGAAGATGTCAGTGACAATCTTGAGAGCAGTGGAGAACCAAACCATCTCCACTTCCCATTTGGCTCCAAAGACAAAGGGTTAACTGCAACAGACTCAACTGCAATTCAAGTTTCTCTTCCCACTTCCCAGTAGAATTACACAGAATTACACAGGCTTTTTTAAGTCTTTCCTTTCATTCAGAGAGCTAGCAAGTAAAACCTAAGTCTACCTAAAGCCTTTTATCCAAGGATGGCCCAGCAAAGCCATCCAGCTCTCCAAGCCTCTGAAATGAGACACTTGCAAAACACCATATCCAGGGTGTGCCCAAAACATGCTCCGTGGAAAAATCTCTTGGGGTAGTGCCAGTTTAGCAAGAAAAACATTTTCCCCCAGCTGGAAGTCTAGCACAAGGCTGCTGCTGAGCTAGTGCAACCAGAACCTATCTGCTGGAGGAGAGAACAAAGCAGGGGAGGAAAAAAAAGCCCATGTTACTGCATAATGAAAACCAAATCCTTCAAGGAAGAAAAAAAATCTGTGAAGTACACCTTTACAACCTCTAAGTCTATGTTTGCCATCGCTTCAGTTTTAATCTTAGTCAGAGTAGGGTTTTTTCTTGTGCCTGTGTGAACAAGAATAAACACAGAGCTCTGAACTGTAGCTGCTTACAGATGCTGCTGTAATACAACACAAAAGTCTTTTTTCCCCATCCCCCAGACCAGTATATGAGACTGCAATATTGGAGATCAGCTCTAAATGGGGCCCCTTTCCCTTGCTCAAACACTAACTTGCATTTCACACGAGACTGCAGGACAGCAAGAGTCCCCACACCAGCTTTGTATGCCAGCCCACACTCAAACTTCACCAACATTTTTTTCTATTGCTTCAGATGTGTGACAGGCTTTTTCCAATAAAGTAAAAATGGATGTAACCCTATCCAAAGTGACACCCACAAGCCCCAAAAACTTTGACCTAGGGCCTGTTCTGACTCACTGCCTCACTGGATAAGGGCTATAGAGACTAAGTGTAGTTTGTTGGTAGTGCCAGACACCAAATCATTTCCAGTCTTCTACATTACCTTCCATGCACCAGCCCAGTGTAGCCTCACAGCCTAAAAGAGGCAGAGAAGATCTGACTCCAAACAGAACACCCCAAAACTCTGCAAGAGCATTAAAGGAATCTGTGACAGACACAGAAACATATTTTGCCTGCGTTCACCACCAATCTCACCAAATTAAAATGCTCTCTTGCACCACAGCTCCTGACCCCACACGTGGCCAAACACCAAGTGCTGCTTCCCTTCTGCTCCCCACAAAGCAACTTGGGAAGATTCATTTCAGCTCACCAAATTCCCTCCAGGATGAAAGCCAACAACAGTGCCTTAACTGAGGCAATGTGAGCACCCACACCAAACACACCTAACTCCCCTGCCACACTCCAGTGAGGTCCTGCAAGAGACTCAAGACTGTCAGAAAGCTTATTAGATGGCCACTGGATCTATAAAAGGTGTCCTAGGAGCAGCATTTCTTGGAGAAATACCTGACTCCTCCTTCTTCAGATGGTTCTCAAGCAGTGTGCTCATTTGTTCCCTTCTCTCAAAAGCAGGAGGGGCTTGCAGAGTGTCCTACTTCCTCTGGATACCTGATTAAGCATTTCTGAACAATCAGCTGTTCTTTGCTGTTTTGCCTTCAAAAGCAAAGCAAGAACACATTCAGGATTTGCTCCCTCTCTCTCTCTCTTTTCACAACTGAAAGACACTTGAGGGACATCTCTCTTGACCAACACTGCTGCTAAGCAGCACATGGATTCCAAGCAATTGAGGTAGGGCAGATGCAAGTTTTCCTAGGTAGTTGAACAATGGAAGGTGAAGCACTGTGCTGTTGTCAGTACCTACAAGCATGGTTAGAAGCCAAGGATAAGAAAAACACCAAAGTCAAGCAGGTAACAGAATCATGAAGAGAGAGACAAACTTTTAGGATTGCTCTCCATATATCAGTTAGTGAAAGCTGTTTGTGACCCACAGAGAAAGCATCCTTGGGCCCTGCCACCTGAATTACAGCTCCTGGAGTCACAGATATGAGAACTACTATTCAATAACCCTTAAGAGACAGCTTTCCTTATCGTGCTCTTGCTTGAAAAACACAATCAAGGGAGAAAAAAAAAATCACAATTTCTGAGTCCTATTTCTCAGTCAACTGATGCACAAACTACAACAAACTCCCAACAACCACTGATGCAAGTACCACAGACATCCCTCTCCAACCCAGGCTTTTGAAATGAGTGCTGACAAAAGCACTTCTGAGTGAGAAATCTTCATGACTGCTCCAAGTCCAGTAATTTCCCACCAGTAAATGGGGATAATTGAAGTGTGCTTAGGCATCATGGCCACAGGCATCATAACAACCACAAGTGAACACACTGGAGGTGCTGCCTGATCCCCATAAAAAGTGGTGTGAGAAGTTAGTCACTGGGAACTTGAGTTCCTTCTCAGCAGCTTGATATAACTGCCATCAAAACAGTGACTTTCCAGATACGAAACCTGAACTAAAAGATAAGTTCCTATTAAATATTTGTTTTCACTACCTTTTCCAGAGAATTTTTCCATGGTCCAAACACTAAAAGCTGGGGATTGCAGAGACTAAATCACACTCATCAGCTGCTCAACACAGGTAACTCATCAGCCAAAAATAACTGACATTCTAATTAAACTAATCTACAGTGAAATGCAAGCCAACCAAAGAAACCAACCAGCATGATAAAAGCAACTGCTATAAAGATACACAAGCCACATGGAATATTTTCTATTTATATGTATAGTACAAGGCCACAGAAACACCAGGACTTTGAGGAGTTGCTAAACCATCACTTGGCCACACAAGCCAGAGGCCAGCCAGCAGCCCAGTTCCTTTCACAAACAGCAGTTCCTGATCCTATCACACTGACAGCAGCATTTGGGCCCTTCCAAAGTAGCACAGGTTCCACAGAGATGGCTGCTGCCTACACTCACACCCAGCCAAAGAAGCTCAGGTTCATTCTCCACAGGGGAGGCTCCAACCTGCCTCTGGCATCACCAAGCAGAAGCAAAGCTTCTCTTGAGCCCAGCTCTGCTACTGCACAAAAGTGACACAGAAGAGGATCTTTGCTGGGAAGCAGAGTTGTGTATTCTTCATCTGAGAGTAATGCAACATGGTGGTCCGTGATCCACATAAACCTAGGAATACACCATGAACCAACCCTCTCTGCATAAGAACCAAGAGCACCTTGTTAAGCCAAGCCCAGAGCTGGCAGAGCTGCTCAAAGGACTAACAAATACCTGCCCTGCTTTGTTTATGCATTACATGCCAGCCTGGTTATGCACCTGACTGACAGCACCTTCCTGGGCAGCAGGTCTGTGAGTGCTTTACAAGGACCTACCCCTTTCTGAGAGATCCCTACCAGTTCCTCCTCGGAGATGCTGCTCTCTAGCCAAGATCAGGGCACAACAGTGCAAATGCTTGGATGTCTGGCCTTGACCAGATACTGATTCTGGAATGCCACCATGCCAGAAAAACTCAAAGGTCAGCTCTTATCTAAGCATGATGTAAACATGTCTTTGTTTCCTTTGCGTGCTTCTACTTGAATACCAGAGGCAGTGTGGGACATGGCCACTTACTGCAAGCAAGCTACAAGGCACAGTCTTTACAGCACAACTCTCACTGAAGAGCTTAGAAGCAAGCAAGCAGCTTCTTGGGGGAAGGCAGGGACACACAGGAGTAATACATAGCCAAGAGATGCTGACTGAAGGATGAGACAGAAGTTTTTACACTCATTAAGATATTCCATCTCACTAGCAAAATTAAAATAACCAACCTGAGCCTTCCTTCTAGTAAGTAAATCCACCAAAAGCTGTAAAATCCACAGCCTCACTTGAGCAGCCCTGAGAAAAAAAAGCCTTCCCAGCTCTGGGCTCACACAAGCATAAAACAATGGCTCTGTACAATGAGCTGGCCCAAGGCAGCTTCCCAGTGGAAAAGTCAGCTCTTCCCCTTCCTGTCTCTTAGCACTGCTTGGAAAAGAATGATATTTAGATGTACTCAGATGCTTCTACCAGCTCTTAAGGTAGACTTCAGGAGTTTCCCTAACAAGCACAAACATGCATTCAGCCTCAACCCTCAGTAATGCCACAGGTGCTTGAGACCCAATGTCAAAGCACTCATGCCAACAGGACAGTCAATGCTGGCAAGACTAATTACCAAATACCCACAGGCATCAACTTTAAACGAGGTTTGGTGGGCCTGGCCTAGATGCCAGCATGCATACACACCAACTTCTGAACCTACAAAACAATAGAAGGAGCATTCTTTTTATTAGCTTTAAAAAAATCTTTGGCTTTTTAAGAGTACTTGGGAGGTTGGGGAATGTAAAGGCATGACTAACACAAAGGGCAGGAAAGTCAGCAAAGAATTTCATGCATCACTTCTCTGAATACCACACTTCCTCTTGGGATTAAGATGAGTGGCAAAGAAATTTCACTTTGCTAAACAACACATGAATCTATGAAAACCACAATACGGGAAACTTCAGATTACTTCAGACAAATTTTTAATCAAAATGTTTCCTCTAATAACTATTATAATACTTATAAATGCAATTTTACTACTACTCCCAACAGTAAGTTTGTGGATATTAGAGAAGAGGAATGAAGTTATTACACTCTCTTCTCTAACAGTACAGGAACACCTTCAAGTCCAGCCAGCAGGGGTAACATGCTCAGCTACTACCTTTGCACTGGGAGAGAGCTGAACTCAGGCCACATGTAAGACTTCACATGCCGAAATTCATCCTAAGCTAACATCCTAAAACATGAGGTGACATTTAACTGGAATTTAATATTCAAGAGCTGTAACATCTGTTTATCAGCACTCATCCATCTGCGTGTGTTTTTGAAGGATGCTGAAGTTACCAAGCACATCCACTGCTCACATCCACCTACCTACTTCAGGAACACAGCACTTGACCAGCCATTAGCATTACTCTGGGTAATAGGCACCAAAACACACTGTTATTTCTCCACAGAGATCTGAACCAATCCAGAAGAGCACAGGTATGCAGAAGTCCTGGTGACTATCTCCAGCCTTGACAGGAAAGCCACCTGCATTGCAAAGAGGATCCCTGTGCCTGCTGCAGGGAGCTGGGTCAACTCTAGCTGCTTCACAGACTAAGGGTTAGGTTCAGTAGGTCCATCAAGGTGAAAGAGATCACCTACTGATGCAAGCAAGAGTCTGCACAGACTAGGCACAGAACATGGCCTTTTAAGAGATGTCTGCAAAATACTGTGATAGCTACTCCTAGGGAAAACTCTTGGGTTTGGAAGGAAAATTTCCCTTCTTCCTTGACCTGTCTCAAGACCTTTTCCCTTGACAAGGATCTTCCTCCTCCACACACAAACTGACACCTAATACTTATGCAAACAGCTTCCAGTTAACAACATAATTATGAGGCTGTTGTCATCATTTAATGCAACTCACAGGCAAGGAGAAAATTCCCAACAGTAATTTCCCACATTCAAGAAGAGAGCACACTCACTTCACACTTCCATTGGCACTTGGACCAAAGCTTTGCAAAGGTTTTTTTCCCAGGCAGTTTGTAATCCCCCAGTCACAAGTACACTGTCAGCTGCAAACATTCGGAGTGGAACTGGTTTACAACAAAGATTCCCATTGTAAAAAGACAAACATTTCATTTCAGGGGGCAATATAGGTATAGTATTTGGGGTTTGTATCTGCAGTATGCTTGCACCACTCCAAGTCAGCTAGTATTTCCAGGACTTGCTGCTCCACAAGAACAGCAATGACCACTGCATGCAGGAAGAATTTTATCTTCAATGTGGCACCTGCTGCCTTACCTAGGAAGTGTGCTGCAAAACACACCACGCTAGTTGCGACCATCTCAGATCTAAGAAGTGTCCCTACAAACCCCAGATTTTCCATCTGCCACCTTTCACCTCACCTTCCCCCTCACCAGAGGTAAGCAAAGCACAACTGTTACTTACAGGGGGACATGGGGTTGCTCTGGGTCTGCTTTGGTCAGTTCCTCTTCTTCAACATCAGACTCTCCTCCTGAGCTGCTGTCAGTGACATCCGAGTCAAAGGCTTGCTCGCTGGATCTCAAGTTGGCCATGCCACTGGCCGTGAACCTCTCCAGTTCTTCGGAGATCGAATCACTCTTCAAGAAGCTGCTCAGGCCTTCTGAAGTAACTGTCTCACTTGCAGCTTTCCTCAAGGCTGCTTCTGCTTTTCTGGTCAGCATCAGCTGGCTCCGATGCCTCAGGGGGTCCAAAGTTGGAAGCTTGCTCAGAGTTTTCTCCAAGAAGCCACCCAACTGCTGCTGGATGTGCCTCTCCACTTGCTTGGCCTGCACCACCTGCAAGCGTTTCTGCAGCCTGCGGGCACGGTTCTCAATGTCTGCCTGCCGCCGCAGCAATGCCCTCGTCCTCATCTCCGAGTCGAGAGCGCTGTGCTGACCTGCCAGCAGAGGAGGTTTCTGCTCCTCCAACTTACTGCACCCAAAGTCAGAGTGACTAGCAACACCGGGCAACCTAGTCTCTCCACTGCCACCCTCGAGCACCCGCTGCTGCTCTGTGGAATTAAGGGAAGATTTGTTTGCAGTGCTATTATTGCTGAATGGAGTCGTGTGCTCTGCATCAAGGCTTCGGTGTGGAAGAGTGCAGTTGGTCAACCCGGTCTTCAAGTCCCCCAACTCAGAACCTCCTGTATTATAGTCAACACCCTGGAGGACAGCAGAAGGAGGAGCACACTTCCCACCGTTCAGAGAGCTAGAGTTTTCATGGTCTGAATTGGTACTTTTGGCCAATTTCTTGGCCAGGCCATTGACAGGCGCTTGCGGGAGAGGTGGCTGGCTGTTAGCACTCATTGTTTTTAGATTCTCCAAAGTGAATTCCAACACGGGTTGTCTCCCCAACAGATCACTTGTTTTCAAGAAGGACTGAGATAAGAGAGAGTGAGATTTAAGGACTGTCTGCTTGTTGAAGACTCCTTGCAGCTTCAGAGGCTCTTTTGAAGGAACAGATGTTACATCCGAGCAGAGATAAGAGGCCACTAGCGGCTGCAGCTTGCCCAGCTCTTCCTTGGTGGGGTTGTTGCGGAACTCTAAAGCGGGATCCTCCGGAGCAATGGCTTTCCTTTTGGTGCCGTTGGCAGCCAGGAGGATGTTGTTGGCGTTGCCGTTGCTCTCGGCACTGCCAGGCGACAAGGTGGAGGACGGGGGAGCCAGCTTGAATCGGATGTGGTGAGCTTCAGCTGCTGCGTCAGTGAGAGCGGGCGCCATCGCAGCCATTCAGCACAGAGAGACGGGAAGTCCAGCCTCTCCCGGTGCCGAGGCCAGCTCCACTGCCTCCCACTGCCTCTCCCGAGGGCAGCCTGCACAAGGGAAGGGAAAAGAGAAAGTTAGGCACTGCACTGCTAGAAAATGAATCAAGACAGACAACAGCGACGAGACTGAGCGATGCAACACTCTTGGTGAAGATGCTCCACATAGCATCCTCCCGCTGTGACCACCAGCCCTGTGCTCAGCAGAGCCAGCTGGGCACTAGGCTGCTAAAAAGAGAAGGAGCCACACACAGTTGGTCCTCAGGATTCCCAGAGCTAATGTCTGCCTGTAACTACTACTGTCATCTTTCAGCCCATTCACCCAGCACACCAGCATCCTTCCAGGCCTTCAGGAAAGATCCAGCCCTGGCTACAGCTATTCCTCAATACCAGCAGCTCACTAGCTTCATCTTTAAAATCCTTGAGCTACATTTATGAAACAGTTTTCACTGTGTATGGAACCTACTTTCCCAGAAGTACACTTCCAAAGAAGCCAGGTGATTTCCAGTGTTAGCTATTCCCATTTCTCTTTCAAGACCATGGATAAAGATTAACCCACACGCACACTGGGACAGAGCAGCTGCACACCCTGATGTAACAGCAAGCCATGCTTTAACTCAACTAGATAAGTTAGAGAAATAACCAAAGACTTTTCATTCATGTACACTGCAACTGTTTCCCACCCACCCACCTTCAACTTTCTGGTCATTTACCTACTTTCTTTACCACTGAAAGCACCATTTTTTTTAATGCCTTTTTTTAACCCACAACACAAGCTGTGCCAACACTTCAACAGTTACTTTATTTTCCTTTTGCTGCAAAAATTTATCTAGCACCTTCATAGAAGCTATTTCAATGTAAATTTAATAAGTTGCCCTCATCTCTTGTCTGATATACCAATCCTCTAATTTCACATAAATTTGCATAAGCTTGTTGTAGCTGTTCATTAATGCACCCCAATGACCAAATTAATATACCACTTTACAGGAAAAGTGAGGACTATCTCAAGTTTGAATATGTTGAATGAGCAAAACTGAACAGCCAGTTGGGTTTCCAGCCTCATTCAGCTGTACCACAGTTGCTCCCCAGAGCCAGACCAGGTGCTTCCCCATAACAGGGACCACAGATAAGACATAAAGGCTGAAAAACACTAAGCACTAAAACTTGAGTTTTTGTGAAAAGGCAAAGGTAAGTAAAAGAAACAAACCCACACCCCCACAGAGGGAAGGCCCACAGGACAAGCTCAAAGTTATTGGCTCTGTTTGGTTTTCAGTGAGCATATATGTTGGCCAACTGGCAAATCCCTCAAGGGGGTCATCCACAGTCTTGCTAACTAACTCTCACCAAACCCATTTAGGTGACACAGAGGAAGAGGACATGGAAGAAAGGACACACTCTCAACGACTGAAAAAAAATAGCTGAATCTACTGCAACAAAAGTACAGAGAGAATAGAGGTTGGTTCAGACTATAGTAGTCCCCTGTTGACAGAACTTGGCTTATTTGTAATCAACTATACCTTGTCCTCACTAAAGAAAAAAGATACTGCATGCCTAACCATTTACTGCAGAGGCACTGAAAATGGCTTCTAGTCACCATTTGGGTCCATAAATAAAAGACTCAACGTGACTATTCAGGGAGGAAAGCAAAAAAAAAAAAGGAACTTGCAGGGAACTTTCCACTTGTAGCTAAGACACCCTTGGGAGAAGTCAGAATAAAGGACTTCCTCCACTCCAGCCTCCTACCAAGACCTTCACTACAGAGACACATACACCTGGAATACTGTTTCCACTCTCAGTTCTGCAGGAAGACACTGGTCTGCTTTCCAAAGCAAGGCTCTGGATCAGTGCTCTTCACCACAGCACTGCAAGGTATCGAGAGCAGCTTAGGAAATACCCACATAGCCCCCCAAAAAGCTGAAAAACCTGCACTTTGTGCTGAATGCAATGATTCTTTATGAACATATCTGCAGCACACTGCAGCCATTTAGGAGTTTACCTAGGCTGGAGAGTGGTTTAGAGCAAATTTGTAGGTCATCAACTTCAGTTAAATTAACAGAAGTAGAAAACGGAAGCAACACTTTCATGCTGCTTTTTCCTCCAGGTTAGTAAAACTCACTTTAGAACAAAAATCCTCCTCCCAAGCTACTGCAACCCTCCTTGGCTTTGCTTTCAGTTGGGTGGACAGCATTTAAAATACTTGGGAAGCTTGGAAAGCCTCCCTTAAGAATAAGCCTTTGTTCTAGTGGCTTAAAGATGACCTCCAGAAGTTATTGGGTGTATTTTTATTTCATTTCAGTCCTTATAAACTCTCTGCATGCTGGACAAAATTTTTTTTTTCTAACACTGAATTAGATCTCTACTTTTATGAACAACCCTTGGAAAAAACATTAAGTAGTATCTGTAGGCATGTTCCCCCTCCTGTTTATAAGTTTCAGTTTAGAGCCATATTACATTTATCAGTAATTTCTTCCTAACAGGGAACTGGAGGGGAAAGGGGATAAAGCATCTCTTTTTCCTGACACAGGAAAAAGGAAGAAAGAAAAGTCATTTACATGGAATTCTGAAGAACTCTCAGAGCCTTCTGAGAATTTGAACAGTGATTCCAAGAATTATCCTGAATCTTTTGCCTGTGTCTGGGACTCAACCCAGACACCAGACTGCTATCACCCATCAATATTAGCCGAGTGATGTGAGCTCCCACAGGTCTCTTTTCTCACAGGGTTTCTCCACCAAGGGTCCACAGCTCCCAGCACTTGAGCTGACACGTGTGTGAAATCCTACTGGTAGGCAACTGTCAGAGTAACTAGATTATTGCTCCAGTTCCACCACCACAGCATGTCTGTTGCAGCACAAACTCCAGCTCTGCCTTTAACAGCCTAAGCACAACACCTCGTGCTGGATTGCACTTGGGAAAATCCAAAAGGAGCTGCTTCTGGAAGGCCGATGTGGCATTTACAACATGTCTGAAGATAATACTCAAAATCCACAAGCACGTTCTTGATTTTCACTTGAAAACTAGAGCACTGCCAGAGCAGTTAGCATTAATTAACAAAGGAAAGATGAAAGGCTCTAGCAAGCAGGTAAAACCAGGGGAACTGTAACTCGCCCATCTTCCCTCGCTTCCCAAGGAGGGCACACAAGGCCACCAAGGGAGGAAAGTCACCAAGCCTTCTCAGGTGCCTTCACCCACAACTCCATGTCAACTAGACCAACACCCAAACTCTTACTTACTGCTTTTTAAACACAGAAGATAAAGAATAAGGTCAGGGCAAAGATGGGATGTTAGAAGAGGCCCACAGAGCAGGCCCAGTCACACTATACCCCGGAGCAGCTATCGGGTCACAACACCCCTGAAAATAATCCTTCAGCATGCTGACTTATTCAAGACTGTCTGCTTTTAACACCCAATTTTACACCCAGACCTGGAAAGGAGAACTGGGCTTCCAAGCATATGATTTTGTGCAACACCTCAAAACCAAAAAAAGTCCAAAGTGAATACAGGAAGTTTTTGTTCTCTGAAATCTTTGTGACAGTCTCAGAGACAAAAATCAGGCACCTCTGCTTCTAGTGAGGTTCATGAGGCGATCAGGATAGATGAGTCCTGGTCACAGAAGGTGACCTTTGCCACCCAACCTAAACACTCACTCCAGTTTCTTTCCTGGACTCTCCATGCCCTCCCATCAGCAGGTCTCCTCACACACACACACAAGTCCCTCCATGACCACCCTTCTCAAGCCACCAAACCCTGCACCCAGGTGGCTACCTTACCTCTACCTTCAATCCCTCCCAGCACTGCTCAGTAACAAACATCTACCTTGCATCTTCCTATTGCCTGAATTACAGTTCAAACCCTTGACATTGTAGTCAAAATTCCTGCACACAGTCTAGTTTCATCACATGCCAAACCACGCTGGGACTGCTCCTTACAGTTGCTGCAAGGCTTCCTTGCTTCCCCAGATCTCCTATGAGGCTCTCACCCAAACCTACTTGGGCACATTCCCCTTGCACAAGAGATGAAGACAGGAGGTTATAGGTAGTCATACAGAGACCAAAGTCCAGCACACATGTAGAGGATAAATAACCTCTCTGGTAGATGTAAACCTCCCCTCAACTGACTGCAGGACCACCACCAAACCCCTTCACCTCCAAAGCTCTGTCCTACTCAGCACACAGGTTTTATAGAGAACACATACACAAAGGTATTTTTGCTTTACAAACAGTAAAGGTAAAGCTACCCTGAAGGAAGTCAGTATTATACTAATTCCCAACTCTTGAATGTGCATTCTTGAGAGTGCAGCCAACTCCTTAATTTGTGTGCTTACTAGTATCCTTCAGAAAAAGAAAAAACCCCACAAAATATAAAAAAATCCCAAACTTGCTAGAATAAAATCCCTTTACGCTTCATTTTGCAACTGCAATACATCATCTTATGCTTCTAACCTCAGCAGTCAGAGCAATTTAAAATGCAGGCACTCCACACACAAGCTAACACCCTGAGCCCTAGAAATATTTTCCACATCAAAAATGTACATCTACCTAAAGTTATATCTATTATGCATAACAGATCCTCTGCATGCCTTTTGTTACCACCTTTCAAGATTTTATAGTTGTAAGACAGATGTTTACCAATGTAGAGAGAGATTTACAGCAGAAGTAACTCTCAAGGCTTTAATTAAGGAAACGTGACAGGCAAGTACAGGATGATAAGGTTATTGATAAGGCAGCTATCACGTGCAGCTTGGCAGCCTCTACACTTCTAATGACCTACATTTGGGAAACAGGCTGCTTTTTCTTAGTATTAATGAAAAAAAAACAAGGTTAAGAATGTACTTAAGAAGCACAGATTTTTACAATCTCTACAAAAGTACCTTCCCCACACATTAACACTACAGACTTGCACCTCAACTGTCTGGGAAAAGTAAGACTTTTAATATTAAGAGCATCCCAGGGAATGATACTTATGCATTGGAACAGTAACAAAGATATGACTGAGCTCTACTTTTACAGCCTTTGTTTCCAACCAGAAGTCTTCAAGAATACAATAAAAGCTGCTGTTTTCACTTGTTGGTCCCCAAGAGTGGCAGCATCTTTTGGTCAACTCTAAACAGCAAGGTGAGACCTCCCTTCCTTCTTCAAGGAGAACTTTCTCTTATGCCTCTGAATTCTCACTGGACATAAATAAAACAAATCAACTGCATCATCTGAGGTAGAGAAGGTTTTATCAAGATGATGTCAGAAAGAAAAACAAAAGCCACAAAGCAAGATTAACTGTCATTTCCCCAATCAAAAGCCTGGAAATGCGAATGATTAACAAGCAAGAAATGCCTCCACATGGAAAATGAAGGGGTTGGAGATAAAAATACCCACTGCTGTTAAGTCACTCCTCAGAATAAAGTTGCTGTTTACAGTCAAATCAAAAGAAATGTGGTTTAAAAAACAATAATGGGACATTTGCACAAAGAAGCAGTCTGACAGAAACAAAAAAGGAAAGGGGGGGGGGGGGAAAGTGCTTTAATTGTGAAATCCAGGTCTCCCCCATCCAGTATCTGAGAGATTTTGTTTTTCTTTCTCATAATCTGGGCAAGTTGCCCAGGAAATATGAAAACCTGAACTCAGGACTCAGGGAGCAAGTTAAACAAAAAGCAGAATTGCCTTTGAATTTTAAAGACACATTTTCATTCACTAGGTGTGGTCACACCAACTTTTGCTCAAAAGCATATGACTGTTCCCAAAGCTTTTAACCCTCCCATGACACAAACACACATCGCCCCACAAATAGCTTAATACTTCACATTTTAGAACAAGGCCTAGACTGTCACCACAGAAAGCCTTTCAGAGGCCCTTGTCTGAACTGGCCTTGTCCTCAAGAGGAAATAAAATAGAGAGCAGCAGAATTAAGTGTCTCTGATCACTTGATCCCTGCCCAATCTGGTAGACTAGTCTCCAGCTGAGTTTAAATACCTTTTTTTGAATGGAGTTCATAACACAGTTCTCCAGGACATGTATGCTCAGCTAACTGCAGATCTCAGCTTTTAATGCTCCTTGGATCTCAGAGGAGAGAAAGAACAATCCACACAGACTGCCATGGCAGCAACTAAAAAACCAGGTGACATGAACTCCAGTACAGAGATACTTATTTAATAGAAGGTGATGTTCAATCACACATCACAGGTTCCTTTTTATGGGCCATAATTACAGCCTGAACTCAGATGGCTGTTTCTCATTTAGTGTAAGGTAACTTCACTGTAACCTTTCCCGTGATATCCTCTGTCACTGCAGACCTCAACAGGAAGTTATAAAGCTTGCAGAGAGAGAACTCCTCAGGTCTGATAGAGCTGAAAATGAGAAATCTTTAAGGCCCATCATATGCCAACACCTCTGAGGCCTGAAGCAGCTTCCAATACTCTCAGAAGTATATATTTCAATTAGACTTTATTTTAAATGGCCAGTTTTCTTTAAAACACTTGTCTGCAAACCTAAAACACCAAAATTGCAAAAAGTAAGTTTGCAGCACAAGATGAACTAAGGAACAGATGACTACAAGGCCTGTTCAGGCTGACAGCTACTCCCATTTCCTCTCTTCAGATGCAATTGTTATCCTTCTGCCTCATTTTATTAGATAAACAGCAGAGTTTCATCACTAAATTCAGATACTGCGCTGTCAAAACTCTGTCCTCCAGAATTAAGTCTTCACATCTATTAGCATATCCCATTTCCCTCTTTGTCTCATTCACCAAAGCCAGTTCTGCTTTGGCAGTTATCTGCTGACAGCAATCCAAGGCAGGGGGAGATACATACTTTCTAACTTTTCCTTGAAACCTGAACAGGACCTTATCCAAACTATCCTCTCCCAAAAACACAGCTCTGAACTCAGACTGAAGAGGACATGCACAGGGTTTAATGGAATTATGTTTACTCAAGTCCTGCAGCACCAGGACTCTTGCTGATTTGAGGATGACAACTCCTTGCCCAGCTGAGAAAAAACAGAAAGCCCTTCTTGCAATTTAAAACCAGTTGCTGCAGAAAACTGTCCCTGAAGACACAGCTCAACTGCTCTCTCCAAGGAAGGATTCTCAAACTGAGCAGCACGCTGAGGTCTCTGCTGCTCTTCGTTCCAGACAGACATTGTATTCCTGGAAGTCAGGAGCAGGGCCATGGTATTTATAAACGCAGCACAGGAAATGGTGCTCCTCAGCTCACCTGCTGCTGACTGCCCAAATGCTCAGAGGCTCTTCCTAATTAAACAATCAACACTTTGAAGAGAGGCAGAACTTAGTGTTTGGTCCAATCAGTCTGTGAGCCATCTGAGACTGAATTAAATTCCCATTTAGGCAGATAGTGGCCCACCTGTTTGCCACAGAATCCACTAAAATCAAAAAAATATGCAAAATCAGCTGCTCTTCCATGGAGATGAGCAGAGATGGCATGGACATACTCCCAAAAAATAGGTCCAGAAAAACCTAATTTTCCAGAGAAGGAAAACTATATGGAACTGGGGGAAGAGGGGGAGAAAGGCCCACAAATCAAAACACGTGCTCCTTGCCCTTTCTTCCCCCTGCCCAAGCTTTACCCTTTCCTTGCCTTGGCAAGGCCTAATAACTCCTCCAGGCCTTATGTTTACTTTGCTATACATTAATTCTTATTCTCCCTGGAAAAGTCTTTTGAGGTTCCTAAGGACATGCACCACTCACTGCCTGAACAGAAAAAGGGTGGGGTGCTGGAACTCCAGAGACAGTCTTTGTTCTGAGTATACATTAGATAATGGCAGTTGTTTTCACAAAAACACAGTTATAAACAGGGCAAAAGGAAGTGACTTTGGTCAAAGAACTGCTCAGGTTTCACCTCTGACTCGGTGATGTCAGAATTTCACCAGTTACCGGATGATCTCTGAGAGCAAATGAGACTCAATACAGCATTAAAAAAAAAAGTAAAAGAGGTAAAAAAAATAAAAAGCCTCGGAGAAGCACACAGCCACATCTGCCTGGTCATCTGCTGCTTTATCACCACTGAAGAGGGCACACAAGTCATCCTCATTGCTAAATCATTACAAATCAGCTATAACGGTATCACAACCAAGTTCCACAATTAACTGCTCCTGTAGCATATCAATCCATTAAGCCCCACACAGCTGTGCTACCTTGGCAGTACCGCTACAGAAAAAAAACAACCAACAAAAAACCAACACCAACTCATCCCTCCCGCGCCAAAAAACATGCCGCCCAGGGCTCGGCTCCGACGGTGGCCGACAGCGGACACCACGGGAAGGAAAAGGGAGCTAGCTCCCCGAGATCCTGGTGCTATCGGTGGGTTGGGGTTCCTCCAGCTTGACCTCGACAGCCCCTGGGTGACTCTGCGTCCTCTTCCCCACACCACCACCACCTTCACTGGTTTAAAAGGCTGATGACTACTTAATTAAAGACATAATATCACTGAGTTGAAGGAGGTTGCTACCCGCATCGCTCCCGAGACAGAATGGAAATTCAAGAGGAATACGCTAAAGCAGGAGAAGAGCATCAGCAGCTCCTCCGTGAAAACAAAGGCTATAAAAAGGACAAATATGGTTTTAAAGAGAAAAGGCTCCTAGCCAAACAGCTCCCTGGATTACTAACTACAGCAGAGGTTTAGTCACACACACACACACACAGATGAAAAACACCTTAGCTGTGTGTCGTCCCCCCCCTCAAAGCTCCTGATATCCCTGTCGTCAGCGGGACCGTGCCCCGGCTCAAGTACTCTCCCTACTTCCCTACCTCCGAGAAACGGGATTTTACCTCGCTTTATTTTTAGAGGCACAAATCACACTGTACACAACACATGACATGATGTAACCACGAACACAGGCATGGCCCAAACCAGTTCAAAATATAATGGTCAGTCAAAACAAATAAAAAAAAAACCCTGCAGTTCCTCCCATATCCTGACCGGCTCCATGGAAAACTACAGTTTGTCATCCAAGTGCATTTTACATAACAGGCACTATCATCTATATGGTGGCTGCGTTTGGATCCACCTGTACACAAATTTCATGGACAGAGAGAGGACACCTGGCTCTGGAAGGAGGCTCTGGGGTTTGGCATAAAATAAAGCTAGTTTCCAATTCATTTGGCCGCTGTTATTTCTCCTTGTACATGACCACCATTTAGACCCAAAAAGATGGAAATTTCGCTGTAATCAAGCCCTGGAAGATGCTAATTCCGTGATGGAAGTAAACACATGTAGAGATCATGGAAAGCATTTCAGGAGCCGCACTCTTCCAGCCTGTTTGGAGGAAAATAATCCAGGATCGGCTTGGCCAGCTCCAAAAAAATTAAATCAAAATGAAGCAGGCGGAAAGTAAATACAGGAAAAAGGCTTAGCAGCAAAAAAAAACAAAAAAAAAACCGGAAAAATTGCGCTATTGTACACCCCGAGAGAAAGGGGAAAGCAAAAGCACCGTCACACATCCACGGCTCCCGCCCGCTGACACCGGTGACAGCACCGGGAGCCCACCGGGATTACGGGAGCCAGCTACGTTTCTATTTTCCAGGCGGATTTGGGGACGCGGGGCTGTTCCCCTCCCGCGTTTTGCAAGATTGAGGTTATGCAATTTAATTTTTTTTTTCCCCTGTTTACTTTTAAAACTTCCCGTGTGCCCCCCCCCACCTCTACTCCCCTCACAACCCCCCGGCAGGTTAGGCTACGGTGATCCCAACACCCAACCCCCCCCCC
>VWZO01019896.1:0-31193 GCA_013396975.1 Bucco capensis | reverse complement strand
GCCTCGCTTCCCTGGGCTAAAATGGAGGGAGGCCTGGGGAGGGAGGAGGGGTGGGGGGGGTCCCCGCTCCGCACGGAGCCGGCCCGACCCGGCCCCCCCGGGCAGCGCGGCGGGGCGGAGCTCTCCCCAGGCCCTGCGGCCGGCCCGCAGCGAGCCCCGGCAACCCGGCAACCAACTCACCGAGGTGGGCGCGGGAAGAGCCACTGCCATCACCGCNCCCCCAGGACCCCCACACGGTGCCTCCCCTCCCTCCCCCCCACAGCCACCCTCAGGCTCGGCCTAGTCCGGTCCGGCCCGGAGGCCCCTGGCTCTGGGCCGTCTCCTGGGGCAGCCACGGGTCCGGCCGGGCCGCGGGAGCTGCGGGCGGGGGTCGGTTGTGGCCTGGCCGCGGGGCTGGGCTCGGGGGGGAAGAAAGGTGTCCGGTGAGCCCCGGGGCACGGTTGGCACGGGGGTGGCACCGCAGCGTGAGCCACGGGGACACGGGGTGTCCCACAGACAGCAGGCCACTCCTGAGTTCACATCCCCAGGTAGCGAGGCATAGCTGGAGCCAGGGAGACACCAGGCCCATGCCCCAAGCAGGCTCATATCCCACAGGTGACACTGGGCCCATATTCCAACCAGGCTCATGTCCCATACGTGACACCAGGCCTGTGTGCCACATGTGACGCTGAGCCCATACTCACGAGTGAGCCAGGGCCCATGTCCCACAGGTGACACCAGGCCTGTATCCCACAGGTGACATAAGGCCTACAGCTGACACTGAGTCCATGTCCCACTGGTGTCATAAGGCCCATAGGTGACACCAGGCCCACATCCCACAGGTGACATGGGCACCTGACCCAGAAGTCACCTCAAGTTTGTGCCCCATAGGTGAGACAGGCTCCCAGGGGAGAGCAGGGTCCTGCCCCACAGTGGACATGTCCCCCCCTGGGCTGGCCCTGGGTCTCCCATGGGGCAGCTGACTGGTGAGTCTGAGCAGCAGCTCCCTTGGGTTCCCTGTGAGCTACAGGCTGCTGAACTCAGAGTCACCACTGCCCCATGCCCCTCCAGCCATGGCCTTACCTGGGCTGGCCACAAGGACCCAGGAGCAGCTCCCTCAGGCTCCTGCTGCTGAACCAGGGTCAGCCTCAGCATCACCTTCTGCTCCCAGACAGGGAAAACATTTGCACAGACTTCCACCTGCTCACATGGGGACACGCAATGGTGGTGCTCTTCAGTCAGTTGCTTCCACTGTTGGGGTTTTTTTTATGTCTTTTAGCTTTTATCCCTGTGACAGGTTGAGTTTAATTCGAATAAAAGGCACAGCTCCACATTCCACAGGCCAAGAGCAAGAAGAGGATGGTCAAGATGCTCCAATCAATGTCACAGATGACATCCTGGTCCTCCCTGCCTTGCTCCCTCCAGGAATCCCCAGCATATTCCTCACCATCATAAAATAGCCTCAAACTCTGAGCAAAGGTGAGCTCTGCTGGATAGATCCAAGGAGAATATTCCCATCTCTGGCTGCTTGGGCAAGCTGAGCTCTGTTGGGTTTTAGCTATGATTTCTTGCCCCTGTACCTCCCCAAAGTCCAGGTGGGTGCATCCACAGGCTGATGCTGATGGAGACATTGCTACACCCAGAGACTTTGGGGGGGATTGGTTGAGCATGTGTAACCCACTGAGCATGGGGAGGCAGGAGCCTCCCTTCTCTGCTGGAGGATGTTAGATACAGACAGTCTTTCCCTCTTCAGCAGTATTTTCACTTTCAGGACTAAAATGCATTTTTTTACCACCACTTCTAGTGCACCAAGGATGCAGGAGGAACTTCTGCCCCTACTTAATGCAGCAGCCAAACTCCTCTCTATTTAAACCAAAGTTCAGAAACACCCTACACCCAGGGAATGTGTTTGGAGCCAGGCTTTTTTTCCTGGTTACCCAGGAGCATCCAGGTCATGGCTGAATTCTGCAGGTGACTGACAAACCCACAGCAGATCAACACCACTAAGAGTTTAACCATGGGTGCAGTAGATGTACTGCTCAGCCACTGCAATGGGTCTGAGGCACACCCACCCCAAAAAGTGCCTTTTCCAAATCTCTTGAGACACACAGGAAAGCAGAAGAGGCAGAAAGTAGCAAATCAATCCTCTTTTGTCTTCTGAAACTCACTTCCAAGTGTCCTGACAACAAGGATTTCTGTTGTTCCACACGTGCATACAAACCTCTGGATTTTGGAACAGGAGGAGGTTTTTAAACCCATTAAATATCTGAATGTAAAGATTATCAGAAATAATGCTTTCTGGATCTGCTTTTCTGGGGTGTTTTTGATGGAATTGAGCTTTGGAAGTATTTTTTTTTTCCGACCCTTTTCTTACTAGTCCCCTTAGGGTGTTTGAAATTCTTCCCATCTTTTAATGCCAGATAAAATAGCCTGGGCGAGGAGAGCAGCTCCCAGGTGAGAATGGGCTAGAGCATCACAGGACTCCTAACCCTCAATGGATGGGCCAGAAATACAGCCAGAGCTATAGCCAAGACATGTGGGCACCATCAGTGCCCATGTTTGCCTGTGCTGCCAGGCTGTGGAGGCACAGGGGGTGACTCTTGCTGAAGCACTGAGAAAGCCAGAAAAGCACCAAATTGGCCCAATCCTAGGTGCTCATGACAGTTGGCTATGGAAAGGGGATGGGCACCAGCCCAGGTCCCACATATCACCCTGCTGTGCCTGCTCCCCACACTGCTCCTCAGGCTCACAGCTCTGTGGTAGCTGCTGCAGTGGCTCCTCAGGCTCCTTCACCCTCAGCTCTGCTGTCTCCACCTCCATGGCTGCTCTGGGGCTGGTGTTCCTGATCTATGGCTTTGCTCAGATGGATATGAGGGCACAGAGGCTGGAGAGGTGTCTGCTGTCTGGATCTGGTGCTGCAACCCCAGGGAGGTGAGCAGGTGCCCTCCTGTCCCTGCTTCCCTAGCTGGGGGATTTCAAAGGAGGAACATCTCCCAGGGTTTATAGAGCAGTTGGACCCCAACTGGGGAATCAGAAGCTCCATGAGCACTGAAGTCAAAAAGCAGGCAGGCAAAAGAAGCAGAGGAAACCTTATTCTCTGTGTTAATATCATTTTAAACCTTGCTCCTCTGAGGATCAGGAATCAGAGCTTCCTGCCTCAGAAATCCTGCTCTTGTGCTCCATTTCAAACTAAATACTCCAGCACCTGCTCCTGGACCAGGTCTTGCTCAAACCAAGTCCCTAACTTTGACAGGGGCACAGAAAAGAGGGAGATGATGCAGCAGCAAAGTTCCTGATGAACACCAGCAGGAAGCAGCTGCAGCTGTGGATAAAGACCTTAACAGTCCCAAGCTGGAAAGCCTGAGATCCACTCCCAGCTCCTGGTGCTCAGTGCCTTGCTGTGATTCAGACCCAGAACAAAGGATCACAGCTTACAAATCAAATGTCCTGAACGCTTTGCTTTTCTCTGGAGGCACCTAGAGCTCAGCCTGCTGTTACCAAAGCTTCTTCCCTGCCTACATCAGCCGAGAAACTGCCACTGAGCCACAGGAAGAGTAACGGAGCTGCTGCTGCCGAGCAGGGCAGGAAGTCAGCTCCCGAGCCCAGGACTCACGAAACACGACGGGAAATAAACAGGAGGCAACCAGGGGTAGGAAAGGGTTAAGCTCAGTGCCACTCAGCTCAAAAAATTAGCAGATTAGGCTAATCTAGTGGACAAAAGTGAGCACGAAAAGCTTGAATCCAAGCTGATTCTATCAGCAGCAATAGGAATTGCTAAGCAGCCCCGAGCCGAGCCGCAGCCTTCCTGGCAAGCTCTTCCTCCTGCTCCCAAGGCAGAGCGAGGGCTGGGATCAGCTCTCAGCTGAGCCAACGGCTGCAGCCACAGNCTCTCTGGCTCTGCTGGCCACGCTTCTCTTGCTGCAGCCCAGGATGCCATTGTGCTTCTGGGCTGCCAGCGTGCACTGGTTGCTCAAGGCTAGGAAGCTGCTACAGGAGGCAGAATAAAACACAACACACCAAAAATCTCCTCCAGGCCTGGGAGCTGAAATGGTCAAATGGAGGAGCTTTGATCATCTTCAAGTTAACTATGACACGGTTCAATGGAGGAGTTTTAATCATCTTCAAGTTAACCATGAAAAAAAACCCACCAACCCTTCTTTCTACAAGAAGCAACAGGTTTGCAACTGCATGTTCTTCTTGAAGGCTGCAGGGCAGAACTCAGCCCCAGGGATCCCCATGGTGTGGCCTTCAACCTTTCCCCCACCTCCTGAAGGATGTCCCAACACTGCCCCAAAGAGACCACACATGCTTTTAAAAGTAGTTTATTTGGATTTTCCACATCCTTTCAATGAACAGCAAATATATTAACAGAAAAAACTTTTGGTTTGGTTTTGTTTTTTTTCTTTCCTAACACTGTACAATTTTTGAAATAAAAAGTCAGGAAAAGCCAAAGAAAAAAGAAGACAGACAACAAAGTAACATTGTTCAATGCAAACAGTAAACACAGCACCCCCACCCCCTGCACCTCTGCAGACCAATGCTGCAGAGAAATGACACTTCCCCATCCTGTTAGTGCACACCCTTGCTCCAAGCTGCCTGCCACAGGGAAGGATGCTCCCTGTCCTCCTCCTGCACTGAGGAAATCCTCAAACAGCAGCAAGGGCTAAACTTTCTCCCTTTAGGGGAGAAAGAACTCACTTGAAGGTATGATTTATGTCTCAAGCAAGGGCCAGGTTTAGGGAAGATCTTTTCCAGAGCCCAGCTGGACTGAGGGCTCCTTCCTTCCTTTTTATTACAGTTGTTCACAGATTTTAGAGAGTCAAATAAGTCAGTGAAGTTTCCTAGAGCTCTGGTCCCCATGTAAACACCAGCATTTGGGAGGGGAAGCTCTTTGAGAGTAGCATCTGCTTACAAACCATGTCAGAATCAGAATGAAGCCAATTAACATGTTCATTAGTGGCACTCACCCAAGTGCTGCTACCTCCAGACCTGCTGCTGCTGCTCAAAGTCCTCTTGGTGAGGGATGTGTTGGGAAGCTGTACACACATTGCAGCTGGCTGGGAAAACAGAGCCAGGGGGAACTCAGGAGCACTATGTGTGAGCTCCACTGGAGACCTTGGGAACTCCAAAATCTCTTCTGTCTGCCTTAGGGAGGACTCAGCAGGAAAAGGGAATCACCCCAGAGTGTCCACCACCACACAAAACAGCTGAAACGTCAAATTTCCCAGGCAGGGAAGCATGGGCAGAGGCAAAACTCTTCTAGTATATTCCCATTGCTCAGATTTTAAAGCCCTTTCCACACCAGGAGAGGAGTTTAAGCCTATTGCTCACTGCTTGACCACCTACTTAAGAAAAACCATCACCAAACCCAGAGAAGTCTGCTTTTTTGTTTGTTTTTTGATGTTTTTTTTGTTTTGCTTGTTGTTTGTTTGGTTTTTTGTTTGTTATTTTTTTCCTCAGGACTTAAGGCTTAATCAAATGCTGAAGGTGTCTGTGTGGCTGCTGCCCAGAGAGGAGCTCTGACAGCTATGCCTGGTGCAAGACAAGGAGAGAGTTAAAGACCCTGAAGGTTCCTAAAGGTTCTAAGGAGCCCTCAAACCCAACACATAAAAAAAACAAAGCAACAAGCCCAAGACATGAAGACTGAGCACAAACAAATCTGTTGCTATGAAATTCATCTCATTCCCAGTTTATTAGGATGCATAAATTGCTCTTTAAAACTGTCACTATCATCACTGCCCAAGGGCATCCATTGCTGCTGCAGAGAAAGAGCAGTTTGGACTCAAAGGTGGTGCAGGCCTCTCCTTCTGGAGAAGAGGAAAGTGCTCCTGGAGTGAGTGAGAACCTTCCAGAACAATTCAGGGAAGGAGACAGACAGATCATTGCACATGTTTTGCATCCTGCTTGGCCCACACTTTACAAACCTGCTTTAAAAATGTTACTCTCTAATCAAACTCATCAAGTAAATTGTCAAAGTTCTGATTGTGTTAAGGCTTCCAGAGTCTTCCCAGTCTCCCTGCTTCCTTCCACACAGCCAGCCACCCTGGAGTTGAGAGGCTGATCTTTACCCATTAGTTCTAGCTACAATTCCCTCATGATTTTGCCCTTCATTCCTTTTTTTATTCTAAAAAACAGGGTGGGAAGAACAAGTCCAAGGCTAAGTGGAGACTGAAGCAAGGACACAGTAAACACTGACCCTTTCAGAGACTAGGTGAATAAATTAACTCTTGGTTTAGGACACAAAAGCACTTGCTGAAAGCTTTGATTCTGCCATGTGATTCCATTCAAGTTTGCTCTCTCTAGGCAGGGACCCAGGGAGTTGCTGTGCTCTAACCCCCCCCCAGCCCCCAGCCCCAAGCACTGTGTGTTCCCTGCAGCCATTCCCTGGCATTTCAGTTCACATTACAATATGCAAGAGTCTTGGAGAGCCTGTGTTTGTCCACATTGTCTGTGAGGAGCTTGAAACTGAAGTTCAGTACTCTGCTTACCAAGAAAGAACCAAACTAAGACACATTTCTGAGACAAACAAAAGAAAAAGACACTGCTTCATTAGTACTATCCCCACATCTACTGCCTTCAGTACAGCAACTCCCAAGTCTTTCTGCCATGAGATTCTTCCAGCAAAGACAAATCCAAAAATAGCATTTCCTCCTCAGTCACTTTCAGAAAGGTTGAAAAGCCAATGAGTCAGACTCAGGTAGCAGCTGAATATTGCACTGCCATTCTCAACAGTTCAAGTCCAAGTGGTGGAAAAGTCCTGGGGTCAGTGGAGAGTAATGACAAGGCTGGCTCAGTGATGTGAAGATCCAGGGATGCAAGGGAAGGGAAGAACACAACAGCACCAGTCACACACTCAAGCTCAGATCCTGGCTTTTAAAATTCATCACTTTCCACTGCATGGAGCTGTGTGTCATCTGCATCTGTCATGCTGCTCTCCTGGGACTCATCTGTGCCAGCTGCAAAGAGAAAGAAACACAAGAGTACTCAAACACCAATTCCTGAGCTGCTTCACCACAGACATTCCCCCACAATCAGCTCCAGCATCTCAAAAAGCACAGGAGCAATGCATTAGAGTGTTTGAAAGCCACAGAGCTTTTCCCTTTGTCCAACACTGATTCCTGGGCTGCTTCACCAGACATTCCCTCACAATCACCTCAAAAAACACAGGAGCAATGGCTTAGTGCTTCCCTTTCCAATGCTTGAAAGCCATGTGGCTTTTCCCTTTTCCCCCCTGACCTCTGCCAGCTTAATGAAGCCTAAAGAAATGCATTTAGAGAGGAATGAACACAAGTTGAGTTTTTTTGCTTTGTTTGTTGAGGTTTGGGTTTTTTGTGTGTGTGTATAGAGTTGTTTGTTGTTTTCTTTTGGGCTGAGGTGTGGGTTTGGGGTTTTTAGTGATTCCCTCAGCAGTTCCAGTACTCTGTCTCCATCTCCTGGTCAGAAAGCTGCTCAGCCCTCCTGAGTTTGTTCTAAGTTAGCCCAAGAGCAGGGAGAGGGCAACTCCATAGTTAAATCAGTGCAGGAAGAGTTTCCTCTCCAACAGCCAACCCTGGACACAGGAGCAATAAACCCCAAAAGGTGAAAACTCTTTCACTTGAAGATTCAGAAGTGCAGAACATAGCACACATCTATTAATAAGAATCCCAACCCTGCTCTATTTTCTTCTTTTCAGGGGAGTTGCCTATTAGTATATTTATTTTCTATCACTATTTCAGTCTATAAAGAGATCAATAGTTATGGCTAGCCATGCTTCATGGGATTTAAGCTCATCATAAAGTGTCAGAGAGAAGAGAAACCTCTGAGGGGATTATTCCCAAAGAGTAGAACAGGAGTGGTTTGTTTTCTCTTGATTCAAATCAATCTGCTTCCATCATTTTCATCAAAAGCAGACCAAAGATTTTTACCCAACAGCCAGTCTAAGCTTTGACAAAGCCTCTACAGAATTTCAGTTGCCATTCAGTTCCCCTGAAGTGATTTGATGCTTCTGTGAGGGAAGATTTGCAGCTCTGGGAATATTTGGCTCTCCTAATCTAACATTAGCCAACCCTGCTTTGTATGAATTTAGAGCATTCATTATCTCATTCCTCCTCCATCTACAGATCCTAAAGAAATCCCATAATTCTTTATTTCATGGAAGCATGAATGAATTCTTCCCCAGGAAGAGCCTCTGGAGTTGTTTGCTTGTTGAGCAGTGAGGTTGAGCAGTAGCTTACACTCAAGACTTGGGATTTTCCCTACTGCCTAAGTGGGAATTCCTTCCTCCTTGCACAGCAAAGGGTTGGCAATACAAACCTGTTTCATAAGGGTAACTGTCCCTGACTTGCTCCCCTTGGGTGACTGGCTCCTCATCATCTGGCAGGTAACGTTTGTCAATGGCCTCTTTGATCTGGTTGTTGGCTCCTTTGGGATCCAAGTCCATTGCCCAGGAGAAGTTCATCAAGGCCAAATGTGTGTGACCCAGTTTTTTATACACCTAAGGAAAAGAAACAAAAGGCAGAGAAGGTTGCATTTACATGCAGTTGCTACTTGAAGGTTTGCAGAGCAAAGAGATCAAGTCATGAAGTGATATGGAAAGCACCAGAGGGGACAGAGGAAAGATTATTAGAGGAGTCTCAAGGGAAACAGGAGAAAAAGAGTGAGCAAGAGTTTGTGTTTTAAGAGTCAAACCCAGAAGGAGGTAGAGCTTCAGCTCTAAAGTTAGCTCTGGAACTCTGCAGCAGGGTGCTGTAAATCCACCAGTGCACAAGCTTTGGTTTGGCCTTTAAAGCTCTGGGAATGTTTAGCATCCTGCTCCAAATGGCACAGGCATCACATTTGCTCCTTAAGCAGGGAAGTTTTACTTACCTTTCCTATTAAGAAGTAAACAAGAGACTCTTTGGGAACAATCTGTTTCAGTTCTTCAAGTTCTTGTAAAGCTAACTGAAAAGGAAGAAACAGAGCTCCTAAGTACAAGCTAACAGTGTGCAGGCAGTGTCACAGCATCTCAAATTCCTTTTACCTTATTTTATCATTTAGAGACCATCACATATTATAGCCACATCATTACAGAAATAAAGCAAGGGTGAGACAAACAGCCCTTTCATGGCTTTGCTCTCCTATAACACATCTAACAGCTCTGCTAGAAAATGTCTCTGGTGTCCCCAACAAGGCAATAATGGAATAAAAGCCAGGAGCCTGGCAGTGTATTTACAGTGAGCACTTCCTTTGGTGCACTGAGCTTCTGAAGGAGTAAGAATTGATGCATTTTGTGCTGGAGATACTACTCTAAGGCTCTGCTTCTGGAAGGTTCTGCCTTTAGATACAGATCTGAGGACTTCTATAAGTGATGACTGTTTATATCAAGCATTTCAAGACCAATATAGTTAGTGAAACTTCTTTGTTTGTTCTGCTGTGAAAGTAATTTGGCATCACTAACAAATGCTACCTAAAAATATTCAGTCTGCAGTTAGAAATAAAGATTGTTTTTAGCTATAAAAAGTTCCCTTCAACCCTCTAAACCTCATTCATCTGAGGACAATTTCAAGGGTGGTCTTGTTACATAAACAGAAGTGTAAACCTACATTTATTTACTAGCCAAATCTATCATCAAACACTATCAAAATCCTCTCAGCACTGGTGCTAAAACCCAAACCATTTCACTAAGTTGGATGTGGTTTATGTGAACAGCATAACTTTAATCTTGGAAGTCTCAGCCTGACAAAGAAAAAAAGAGCCCAAATGTTTGATTCCCCAAAGCAGCACTTCAGCATGGTCAAAACTCTTCACTAGCAGAGGGGCAAGAAGGTAGGAGACTATTAGACTGACTTTCTTTCCTATTTATCCTCTGCTTTTACATTTGAAAAGCAATCACTTTCAGTCCTTAATACATTTGATATGCAATTTGTTCAGTTATTAATGAAAAGGAGAGTTCTAAGTCAGATTTTCCCTTTAGATGTGCACACACATTTCTGAAGCAAGGTTGTCAAACTCAGCAGGCCAGAGGACAAGTCACTGGCAAGACTGGGGGAAGATTTTCCTTCATCCTGAACAAGTCCAGCAGGAAATTAGACCACAATTCCTTAGCTTCTAGTTTCTCTCTGGATAACACAGCCTTTGAAAGAGGTGGTTCTTGTTGCTCTAATAAGTTATGAGGCAGTTTGCTGGCACTTGAAGAAGCAAATGCTTCTTCACCTTAGCCTCTAAAGAGAGGTTTGATGTCCCAGGCTCTTCCTGCAAGCCCTGGAAAGGTTTAGGTTCCAGAGCATTCCCACTCCTAGCCACAACAATTGAAAGCTAGCTGAAGGTTGTCTGCAAGCTCCACATCTTACCTTGTATTTTTCATTTGCAAATAATACAGAAGCTCTATGGAATTTGCATAGGGGATTCTTGGGGTCAATGTTGATAGCTTTGTTTAAAGTGTCCAAAGCCTTCTCAGATTTTTTCAGTGCATGCTGGACCTGTCACAGAAAGAGAGAACAAGTTTAAGAGGGAAAAGAACAGCTCAGCTGCTAGAGGATAAAGCTATTTGATTACATTTATTGTTCCTTTAAAAAATACATAGCTTTGCCCAAGTCTTAACAAGCTTTCCTACAGGGAGAGAACTTCACCTCACCCCATTCTCCACCTCTAAAATGCTCTCCCCACTGAAACTTCTGGCCAGGACTGAACTCGATTTCCTTCCTCTGTAGCCAAGAGACAAGCAGCCACTCTCCCTGGAGAATGTGACACAGCTTTGTGGCCATGGAGAGGACATAGGAATGGCAGCAGGCAAGCATCCAGCACACTGCAGTCACCATGAGAGCTGAGAACTGCTTCCCCACTGGGAAAGCAAGCATTCCCTGCACTGGGGTCAGTGTTTGCTGACGATTGCAGGCACTGATGGATAAACTCCTAAGTGTGAATGGGAGTGCAGGGATGGTGCCTGGAGAGGCTGCTGCTGCTTACACTTCACCTGCCATCAAGTGGCCTAAGCAGTAAGCTGTCACACCTCCAAAAGGAGTGGAACACAGAGCCAGGAGCAAAGTGCTGTGCTTGCAAAGGCACCAAGCCCAGCTGGCAGCTAAAACCACCTCCTTTAGTAAGTATAAAACCCCCACTCTAAGTGCTTGTTCACATTAATATGTGCACAGAGTCTTGATTCTCCCATCATTCATCTCTTGGCTGACTCCAACATGACCTGAGAGTATAATTTCATTACTGGTAATAAGTGTAGTTTGGAAAGAGAGGAAGCTTTCTGTTCCTGTGGTTATTCATTCCTATGGCACTCCAGAGGCTCCTGTGTACAACCAGAATGACTTTCCTACTGCAGATTTTCAAGACAAGGAGAGAGCTCAGCACAATCTACTCACCACTCCAATGTGACACAGCAAGACTGAGCTCTGAGGATTGATATCAAGTGCTTTCTGGAAGTGCATTTCTGCTAGGCCAAATTTCTCCTGTTTGTAGTAAATCATTCCCAGTCCATACCTGCAAGCAGAGAAACACTTCTGGTAAGGGAGGCTGTATTCTAAGCAAACTAAGCTTTGCCAGTCAAGATGAGCTGGCAGAAAGGCTCTGTACATTTGCCAAAGGTTTTCTTGGAGGGAAAAGTTATGTCTAGAATTGATCTTGATCCCTGATCCACAGGGAAACTGGCTAAACAGCTACAAAGTAAAAAGCACACAAGAGCTCCTCAAGATGAAGTGAGTTACTCTTGCACACACTACTTCTACTGCTTTATATACTTTTTTTGCACAGAAAAAGCTGTAAGAAATTGATTGCATCCTAAGGTATAAAGGGGGAGACCTCTCATCTCTCCAACTGCAACTGAACATGCATGAGGAGTGCTGCCCAGAACAACAAAAACCCCTGGAGTAATACAGCCAGGAATATCTGTGGAAATGCAAAAGGCTCCACTCTTCTGCTCTCCTTGGAGAGTGAAGAGTTTATTAAACAGGTCAGACCCACAGCATCATCATCTTCTCTAGGGAAATGAGAGCAGTGGCAGCAGCCAGGAGATAACCTCTCCAAAAGGAGCTGTGTATCACATGCAGCAAGAGGGAGGATGAAGCACAACTCACCAAGCATTATAGTGTCTCCGGTTGAGTCTGATTGCATTCCTGAAACAAGCCAATGCTTTTTCTAGTTCTTCTGTTAACACAAACTCATGTCCCAACAGGGTGTAGGCATAAGCATAGTTTGGATCAACCTGGATGGCTCTCTGGAAGAACTTGATGGCAATGTCATGCTCTCTCTGCAAGCTGAAGCAGTTTCCTGCAGCACACCATGCCTGGAAAAAGCCAATATTCCACAGTTAGCAACTCAGTGATGAAGTGGGAGCTGCACAGATTTGCCCATCCTGATTTCCAGGATCACATATAACCTCCAATCACTACAGCTAGGTTACTCTCACTCCTGAGAAGCAGACAGAGCTAGCCAAGCTGAGACACACAAACTGAGAAGCTAAGGACACCCAACAAGTTTGTGCCAATTAGATTTGGTGGTGACTAGTGGCTAAAGCTTTTGAAGCTGGAAATAAACCCTCCTAGATCTTTAAGGATAATGGAGAGGGAGACAGAACATTTCCTTTCATTCCTCAGCTCCCTCCAGCTGACAAATGTGGAGCTGTGCAGAGCTCCAGTTTTAGCAGCAGCCTCCTCTCTCCCTCCTGCTCCTCAGCAACCAGCATGGCAACTGTAAAGCATCCCAGGGACCCTCCCCTGGCCAAACTGTTAGCATCACTGCCAAACTGCATCCCTGTTCTCTGCTCCTTGCACTGCAATCTGTATTTGCTTCTCTCCAGACGCTTCCTACAGATCCCAAGTGCTTCATTGGTTTGGATTTTCCTCACTATTACACAAGCTAACAAGACAACACAAACAGGATTCCCTCCTCCAACCACCAAATCCCAATATAACCTGCAATTGTCTCACCTCTGCTAAGAAATAAAAGCATACATTGTCACCTTCCCTGTGGCACCCAGGAAATGATGCCTGGCTTTTTGGCTATCATGGCTTGATCTCTCCACACACACTGCAGCTTAACACACTTGGGCATAAAAAATGTGCAATATTGAGCCTGAAATTCACTTCCAGAGAAAAATGTATGTTTTAAGTGGCAGTGAGTTAACTGCTGCAATTAGAAGGAAATATTCAGGATATGCAGGAAGAAGATATTCCTTATCTTTGCATTCTGGCAGCAGCAGGAGTGACTAAGCCATGATCTTCCTGGAGGAATGGTGCCAATGCAAATTCCAATAGCCATGAACAGCTCAAAGGTTGCCACCTGTTCCATAAAAGCTGAGATTCTAATTCTAAGAAGCCATTTCCTCAATTCAGCAGCCAATTCTGCCACTTCCCTCTCCAGTTCTGCCAGGAGAACACCCTTCTAGCTAGAGGACAGCTCAGAGCTCTGACTCCTGGACTTTGTCCCCTACTTCACCCTCTCTTCATTCCAGACCACAGCATTTGATACCTCAGCTGAGTTTTTATCCATGTCTGTCAAATCCTTGGAAAGAACTGAAAGGGCAACATCCTTCTGCAGATGCCACAAGGTAGTTGAATAGATCTCCATGCCTTCTACTCTGTAGTTTTCAATCCTCCTGACTTCTGCAAATATCTTCTCAGCCTAAGAACAGAAATTAAAGTGAAAAACAAAATTCCCTCCACCCTACAGCAGAGCACAGAGGTCACAAGGTTTGGAGTCTCTGTCACCTGAGGCTGCAAACCAGGTCATTGATGTGATCAAAAGGGCAAGAGAAGGTTCTAGGTTTAGAATTTAGTGCCCTAAATTAACACTGCAGTACAATTGCAACTGCACACCCAGGGAGAGGCAAGGAGGAGATTGGATGCAAAAGGAAATAACAGGGAAAGAAATCTAATGTGTAACTCAGCCTCTTCAGGACACCTCAAGAACTACTGCTTGAGACCTCAAGATCTAAACCCATTCCAAGGTACAACTTGTATGTTCATGTCATTCTGTCAGTGCTCAAAGTTGCAGGAATTGTGCAGGTTTGGTGCAAAGCAAGAGGGAAAGCAGCAAGCAGCAAGGCAGAGAGTTCCTACCTGCATGTATTCAGCCATTTCAAAGTAAGCTCTCCCAATCTGGCACAGCACCCAGCCAGTGCTGTAGTGGTGAGATGGTAAATGGCTCAAGATATTGATAGCTTCTTTGCAGTTGTAGGAGCACAAAGCCAGGTAACCTTTGCCCATGTCACGCAGAAGGCTCATCAAACCTTCTAGGAGAAGAAAACAATAAGTAAAAAGGGGAAAACAAAAGGGATTCATGAGTTATTGACTTCAAACTGCTAATCCCATAAACTCCTGACATCTAGTCTATACCTCCTCAATCTTCAAACCACCCTTCCCCTCCCAAACACAAGCTTATGCACTCTGAACTTAGCCATCATCCATTGCAGAGGTTGATGTTTGGAACAGAGAAAGAGGAATGATTTCTCAAGCCAGCAAAAGAAGACTCAGGCACAGGAAAAACTGCAATTGCAGTTTAGCATTTCCAGCAGCTAGTCAAATGTTTTGTTAGGTCTGAACTGAGTTTCCATGTCTGGTAGCCATGGATACATCTTCTTGCTGCCTGAGCACATTACTGAGCCAAAAAGAGAGGAATTCAGCAGTTTGCCTACGATTTTCTGACAAGCTGAATAAAGACTTGGTGTGAAACCAAGGGGAAATAGGAAGGGGAAACAGACTACAGAAACCCAACTGTGAGGGAAGATGACTGGGATACTACTGCCTGGAGATATTTGAACCATTAATAAGGATCACAGCCTGGAAGATAGAGTTGCTTCTTACTACTACTTCCTATGTTCTTTGTAACTTAACTAGGAGAGACTGAATTCAATGTCTTTGGAATCATACAAAGGTGAGAGCTGCAGGATTAACAGAAACAAATACCAGAGCAAAACTTCTTTCATTCAACCTGAAAATACAGATAGATGAAGTTTTACCCTAGTACAGTCCAAGAATGTTTCAAACTGACCTGCTGCTGCCTTCTGCAGTGTGAAAGCCTGGATCTGTGGTGAAACAGTGGAAATTTTCCCTTCTGAAATGATGGAAGAGTCCAGTTTGGTGATTTCCAAGCTGTCACTGAAGTTTGGTTGAGGTATTGGTATTCCTCCCTTAATTGTTTTACTCTTTGTTTTTCTGTTTGGAATCTTAGGTGGAAACTTCATTTTTAATTTTTTGCTATTTTCCTGCAAGGAAAAAGAGTAAAATTTACACATAGAACCCTGCAAGAAAGAAGAGTAAAAATCACACACAAAAAAGACTTTGAAACTCAGGTTAACTCCATGTGAAAGTGAATTGAGTCAAAGGAACAGTTGTACTTCTTTGCAACAATGCCCAGAGGCTTGACTTAAAGTACACAGACACTCAGCAACTTGAATATGTTTTAGCAGTTCATTTTTAACCAGCAAAACTACATTGAGATTGCCTCAGCAATCTGTACTTGGTGTTGCCCAAGTGTGGGGCACAGCAGACAGAGGTTTGTTACCTTTGTGGTAGAGCTGTCACTAGTGAAGAGGCGAGAGCTTCTCCGAGGCAGTGCATTTGGTGGAGTAGCAATTGTTGGGCTCAAGACCTGAGGTGGTGTACTGAAAGCAAATAGCACATGCAAAACTCAGTTTTCACTCCAGTTTGAATAAAACCAGCTCTTTTCTCTTTGGTTTTGTAATAAAAATGCTCCAGGATTAAAGCAGATATTCCCCAAGGGGTGAAAAAGGAAAGCTAGGTGTTGTGTGGCAACATCAAGGAAGTGGCATCACTTACTGATGAAAGAAGTGTTCTAAGTGCAGAGAGGATTTAAAACACAAACCAACCACCACACAGGAGCTGCCTACTTAGCCACTGAGGTTATTTTACCCAGCATCCCAAAGAGGAATTCTGCAGCAACACCCACACAGGTTGGGAAAAGAAAAGCACTGAACTCCTTCAAGAAAGGAGATGCAAAAACAAAAGGTGACACCAAGATGACTTTGTTTGGTTTTCCCCTTACCTTGTCTGTGGGCCAGAGCTCTGGGTTTGTGCAACAAGAACTGGAGCCCCTTCTCTGCTGTTTCCACTCTGTGAGAAGACAGATTTTGTCCCAGCTTGGTTTATCCTGCTGACAGTCTGTAGAACACAAAGTTTCCAAAGGTTTGTTGTGATGTCTCTGAGAAGCCTCAAGCTCTGCTGTATCAAACTAAATGCATTCTGCATATCAAGCTAAATTCATTCTGCCTCTCCAACACTGTACAAAGGAGGATAATACATAGCCTTTCCATAAAGGGTGAAAGTTCCCCTCCCTCCATGAAGCACCCATCAAAAGCATTTTTCTCTTTCTACCTGTTAAAATGCCACCAAGTTTACCAACTTCATGCAATAATTTGGAAGAGAAAAAAACCTCCATCTAGTGGCAGGAAACTGTTTAAGATGTTTGTGCAAGAATAAAATGTTATGTTTAAAGTGCCTTCTCCACAGAAAGGAGAAGAACTCCAACCTTCCAAGAACTTTCTTTTCCAAGACAACCACAAAAAGATTTGAGTATCATATTAGAATCACATGCAGAAGCCATTCATCTCACTCAGAGGTGCTCACTGAACACCTGAGTGTGCTGCTCCCCTGCTTAGCATAGCTGTTCTTAGCATAAATCAGTATTCCACTCATTAAATCATTACTGCAGATACAGAAATGAACTGCTTTAGCAAGAAGGGACCTGCATTATAGAGCACAGGAAGTCAACTGACAAACACCTGCAGCAAGTCACTGCACAGCAGCTGAGCAACACTGGCTGTGCACATGCAGGTTTTCTCTATCTTTTATTTGCCTGTGATAGCACTTAGCACCAAAACATTGTCTTGTTATCTTCACACACCTTCAGGGAGTTAAAACATGCACTTTGTTGCCTACCCTGGCACAGCTGAGGTGTGGGAACCTGGAGCTGTGATAACTTGAGTGTGAACCTGAGTTCTGACAGTAATTCATTGTCTGATGTGCAGACCTCCTACAAAGGAGCCACAACAGGTCCTCCCCTCCCTGCCTTTTAAAGAAACCTTAAACTCTTCTTTCTGCTCACTCCAGGGACACTAATACCCAACTCAGTGACAGCTGTTTAAAAGATGTTCTTTAACACCCCAGAAATCATCATGTGGGATCAATGACAGCACAAGCAACACCACTTTAGGTATTATCCACCTCCTGATGTCCTGCCCTTCCCTTCTCAGTTTCTTTGCTCTCAGAGGACACTTGAGGTGTGCTTACCCACTCAGACAAGAAGCCTTTGGATTCATCCTCATGTTTCCTTCATCTACATAAGTGTTTCCTAGGAAACTGCCTCCCTCAGCCCTGCACATTCTAGCCCCAGCTACACTAAACCTTTTCTTTGGCTCATGTGAAAAGCAGAAGTGAAAGTGGCTAAGTAATTCTTTGTAGTGGACCAAGCATGCATCAGATTGCTGAGCTGCTCATTCCAAGGGCTTCAGAGCTGTAGCACAGATGCATCTGAGCAAGCAAGGGGATGCAGGCATTAGTGAAGCTTACACCTTGCTGCTGCTGTGCCATACCCAAAGCAACAAAAGAGCAGCAAAGCTTTTTGTTTATCCTGAAGTATACAGGAGATTAAATGCAGGGAGGGTAGAGTGTTCCCTCAGCAAGTTTGCAGATGATCCCAAGCTAGGAGGAGTGGCTGGCACACCAGGAGCTGTGCTGCCATCCAGAGTGACCTGGACAGGCTAGAGACATGGGCAGGGAGAGACTGAATGTAATTTAACAAGGGTAAAAGTACTGCATGTGGGAAAGAACAAGCCCATGGATCAGTACAGACTGGGAACTGATCTGTTGGAGAACAGCCCTGGGGGAAAAGCTCTCGGAGTGCTGGTGGCTAGGAGGATGCCCATGAGGCAGCAATGTGCCCTTGTGGCCAAGAGGCCAATGGCATCCTAGGATGCATGAAGAGGAGCATGGCCAGCAGAGCCAGAGAGGTTCTTCTCCCCTCTCCTGTGCCCTGGGGAGAACTCTAAAAGTTGATACAAAAATCTGCTTTGCTAGCCAGAGGAAGTGACAAAGCAAGCTGAAAATATTTACAATGCAGACATCTTTACTTGCAATATGGTGTTGGTTTTTTTTTTTGTAGTGCCTTGTTTGCTTAGCTGAGGAGGTTTTCAAAACAGAATTAAAACCCCCTCAAGCTATCCAGGCTTTGGAAACAGTTGTTGTAGTGTAGCAGACTATTTCAACAACAAACTGCTCTAGAAGGAAGAGCATTTTAACACTTCAGGAATGGCTAAAAAGTTGCATCAGGGAAATAAATTGACCAGCTGCAGTTAGATTAAAAATAAACCACTCCCTGTACCTCCAACCTCACTAGTCTATAATTATATATAAACAGCTCAACAACATTATTTTTGCTGTATTAATATTCCTGTAGTAAGGGCATAGAAGGTTGCTTGTTGGTTTCTCCCCACATATGCTTTGTGGGTGAATTATACATAAGATTTAATTCTCACTTCATTAACCCAAACAGTTTCCATGGCTAAAAGGAGGCTGCAAATTGGTTCCACACTCAGAAAAATTGGTTTGGTAAAGAGAGGCTAAGTTGGGCTCTCCCTACTGCTGCCACAACTCAGCTCCCATGCAGTGCTGTTCCCAGGGAGTTTTCTTTAATATACAGTGCACTCTCAAACTCACAGAACAGCATCATACTCCAGAATGTAAGATACCTTCTTAGAAGGAGCTCCTGTGGATGGCACATCAATGACAGAAGTAGTGTTTGTGTAGTTTTGTAAGTAAGATCCATCTCCAGAGGCTGGACTTTCTAGTGGCAAAATTCCAAAGCTGAGAACAAAACCAAGAGGAAAGGTCAGTGTCTGAATGTTAGACCACAAGAGCTGCTCACAGACCCAGCTTTATTCACAACTACTTCACTGATTTCTGTTAACCCTCTAATACCTCACAGAAAATGTTCTTAGTCCTGAAGTAGAAAAATCCAGGACTTCCTTTCCCTGCCTGCTTCCTACCAGACACAGATCATTCAAGTGTTGATGGGATGGCTTGTAACACTAGTTAAATAAGATGACCTCTAGGACAGAGGAGGTCTTTGCATGCTCTTTAGAGCAGAGCTCTTCTTTATGGGATGCTTTTAAGACTGTTTCATAGAATCCTAGACTGGTTTGGGTTGGAAGGGAGCTCTGGAGCTCATCTAGTCCAACCCCCCTGCAGTGGCCAGGGACATCCCCAACTAGAGCAGCTTGCCCAGAGCATTTCAGAGCAGAAACATATTCCTTTAAAGTGTGAATAAACAGAATCAAGAGTTCCTCTTTTCTAATCAAAACCACCAACTGCTTGTTTAAAAAGCAGAAGAGCACAAATCTTGTGAGGAGCAGCTGGGGTTGGTTAGTCTGGAGAAAGGAAGGCTCAGGGGAAGCCTTCTCACTTTCTAACTCCCTGAAAAAAGCTTGGAGTGAGGTAGGGATTGGTCTGTTCTCCCAGGTTGCCAAGGAATAGGACAAGAGGACACAGCCTCAAGTTGCACCATGGCAGATTTAGGTTGGATATTAGGAAAAAATTCTTCCCTACAAGAGTGGTTAAGCACTGGCCCAGGCTGCCCAGGGCAGTGCTGGAGTCTCCATCCCTGGAAGTGTTCAAAACCATGCAGCTGTGCTGCTTGGGGCCATGAAGGACTTGGCAGTGTTAGGTTAACTGTTGGCCCTGATGTTTGGGCTTTTCCAACCTTAATGATTCTCAGAGATGAACACTAGAGCCAAGAGCAGTGACTGAAGTTGTTTAGCTTTCACTTCCCCAGCATTATTTTAACTCCACTATCAACATGTGTGCAGGAAAATGCTGTGCAGCTCTGGACATCTTCCCTGTTCCAAACCACAAACATTATCAACAGCTAGACAGAAATTATCTACCTCAAGGACTTACCTTGGAGTTATGGGGCTGATAGATGTAGGTCCCCCCAGTAAATTCCTGCCAGTTTTTGGTTTGTTTGAAGCCTGTTTAGACAATATAGCAGTTCCTGATCCAAGAGACACAGCCTCTGAGGAAATCACAGCTGGCTCAATGTAAGACACAGACGAATCCGAGTTCAAGGAAGAGTATTTAGAATTGGAAGATTCCAGGTTGATTCTGTTCAACTCCTACAATTGGAAGGCAATTGTTAGATACCCAAGCAGTAGTTTAAATAGCATTTTTTTCAGTTAAGCTGGAAAGATTGCTTTAAATACAATGACTTGAGCAAATAAAGAAAAGAAAACCAACTCACAATTGTGTCCTGTGGTGTTTCTGTCAGGACAGAGTCAGGCTGTCTGTGGGATATGTTGTGATTAGAAACCAAGGATGAGCCACTGTTAGGCACAGAGCTGCTGAAGTTCTGCAGAGATGTCAATTTAAATGTTTGGTCAGGGTCTGGTTTTTCACCTGCAAGATGGAAAGGAGATTATTTAAATAGAGTTATTCCTGAGCCTATCCACTGTATAGTCAAGGCTGAAACAAGGAGGAGGGAGAACAGAGTGTTTGCATTCTTAAACCCAAATCAGAAGTGTTCTTCTACTGCAAAAATCAGGATAATCAGTTTTACTAAGAAAGATTTGCTTTAAATTATTCTCAGAGTTTCTAAGTGTCTACTAGCTGTAGGCTGGAAAACATGCAGTGGGCTTAAATCCCAAACTCTAAGTAGTGAAAATGGAAGAAAATAAGACCAAAAAATAAACAGAGGGAAAGTATTTTAAATACTTCACTGCTCACAAAACCACCTCCAAAAAGCTCTGCTAACATTTTCCTTGTTAATTCTGGACAAGGAATAAGATAAACCTTGGCACAGAGTGATGGCAAAGCAGAAAGCTTGAGATAAGCTGAAAGCTAGAGTAGAAGACTTTGGCACTTACCCATTTCACAGAGTGATTCAAAAGGTGTCCAGAAGAAAGGATTCAAATTAAGGCTCCTTTGGTAGCATTCTGCTCCTCTGGAAAGCCTATTTGTCTTGCTGTAGAAAGAATGGCAACACTTTAGAGGGAAACTGAACAGCAGCACTTCTAGCCAAGAGAGTTTTCCAAAGGCACAGCAACAACCCTCATTTTTTTTAAGCCACAGAGTAGTCCTGACTTCTTTTATAGAATCCTAGACTGGTTAGGGTTGGAAGGGAGCTCTGGAGCTCATCTAGTCCAACCCCCCTGCAGTGGCCAGGGACATCCCCAACTAGAGCAGCTTGCCCAGAGCCCTGGCAAGCCTCACCTGGAATGCCTCCAGGGATGGCAACTCAACCACCTCCCTGGGCAACCTGGGCCAGTGTTCCACCACCCTCGTGGGGAGCAACTTCTTTCTAATATCCAGTTTAAATCTACTCCTCTCCAATTTAAAACCATTGCCCCTTGTCCTTTCCCTGCAGGCCTTTGCAAACAGGCCCTCTGCAGCTTTCTTATAAGTTCCCTTTAAGTACTGGAAAGTCACTTTTGAAGGTATCTGACATATTTAGACACAGTTCTTTTGAGGACTGCACTAGAATAACTTGACAGGTTTAATTTAAAAGGATGCTGTGCTTTGTGACAGCAAACAGCAATCTGGGAGCCTTCCAATCATTTTAAAGAGCTGTGAATAACATTTTTGCATAGAAATCAGGGGCTAAAGTGAACACCTAAGTGTTCACAAAAAGAGCTTCTTCTGAACTATTTCTTTTGGACAACAGGTATACTTTATCCCAGAAGCTCACTGCTCCTAGTCTATCTGGTTACATCGACTGAAACCTTTCTTGTATGTAGGCAAAAGCCAAACACTTCAATTGGTGAAGTTATTCTGACTGGCAGTCCTCAAGACTTTGATTTGAGTGTTATAGCCATGCAGGCAGATAAAGGAAAATTCAAATGGCAACACTGAGAAAGAAGCCTTGAGAGTTTCTCTTAGGGAAGAGGATAGAACAAGCCCAAAGGCATGTGTTTGTGTGTATATATATATAGGTAAAAATAAATATGTATTTATATATATATATAGGTAAAAATAAATATGTATTTATATATATATATAGGTAAAAATAAATATGTATTTAGATATATTTATATATTCTTATATAAAGACTCTTGGATTGCATGCTTAACAAACTTAGGAAAGAAGAATTTGTGTTTTCAGTTAGTCAGAAGCTCTGGGTGAGAGACAAAGCCTTCTTGCATTCCCAAGTTAGATGAATCCCACAAGCCTCTTCCTGTGCTTCTCCTGCTCTGAAGCTGTACAGGTTATAAACCCAGAGAGAGGTGTACCCTGCAGTGACTAAAAGGAGATTTGACTCCACTGAGGCCTGCTCAAGTAACTCCCCAAGAGTAACAAAGCCACATTACCAGTAGACATGTCCCAGTAAGGAGAGTGTGAAACATGCAGAATCACCAAACTCCATAATGATGTCCTCATGGCTTTTCTGTTTGATCAACACTCCACCAGCTAAGATCTGCTCTGCTTCTGCAAGCCTTGGGAAAAAAAAAACCAAGAGGTTTAGAGGACTCAGAACCCCACAGCACTCCAAAAACCAGAGACATGGAACAATACATCATGACTTTTACAAAAGTNTAAATATAGATATAGATATATAAATAAATATATATATAAAAAAATAAATATGTATTTAGAGATATATATAAATATATATAAAAATAAATATGTATTTATATATATATAAAAATAAATATGTATTTAGATATATTTATATATTCTTATATAAAGACTCTTGGATTCATTTTAGGTAGACTACTGAACTGAACCAAGGACAAGAGAGTCTTCTAGATGCCTCATTTCTGAAGGTACTTTACATAGTAACAGGCTTAGATAACACTTAGTTTGGCTTTTTCTCACCTAAGAAACAATCTGCAAGACTCCACTCACTCAATGAAGGTTGTAAAGAAGCCCCACAGTATTTAAAGTTGGTTTTTGGATCAAAAGCTTTTCCTTTGTGCCTCATCCTCTCCATTCTGCACCTCAGGCAGACATGTTCACAGAACCATGAAGGTTGGAAGAGACCTCTAAGCTCATCAAATCCAACCATACCTATCACTAACCCATGGCCTTAAGGAGAGCAGCTCAATGTTTCCTATATTTGGGCTGAAAGGTCTACACACAAGAGTAAAATAAGAGCCATTTCATTCTATTATTGCTATTAAACACCCAAACCCCAGCAAGATACCTTGACATAATTGTGTCCCTGTCCAGGTTAACCTACTGAAGTAGCAATTAATTACTAGTCTATGCAATNGAGCCCAGAACTGGATGCAGTACTCCAGGTGAGGCCTCACAAGCCCAGAGTAGAGAGGCAGAATCACCTCCCTAGCCCTGCTGCTCATGCCTCTCCTGATGCAGCCTAGGATTTGGTTGGCCTTCTGGGCTGCCAATATACATATGACAATATGCCAATATACAATATGACAGCTTTCCAAGAGAAATCCAAGCAAAACACATTGTATTTGGAACCCTGGCCAGGATGGAAAGGCTTTTACTTACTTGCCGAGGTCCACACAACATTTTGCAAGCAGGTATTTACACTGGGGAGTGGTGCAGCTGTGTCCCTTCAGAAGCCTGTAGGCTTTGTAGGCCTTTCCTGAGCGATAGTAACATGTTGCCAGCAAAAACAGTGCTTCCTCTGAATGGACTGCAAGATGGAACAGGGAGAAATCATCAGCTGCTGTTCAGCATCATATGGATACAGGCAGAGAGAGTAAAAGGAACAAAATACAAGATGATAAGGAGTGCCCCACTAGAGAAATTCATCACTGACTCCCAGCATGGGGAGGGTTGGAAGGGAGCTCTGGGATCAGCCAGGGGTTCAGCTTGCCCAGCATCACCTTCATGCCCACTGCCCCTTGACACCACTGAGCAGAGTCTGCTTCAACACTGTTTCCATTTCAGACACAAATTATGTACCACACTGAGAATGTTCTAATCAGAGTTCTACTCAGGACCCAGATTTAAAGCTGAGGTCACACTTGCTGCTTTTGTGATAATGGACAGAGCACTAACCCCTCAAGTAACTTTAAACCTCACTGCAAGATTAGCAGCTGAAACTCTTATAAACACCAGAGAGCACTTTTGTGATGCAATGCTGAACATTCCCATCCTGTGGTGTTAATTGGAACATTACACTCTGATTCTGGGAAATATCTGCACAACTTCATTTTATTTCTGGTTTCTGAGTTTTAAGCAAAAGGAGGGAGCTATCTGGATACACTCAGATTATGTATAATAGTGGGTTCCTCTAGTCTTTGTAGCTCCCCAAATATTCCACTGCAACCACACTTAACGCACTGCAGTATTTGCAATCAAAGAGATTGTCTCAAGGCAAGCAACTTAAACCTCCAAACAATTACTTGAGACTTTTATACTCCAATTACTTTTCATTTAAATCTCCACAATGCTTTATATTTCCCAGAACTCCACGCAGATGCAATTCAGCCTTAGAAGAAACAATCCTGGTGTTTGTTCATCTACCTACATGGAACTCTTTGGAAAAAAAAACCAACAACATGAGCATTGACTAAAAGCCTCTTTGGGCAACCTGCTCCAATCTTTTGCTTACCCTGAAAACTGACTGAAGGATGTGTCACCACTCAGAGTGACAATGGAAACTGCAGATCCAAAGGGATGACATTTTATTAGCCCTATCCTAAAAACAGCAGAGGATCTTTTTGAACACTCAAGTTTAAATCAATTCTTTTCTCCACTAATTTAGCATACTTCAAGACTTCTGGGAAGCTACCAAGCCACAGATGTCCCCACAAGGACAGCAGACACTTAAAAAGAACATGTCAGGGTAAAAAAAAAATCACTGCTGCCAACATGGACTCTGTGTATTCAAGTTCAGTAGCTTCAGCTCTGCAGTCTAACTACTTATTTTAACCAGAAGCCAGATGTTTTGTTAGCAGTTAATTGCTTGAACCAAGTGACAGCATGCATGCTGTTCTCTCTCAGCACTGCTGGTCACTGAAAAAGGCTCTTTGAAGTACTCTTGCAGAGTATTCTTCTGCAAAGACAGCATCACTAACAAGTCATCTCTTTTTCTCTTAACTGCTGCAAAAAGTGATTCTCTTCCTTTCTAAATCCTTGGCAATTACACCCTCAATGTAGCATTTTCCCCTGCATCTCAGTGTGCTGTGTTCAGGAGATCTGGCATCCCTAAATCACCATTTCCTTTATGTACACCTAGATTATAAGGTTCTCTAATACTCTACACAGCATTTCTCATTTAAGCAGCAGATGAAAGACCTCACATTTCATAGGTAACCTCGAAGTATGAGGAAAAGTAAGTCTTTTATTTCTCAAAAATTAGGTGTGTGCTTCCATTGTCAAGAAGTGCATTGTGGGCATGTCAGGCAAAACACTGAAAGCAAACCATTTCATTACAAAACACAGAGCATGTAACACATTTAATTCACATTATAAGCTCAAGTTGTTCAGCACGAGAAATTACATTATGCTTATATTTTATCTTAAGGGTTGAGTTGTTTGAGTTTTCTTCATATTAGTCATTAGGGGACATTACCTTTCAAAAAAGAACAAAAAGCTTATCTGATGTCATGAGGAAAGGTTAAGGAAGAAGAGGGACTAGAACAGAAGCAAAAATGATCTTTGAAGGACCCAGGAAAAGTACAGATTTGTGTTCCTGCTGCCTGCTCAGCACCCAAGACATCCTCAGAACTGACAGCATTACAATGAAGCAACAATTAACAAGAATTCAACAGGAGATGTCTGCTCCATATGCTCTGCTTCTCATTGTCTCCATTTCACTCTGCTTTTCTCTCATCACAAGATTCTCTCTTTCAGCTCACACACCAATCAACACATCTGAACAGCATTATTAGCAAAGACAGCTTTCCAGATCAAGACAATCTGCACAACTGATGTACTCAAGTGCCCTTGGAAGACATGCAGTGCTTGAAGCTGTTGGAAAAACCTCTCTCCTCTTCGATACCACACAACAGATCACTCTCAATGTTGTGCCTAAACACACTACTCTACTTTCAGGAGGTTTTACTGTAAAATGGCATTGCTGCTGTGACATGATTTGATTTTCCAACCTAATTGTGAGGCACTCTTCTGCCTTCTCCAAGCAGAAAGCTGAAACCTTATTATCACAACAACAGGAGTAAAAGCAGGACCAGAGGCTCAAAAATCCTAACTCAAAAGTGAAAACAAATCCCTAAACCATCAGCTTTTTGTTTGCCAAGTACATACCTTCTGCATACAGTCTCTCCGCGAGGAACACGGCATCGCGGTAAGCGTAGTGGTTAAGTGCTTGCCATATAGCAGCCTGCAAGAGAAGAACATCACATCAGTGGAGACAGCAGCTTTACAAATGCAATATTCATGAACTCTTGCTTTGCTCACGAGGCAAAGTTCTGTTTGGTTTCACTGAAGAGTGGAGCAGAAAGATGTAGAACAAGTTTTAGTCATGTCAGCTATTAGCGAAGAGACTTAAACCCCCAGAGTTCGCACTGAAGCCATGAAGCAATCCAAGCCTGTTGCTCACTAGTTACTATTCACAACACTCTATAAACTCCAGCCAACATGCACTGAAATCACAGTGACTCCTTCCACTTGCTGCTGAACTGCAGTGTGCAATATTTCCTCCTCAGTTACGCACCAAACTACCACCAGACAACACCACATTAAGGAAAGGCAAGAACAAAAACCATTCCCCAACTGGTTACCAATAGATTCCATTCTGCTTTTAGCTGTACTCAAGGAGGGAAAGGGGAGATAGACAGGAAAAAACCAGGGTACCCAATTCATTTTAATGGTATTAAGCATAAACCCATTTAAACTATGTCCTCTTCAACATGCCAAACCAAAGCCCAACAGGCCCAGAAACTGTGTCAGTGTCAGAGGTTCTCAGTATGGTGATGAAAGTGTTGGGTACAGCACTTCCTTGAAGAGCTATCAGTGCTCCCTTAAGAACCAACATCATCCACTGCTGCTTCTTGTGGTGTTTTGTTTGGGTCTTTGCTCCTCTGCCACCTTTTTTACTGCCACTAATTAGAACTGTAAGGTAACACACAACAAATAATAAAGCAAATGAGATGGACAAATTGATATATAAAGATGCATATGAAGGCAAACTCCTCCTGCATTTTGCTGAGACACTCACTGCTGGTCCAAACAAGCTCCAGAGTTTGGGCTTAGCAGTATTGCAGAGTCTAAATCTGGGACTGCTCCATTTGTGCTCAAACACATACAAGTGTACAAACTGTGTACACCACTAAAGTCACTGCACTGGTTTCACCATGAGCTGAACTACAAGGAAGAGTTGTCCAGCAACAAAACAAGCTTGGGGTACACAGGTCTCACAACAAACACTACTCAGCCAACTCTCTTCAGATCAGGTTGAAAGCCTTCTGTTAGCTCGAAAAGGTGCAATGGGAAAAAGAATTCCTTCTAAGATCTCTTCAGCCTCTCCTCCCCACAAATGGTGGTGGTGTGCATGCTTCTCAGGGTTGTGCTCTGAGGTTAGCAGAGCTGCTATCAGAGCTGAGTTCCTTCCCACCTGGAAGCCTTGCTCCAGCTCCAGAGCAGTTTCCCAGAAGCAGCAGCCAGCCATTTTGCAGTAGCTTTGTTATTCCTGCTCCAAACAAGAGCTGTGCACTAATATTTCTCCAAGATTCATCAGCAACAGAATTAGCTTCTGACACATCTTCCAGAGCTAAAGAACCTGTAATGCTATTCCCAGTAGGAAAGGCAAGCACCAATTTCATCTAAAAAAAACCCCTCTAAACATCACAGAGTTACATGGACCATATGCTGTTACCTCCAATACAAACTTGACAAAAAACAGGGTGTGAAAAATGTGCAAGTTCTCCTTGTGGGAAGCCTACACAGTCTCCATGAACAGTACACAGCAGAGATTCCAACTACTATATAGAATATTATACACAAAATCTCTACAGAGATACTGTTTTCCTCCATCAGGAGCTGCCAACAATGCACTTTAAAAGTCAAGAGATACTTCTAAGCTCATCTGAGAGTATTTACAAGCTAATTCCCTCAGTTTGATTATTAGAATACAAACACCTTATTATTTCTCTCTGGCTGTCCTTCACACTTCAGATAACTGCATCTGCCTGAAGTAACTACTCCCTTTTTACCTTGAGAAGCTCCAAGGCTGCACATTGTTCTGTGCAGCACAGACAGAGTAGCACACAAGGATGAAGACAGGAGGAGGGTGTTAAAGTCTTTCATACCCTACCCAAGTTAGAGCAGCCTAAAGTCTCCTTTTCCTCTTGCTCTCAGAAGCAGCTCTTCCTTCACCAAGTCACAAGTGATATTTAGATGAATCTATCCAAGTTGTGCTGTCTTCAAGTTAAAAACATTATCTGTGTTAACTGGGTGTGCTTACAACACAGAGCTATGGGGGTGGGGAAATCAATGTCATTTGACTTCTCAAACAGGAGCAAGCTGTCAGAAACAATCCTGCCAAAGGCTAAGAGGGGACACAAGTGATTTTGGGCTAGATCACAGCCACATTGTAAAAATTAACACTACATACTGCCTCAAATAACAATTGCTGCTGAGCAGAGTCCCAGGGAAAGCAAGAAGTCAGCTGGCAGCATCCCTGTTAGGTAATAATGGGTATTTTGCAAGCCAAGAGGTGCAAGTTGGACCAGATGAAAGCTGAAGACTAGATCCTTGCCCACACTTCCCTAAAGCAGCAAGAAGGGGAGAGGAAGGTGCCAGGGAGTCAGCCATACCTACACAGCAATGATTTTCTATAAGAGCAGATGTCTAAGCCACAACTGTGCCTCAAACTACCAAAAAAAGATTGCTTGTGCACTTTTGAGGAAGCAAATTTTGGACTGGAACATCAATCTCTTTATAGAGTACTAGTTCAGTTTGTTCTAGCAGAAGTTCAAGGCACCTACACAGCATTAGCAGCACATGGCAACTGCTAAACCACCCCAGAAGAATGGTCTGAAGCAAAAATCTTTGGGGGTATTTATTCCAATAAAAACTATTTAATCCCCAAAAAGACTTCAGAGGAGGATACCACAGTACAACCACAAATACAATCCAAATGCAGCCTTGGTTTCCTCCCTATCAAAGTTTTCATGGAACCTGTCAACAGAAATCCAAAGGAGCAGCATCCTGAAGAGCAGGCAAAGCAGCTCAGATACTCTGGTTGCAATGTCTGCTCTCAGAGCTGCAAACAGGGATAAGAGGGAAGCTTGAAGTGTCTCAAAGTTTTATTTAAGCATGCTTGCAGGCCACAAAAACCTCCAGGTCCTATTCACTCATTTTGAATACAAATTAATTTGCAAATGCAAAGGGAACAAGCAACTGCAAGAACTACCATACCAGCCCCAGCTTTGTAGCAAAGCATCCTCAGAGAGGAAAGCACCAAAATAAAAGCAGATTCATCCACCATCTATCTAGAAAACCCTGTGCCTTATCCCAATGTCATTTCACATCCAAGCCAAAGAGCTCTTCAAAGATAGGTATTCTCTTCTGACAGTTATATAGCCTTGGAAAGGATTTTTCAAAGCTTTATAGCCTATTGACATGCTAAGTAGTTTGTCATGATTTATGTCCTCTTCAGGGTGGGCAGAGGGGAGGAGAGCTCTCTGTGATAAGCTGTGCTGCAGCTGCTGCTTGTGCAGACATCAGTGCTGCATGTCTTGAGCCATGACAGCAGCCTGAGAGTTCAAGCACCATTCAAGTGGGTCACAGCACATGATTGCCTTGAACAGCTCAATTCCAAGGAAAGCATTCATTTTGTTTCCAAGATGGTCTTCTGAAATTTGGAAGGCATCCAGCCTGTTTCTCAGCACACAGGAGACAGAGGTTTTATGTCTGAGCTAAAGAGGTTGAAATGGACCATGTCAGGAAGTAGAGCAGAGGCCTGGTGTCTGTGTAAACTCTGGCACTTCTGCTCATCTTAAGGGATTTAAGAAGTTAGTAAATGAAGCTGGTGAAGGCTCTAGTCTTTGGGAGGAGCAGCTGAGGGAACTGGAGTTGTTTAGTCCGGAGGAAGCTCAGGGGACACCTTCTCACTCTCCTCTCTACAAGTCCCCGAAATGAGCTTGGAGCAAGGTGAGGGTTGCCCTCTTCTCCCAGGTAACAAACATGAGAGGAAACAGCCTTAAGTTGTGCCAGGAGAAGTTTAGATTGGGTATTAGTATAAGTTTCCTCACTCAGAGTGGTTAGGCATTGCAACAGGCTGCCCAGGGCACTGGAGGAGTCACTGTCCCTGAAAGTGTTCAAAACCCCAGCTAGATGTGGTGCTGAGGGACATGGTTTACTGGCATGGTGGTGCTGGGTCAAAGGTTGGACTCAATCTGAAGAGGTCTTTTCCAACCTTAATGATTCTAACAATCTAACCAGGGAACAGGATGCCTTTGGACACATGAATTTCAAGTAATTAAACCTCCCAAATTTGTAAGGCAACATGCACACACAGATTCTGTCATTTATCTATCACACTTTGCACATCACAACTGTGAAGATGACAGATTTTCCTGGAATGCCAAGCCCTGTAGACATCTGAAAGGCTAGGAGAGAACAGAAAAACAGACAAGAAAAAAATCTCTGCAAGGACAAAAATGAGAAGTAAAGACAACTTTTTCATTCCTATTGTTAAAAGTAAAATAATCAGAAGAGAGCTAAGTACATGGACTCCAGCAAAATTGGGAATTCAGAAATGCAAAGGACTTCACCCAGATGTGCTGCATTCATTGTACATGTTACACTAGAGAGAAAAGTAGGAGCTGGTTTGGAAAGGTCCTGTAGCAGAGCAGTGTCATCTCTACACCTGTGCTCACAGGCATGGCACTGAGGACTAAAGCTACACCAGCAGATCTGGGGAGAACTCAAATGTTCACCTCAGTCAGGATGATGCACTGGTGGCTTCCTCACCACTGAAAGCAACAACATGACCAAGGCCACACCACGTAACAAATCCTAAACTTACAAGTGTTTCTGTAAGCAAGGAACAGCAACAGAGCTAACAGCAGCACAACCCCAGATCAAGGAATTGCTTTGCATTCCAAAGCAGGCAGAACCTAAATAGATACATTCAACATAGCAAAGCCTCAGCAAAGCATCCAAGCTGATAGGAGCTTAAGAATGGAGAATGGCACTAGAGAGGTCTTTACCTTTCAGGAAAATGAAACCTGACTGCTCATTTCTATCAGGAAACTCTCAGAACAGCAAGTATTTTCCACTTGCTTTGCCTAATTAGCAGAGTGCCAGAAACACTACCTATTGTTTCCTGGCATTCACTCTGCAATCTAGTCTTGTTCCTTT
>VWZO01019895.1:34424-49992 GCA_013396975.1 Bucco capensis | reverse complement strand
GGGGAGAAAAATCTCTCTGGCTCTGCTGGCCACGCTCCTCTTAATGCATCCTAGGATGCCACTGGCATACATACATACGTCTGGTGGCGGAGCTGCACAAATTCAGCTGAAAACTTTCTGTCCTTCAGCAGTAGGAATGGAGCAGTATAAACAGAACCTAGAAAACATTACCTAATGAAAATACTAGAATAGTGATGAATGCCCTGCATGGACAGGTTTGTGATCATGGATAAAACCCCACTGCTGAGAGCTGTCTCCAGGGGGATTGCCAGGGGTCCCCTGCCCTACAGAAACACCACAGGCTGCAAGCCCGGCTCTCTATCTTCTCCTCACCCCCAGAGCCAGCCCATGGGGCACAGTTGTCTCTCTGTACCCACATGCTGCCTCACAGCCCTCAGTCGTCCCTTCTCTCTGCTCCTGAAGGTTGCTCTGAGGAGAGGCTTAGGGAAGAAAGGGCTGGTAATCCTCTGACTAACTAATAAAACCACTTGAGGAGATCAACACTAATCATTATAGAGGGATTGAGATAGTCAAGAACAATATATGGAAAAACAAAGATTGTGCTGAGAAACCACCTTATTCTCTATATCTGAGGTGAAGGACAGGGACTATAAAAAACGCTTACACTTATAACTGTGTAATGTTCACATGTATTTTTTCTTTAATTCATTAATTTCTTTAATTTCTTTGCATCCTTTTGGCTGATCCTCCCACTTGCTAAATCTAGGCATGTTTTAAGTCTTCATAGCCAGAGAGTATCTAACTGCTTTTTTTCTTTTTATGCATTTTACCATCCAACCATCACTCAGCCCTTCCTCATCTCATGCTCCTACTACCCCAAATCCTCTCATCTGCTGCAATAAAATGCCATTCTCTACATGCACATATATTTCCAGTTGGTATCTTTCTCAACCAGACCAAACCACCATTATGTTTTCATTTTGTTCGTAGAAAGGGATCCTAAATGGCTCACTACAGAACTGTGAAAAGAGTCTGCATCTACTAGTTTGATCCTCTTACTGATAATGGGTTTTTCCCTTCAAATTCTCAACCCAGCCTCCTCCTGTACTCCTCCCATAGGCAGCAGAACTGCTGCACTTTAACACACAGATCAAGAGTGATTTGACTGGCTGATTTCCAGGACTACTGCAAGAGGAGACAGTTCTGGGGTCAGATTCTGGAAGGACTACCAACAGCAGAGCTAGAGTTAAAAAAAGGGCTGCAGTTATTGCCTAGATGAGAAACAGAGAGCAGAAAATGAATTAAGAAAGAAGATTTATGATTAAAGAGTTGCAAACATGCTTTCTCTCGTACAGCTGGTAAACTCATTCTTCAGACTACCGTTACAAAGGAATCTTTGGAGAGAAAAGTCACATTATGGAAACACTGCACCAGTTGAAATATTAACACTTGATTTCAGATATAGAGTAGCCTGTTCCTTCACTCAGCTAACACTATCTGTATCTGAATGCTTTAAAGATTATTTGAAGATCAAATCCTATAATTACTTCAACCTGTAAAAGCTGTTGAAAGCCAAACCAAAATATTACATTTTTGTGTAATCATAGAATCATTGAATGGCCCAGGTTGAAAGGGACCTTAAAGATCATCTAGTTCCAACCCCCCTGCCATGGGCAGGGATGCCATACACTAGACCAGGTTGCCCAGCCTGGCCTTGAACACTGCCAGGGCCATCCACAACCTCTCTGGGCAACCTGGGCCAGTGCTTAACCACTCTCTGGGTAAAGAACTTCCTTCTAATCTCCAGTCTAAATTTCCTCTCCTTCGGCTTGCCTCCATTCCCTCTTGTCACATTGCAATCTGACCAGCCAAAAAGTCTCTCCTGTTCTATCTTGTAATCCCCCTTTAGGTGCTGAAAGGCTGCTAGAAGATCCCCTCAAAACNTGTCATCTGAAAACTTGCTGAAGGTGCACTCGATACCCCTGTCTAGGTAATTTATAAAGACATTGAAGAGCACAGGTCCCAAGACAGAGCCCTGAGGGACCCTACTCATCACAGATCTCTGTCTAGACAAAGAGCCATTGACCACAACTCTCTAGTTGCATCTGTCCAGCCAATTTCTTATCCACCAAAGAGTCCACCCATCAAATCCACATCTCTCAAATTTTGAGATAAGGTTGTCATGAGGAACTGTATCAAAGGCCTTACAAAAGTCCAAGTAGATGACATCAGTTGGTCTTCCCCAATCAACTGTTGCAGTCACTCCATCATAGAAGGCCACCAGATTAGAATCTTAGAATCACCTCTTTGCCTTGCAAGTGCCTTAACATCACTTCCATGACTCGTGATCTTCCCAGGCACAGAGGTGAGTCTAATGCCTGTCCTTGCAAGCAAGTTAATTTTCATGAGTCCATGTCCAGGTAATGTGTGTGACATGGGGTTTGGAAAGGAAGGAGACTTACGATTTAGCCAGCTCTGGTATAGCAGAGGTCTTTAGCATAAAATTTATTGGCATTAATGGGCATTATGTAATTAAAATACTGTGCTTCAATTCCCTGAGGGGACAGCAGGGGTTTTTCATGTCCTATAAAATATATACATAGGAAATACGAGAATTTTTCCAAGCTATTCAAAAAATTCAAGCTTGTATGTCCTTCCATCAATCCTAACGGAGAGAGTGTAGCTAAACAAGATGGATCCAAAACGGTCAAAATGCCTTCCAGAAATCTGTATGGAAGTTAATACTAGAGTGGTCTTTTTAATCATATACAATATAATTATTTTGCAGACTGCAAGCTCTTAATTATTAGACCATTGAAAAGTATAGATTTGAAATGATTTAAGATTTAATACAACATACATACTTGGTATGTATGAATTGATGAATCCAATTTACTGAAGTGGTTTTGACAAGCAACTCAGGTATTTGATATTTGAGCCCTGGAAATTTCAATACCAACAATTTAGAAGGCTTTGGGAAGCCCATCACCTGAGCCACTGCACTTCAGGAGCAAGGGATAGTCATTTCTATAGTTCCTCGGATGTCTTTGAACATTGCAGGCTAAGGCTGGAACAATACTCAGAGCTATTGAAAAACTGCAGGAGTTTTGCAGGTTTCATGAGGATTGCTGTATTTGAGTGTATAAGTGGGATTATTTTAACACTAAAGGACCAAAAATTAATTCAAAATTACACTATGGAAAAAGACTCATGCACACAGGTGTAATATTTGCATTTTCAGAGCAGGATCTTATCAACACTTCTCTGCAGCCCTGAAAAGTAAGCCTAGAGCTCATTTTCTGGCGAATTTTTACTGTTCTATATGTCTGAGTAATCTCAGAACAGCATAAAACAAAAATACCACAGATCTAGGTATTAATAGAATAATGAAAATATAAGGGTTATTTCACAGTATTGTGTCTCTGTTTAATATTCTGAGTGATCTAATTTCATTCAGAGCAAACTTGAACATGTTTTGCCTGACAATCCAAGAGAATTNTCTCTTCCAACTGTAACTGTTCTATGATTCTAGGATTCTAAGTAGTACAAAACCACGCAGACCTCTGTAGTGACAGTAGTGATTTCTCATTGGGTAACATCAAGACCAATTACTGGCTGATCTATTGAACATATCCTGAACAATCACACAAAATTCTGTATTTATTTGTCTTCTAGACAAATCACCACAGACCTGCAGACCAGCAAATGGAGTGAACCCAGGGCAATCTGACCAGCCTCATCTCTGTTGAATCCCCAGGCGTCGATGAGACACATTATCAGGTCTCCAAGATACATCTCAGAGATCAGTTGGTTGTGCCACACAATTAGTAAGTGATTAAGATAAGCTTTTTGCTTCCATTATATTAAGATACTCACAGAAGTAAGAGCTATTGCATTCCACAGAAGTGTATGCCTTCCCAAGTTATGCTGTTTATTATCACTTCATTAACATGTGCCACCTCAGCCAGATGAGCAGGCAGCACAGTGGTCTCAGGTAGAAGGACAAGATCATTCTGAAACTCTACCTGCCTTATTTGGGAAAATTAAGTAAACACATTCAAGCCACAGGCTTGCACAGAAACATTTGAATGCTAGTTTTCATCTCAGGCTTTTTGTGTATTTTGTGCCAAAGCCATAAACCTTCTTCAGAGGAATCAACAAAACAGTGTAGAGACTGAATTAAACAGATGAGTTTTTAAATGGCTAAACATTTTTTCCTTTTCATGAGAATAGAAGCCCAGGTAAATAATGTCTTCTAATACAGCACATGAAAATCTCAATTATGGAAATCGTTATTCCAGGCACTGTGTGCCATTTCATATTCTCAGCAGGATGTTTTTCAGCTCATCAAGAGTTTCCAGGGATGTTTAGTATTTCTGTATATGCAAAACATATTTAAGCCCCCCCCCAAAAGACCTGCTAATTAAAAAAAACCCAAAAGCCTAGTCAAGTGGTCAGACAGACTGGAACTTGAGGATTATAGGTAAGAGGGATGAAATGAAAGCTTGGAAACTATAATTTCTCTTTCTGTGGTAGCAGCAGCAGCAGGAGCTGTTATAGAGCAAGCAAATTAAAGATGTGGCTGACTAAGCCAGCAGTCTGCAAACAAGCCACTGCAAAAACAGAACAGCCAGGCTGTTGCACCCCACTTCTAAAAAGCCTAAAGTGCTGACCATTTCTTTTTTCTCTCTCTTCCTGTTATTCTTATCTGTCACAAATATCCTCCAGCTGGTACTCATCCAGCCTTTGCTCACCAGTTCTAATTTCCCACTCCTGTCTTGGGGAGTTAATAGTAATTCCTGGGACTGGACAAGTGCTCCATAGTGGGAGTTGTCAGCAAACAAGAACAAACACTTCTAAAAGAAGAGCAGGTGAAATAACAGAGTGCCAGTGCTACACTTTTTTCCCCTTTGCATATGAGAGTTGTCCATCTAACATGTAAAAACAACCTTCCCATACTGAACAGTATTTACCAGTCCCTAAAAGTACTTTCATCTGCCCAGTAAAACAGCAAGTTCTCCAATTAAAATCAAGTCTGCCACCATATTTTTCAGATACATTGATTAAATGTCTTGTAATTTACTATTTTCAGAAAATCAGAAAAAAAACCCAAACTTTTTCTCAGTTTCTAGTCTGTTACACTGAGTCTTTCTAAAATGAGTTAAAAAAAAATCATTGTGCCATGAACTCATGTGACTGTATATTGTTTTCCATACTAGAAACACTTCCTAAATGATCTATGAACTACTGAAAAATAGGTTACTTGAACTACAAAAATATCCCCTCAAAACGCCTTTGTCTTTCCTCAACAGCAACCATGCACTTCCTATCAGAAGCAGGAGAAAAATTAATTGCCTTGCTTAGGCAGATTTAGGTCAAACTCTGTCGCCAACCTAGAATTTGTCTCAATTTAGATAAGCATAAACCTGGGGACTACTTTTGATCTCAGTTTATATATCATGAATGACTATCACCCAATCTATTTCCCCTGTGTTTATTTGTACTTAGAACAAACCCATCACTTCAGAGCTGTGTGAGATACATTTCTAAGTGCTGCCATTTCAATACTACTCTAATGATGTTGTTAATATTGTTGCATTGAAACATTCCATCTGATCCGAGGCATACAAGCTCTTCACAAACAATTATTCATTAAATACCTTTCAAAAGTGTTTAGAGATTTATGGTATGAATCTCATAACAGACAGAACATTGGTACAGGCAAATTAAGCACCCCATTTCTTACAAGAAATTAATTTTAAGTGGCACTGGTCCTTTGTCTGCTGCCTTTACCTGAAATAAATCAATTGCCATTTTGCATTTTCATGTTAGACTCAGAGAAGAGCAAAAGAATTCTAAAGGTTAAATGAAGCCCATACTCAGTGCAATCTCCCCCCTGCCTGGCTGCTAGAATTGAGTATTTGAGGAGGTTCTTTACATCTCCTCCCACACAGTTTCTCTGCCTCATAAGCAGAAACCAGCTGCTGGCTCTTTCAAGTCTAGTGGTTAACTGACATTTACCATTACTTTGTGGTTTCCATTCTGTCTTAGCAAGGAAGAGGACTAGAAAATTACTTTTATAAAGTGAAGATTCTTTTATCTCTAATTCCTCAACGTTGGAGGGGCCTGCAGCCAAAGATCTTTGTTGAGGCATAAGGAAGGGACAAGAAGATGATTGTGTGCACTAGCNACAGGAGACCACAAGGGATTTTCAGACTGTGCCTACTAGCACAAAGAATAGGATAAAAAAGTACTGGCTTTACAGTCACTCTTTCTTACCTCTGGAAAACCTCACCACAACTCTTGACCAGCAGTGCTGATTTTGTTATGTATTTCTTTTTTAACCTCAGTCTCTAAAAAATGCTCCATAGATTGTTGAGGACATTTGAGTCTACTAAGCTGGCAGCATTATTTAGCAACTGCCACAAAAAAGGGGAAAAAAAATCCCGCACACATACCTACAATACAGTGATTTGATGCTAAAGATGGGGAAAGGGAGAAAGGTCTAGGATAGGCCACAAAAAATTTTACTTTTCCAGAACAAGGAGAAGATCAAACCCAGCTGAAATCAATACAAAGTAAGATACATCCAGTCTCACAAACAACTGTGTAGTGCACCCCTAGGAAAGATTGCTACTGCAGTTTAACTCCTCGCTCCAGACATACATCTAGGTCCACGTACTGAAACAGCCCTAATGTCCCACAGCTCCCAGATAAGCACACTGATACACTTCTGTTTGAAGGTTGTCTTTCTGAAATATATTGAAAAGAAACTCAATTATGTATTTTTAAATGTATGACATTCTTATACCAAAGCACAGATACAGAATACTGATGTGATGGCCACTCTGGCAGCAGCAGAATACACCATCAGAAGTTATTTCCAGGTCTTATTTTGAACTCAGAATAAAGAAAATAATTAGAGATGGCTCTCCTTTAAGGCAAGTTCAGCATGAAGGAATCAGGAAAAGAGAGGTCATCTGATAAGCAAAATTCCCCTGAAATCAGGAAGTCAGAAAAGCTGTACATGCAGTTGTCAACAGCCTACTAACACCCTAAGTAAAGCTAAGCTCTGAAGTCAATCAGCTGGTGATACTGTGTTTATTTCATGGAATTTTACAGAGTAGAAATCCAGAGCCTTTTGTCTGCTGATACTTACTAATGAAGAGGCAGCATTATCAGGATTGCTGGAGACAGGAAAAGGAACTTGGAAGTGTGCAATTACTGGATGGCTCCAAACTTTATCTGATGTGTTTAGGAGCCACAGAAGAAAACCATCCCTGAGAGCTCAGCACAGGGAGGGCCAGAAAATACCATACTATTTTTTTTTTTTCCCCCTAGGTCTAGGTCAGGACATTTGGAGACACCCATGACTGAATATAATTTCTTTTTCCTGAATCAAGGCTTCCATGACTGAACATCATAGAAGCAGTTACAACAACCACGCTGGCTCACAACATCTGCAGGAACTCAGTAGTGCAGCTGTTCACTGCACATGTGTTAGACAGGCAGTGCTAAAAAAACTGTAAAAACACGTCAAAGCAAAGCCAAAAACAACCTGAAAAAGTTCACAGAGATAACTGGAATAAAATGTAGAAACAACCTTTTCTCCAGGTCAGCAAGCTGAAAGCATTAAGAAAAAAAGCAGTGTGTCCACACACAAAAGATCTTGAGCATTATTTCCTTTTATTGTGTACTGCACTTGTGGGGCACTAGATTGTTCTAAACAGCATTCAAAGCACTTTCAAGTCTAGCCAACAAACATCTGAATGTCACAGCAGCCTGGCATGGGAAAGTTACTGTGCTGTACATTTGTCAAGACAGACTGGAATATTTCAGAGAGATCAAATATACCCCAATGTTACCTCCTCTTGTTCCCTTGCACTAAAAATGAACAGCAGCTTATCTGGAAAGCAGCATCTAATTAAAAATGATCTTTCTAAAGAATAGAGGAGAAAAGAACCAATCTTTAAACAAGGTGGAAACCCATCTGGAGATGGACAGTAATGCCTGCTCTTTTTGCAAAATAATGGTTCAGAAGCATATCCAAAAATCATATCTAAGTGGTGAACATTCAAACATTAAACACTAAAAATGAAGTGCTGCGTACAGGAGCATGATCCAACCATCACCTTTCTTTTGCCACTGAGAAAACATCTTGGATTTTCCTCATGGGGAAAAAAATCCATTGAATTTTCAACCAGACCTAGTTAGTTTTTTATGTGTTTGCAATTGCAGGGGAAAACAGAATGGGGGGGGGGGAAATAATTTTCTATGAAGTTCTAGTAATACCTTTAATCATATTGCAAGCTTAATGCATTACATTAATTTGTTAACACAGTTGGATTTTTAGATCTGAGGAGGAAGAGAGTGAAGACTGTGATCTAACAAAAGTATGTTATAAAAACATTGCTGTTCAAAACAGACCAAGAATTGTCTTGTACTTGAAGCCTAGCAAAGAGTTTTCCTTAAGGCAGTCATTAGGTGTTTTGTCTTAATTTTGTTGTTTGGGTTTTTTTTTTTTTTAATGATAACATCAATTCTACTGCTTTGTTAAATACACTCTGTTCTTATTCCTGTGAATAGCAATTTTTTTAGGAATTTTTTTTTTATTAGTAATAGCTGAGATAAGATTACTTTCTCTCAAGTTTGCACTTTACAGAAGACCACAAGTGTCAGAAGATGTGGAAGAAACAGACTGGGTCATCCTATCTTGTCAATACTACACAGAGCACAGCACAGCCCAGCTGGATATTCTTTCTACTCTGAAGGAGTCTCACCTCAGGTAGTGGAAAGCTAACTCACTCATTTCTTTGCTGCTGAATGATTTCCATCCCCCAGGATTCCCCCCTTAAGAACAATTTTCACATTAAGAGTCTGGAGAGATACTTGCTGCTGCTGACATGCAGCCATTCCAGCACACTATGGGGAAGAAGGGGGCTGCCTACAGGTACCCCCACACCTTTCCTTTCTCACACAGCCAAGTAAACTCTGTCATGGCTCATTCAGCAAGCACGAAACAGAAAAGAGGGCTAACTTAGTTAAAAGTTATACACTTGCAGACTCATTTAGGAAATGTCTCAGGACTTGCTTGAGCATTTAGTAATAAACCTAGAGCACAAAGCAGAGTGAAAGTTCAACTACATACCCAGAAGGGAGAGAATATCCTTTTTATATACTCCTTTTTTATATACTCCTCAGCCCCCTCCTCAGTCTTTCTCCAACACTAGGAATCTGGGAGTCATGCTCTCCATTTTTCTTATTCTGAAGGCAGAGCTGGATACTGTTAGCATTCACTACAATCTTGATTACAAATTTCTGTTGCAATCATTACCTCAGCATCATCACCTGAAATTAAGACTAGTTTGCTCCATCTTATGAAAAAAAAAGGCCATTTTCTAACTACACTGATAAAAGAAATAGAAGTGGTCACATAGAGTCTGGAAATAGAAGAGGAAGACACATGGTGCTTAGGGACATAGCCTAGCAGTGCAATTGGCAGTGTTTGATTTATGGTTGGACTCAATCTTAAAGGTCTTTTCCAACCTAAATGATTCTATTACTGGCAGGTTAAAATCACTGGATATGTTACCTTATATGCTGCATTTTAGATTCTAGCTAATTCCTGACTTGTATGGGATTAAAGATGCCATTATTATATGCTCAAATCTAAGTGCTTTTTGCACTCATTGGAGCAATATGAACCTCTCTAAAGAGTGCAATCCATAATACAGCTTCCTTCACACTGTGTCTACACATCAGTACAGAGTGGAAGTATCTCAGCAGATACATTATCAGATAGCCAAATCATGTCCTTGCTGGCCAAGACACAATTACAGCACCACTCCATACAGAAGACAGGAACATCTGGAATTCTGCTCTGATGATGGCAGCTGGAGCTGCACTGCTACATCAGGAAGTGAACTGTGCTCTCCTCAGGGTTTTAATTGTTACAGCACACACAGAGCTTTTAGCAGAAATGTAAACCATTCAGTTTACTGAAGGAATTCCTTGTGTACAAGGCATTTATCAGGAGAAATAAATATCTAAGTGCATAATAGGCTTGTATGACACAGTATATGTGCATATTCACTCAGCAACTGATTTTTTTCTGCTTATTATGCTGTTACAATAGTTTTCAGAGAAAAGGAGGAAATGCAACATTAAAGAACATAAATCCTTCTTCCATTCAGCGTCTTTGAAGGAATATCAGTAACAATACTACAGTTAAAAGATCAGTACCAGTACCCACAGTTAACTTCAATAAGCAAAGCAAAGTCAGTTATTATTTAAAATGGAGTTTATAAAAAAAAAGGGGGGGAAAAAAAAAGAGCAAGAGAAAGGACAACAAATCTAAAAGGCAGAGAACATTGCAACAGCCAAGAGGGAACAAATGAGATATTATGGTTGGGATGTAGTCATAGGACTATGTGTAACTAACAGCTGAGCACCAATAGCTGCTGGTGAAATTAGTTCTGTGTGCTACTTCAGTAAACATATAAAGAAGCATATTCAAAAGGCAATAAGCACAAAGGCAACATAGTCATGACTATTGACAATAGGGAATTCTGTGCTGAATGTGTGAAGAGAACATGAGTTAGGCAAAACACAAGCAGCCTCCCTTTGTCTGGGATCTTTGCAGTGACACAAGCCAAGTAACCTACACAGAAAAGGTCTGCTAGGAGGAGGGGAAGAAATTAAATGCCACAAACCTCAAAACTGCTTTCCTCATGGAAGATCCTAACTTTGGACAACATTTGGCAATTCAAGTTCAAAGGGTTGTTTTATGTGCACTGTAAGTACAGACCCAGAGGTTTTACACTATTCCTGTCTCCATGCTATTGCTTTTTGCGCTTTTCATGGCATTTAAATTATATTGCTGCAGCCATGTAGTCAAAACATCACATCACCCAATGAGACACCATTAAAATGCAGACACACTGACATTCTAACTGTTCTTTCATATCCTGTACTTGTCATCAATCACCCTCTTCAGCTCTGCCACAGAACAGATCCAAGAGATAAGCCTATCTTTAGGCTTCACTGACATGTCTTACTCAGGTGGCTGCCATACATCATTCAGCATATAGCCAAGGCTCCTGTTTACACCAAGGAAATTGAGGTACAAATAGCACAGACTGAGATAAAAAACATTCATGGAGAATTTCAAGTTAAAATATAGGCTACGGTTAGAGAGTCAGACAGAAAATGTGCTTTAAACAAAATTCTAAAATAGATTAAGTGGAGTTTTTTCCTTTGGGTTTGTAAATATTAGGTATTTTTTGTTTCCACTTCCAGTAAAATAGTTCAGATGTACTGAAACACTGTTTTCCAGGACGTATTTATTGACCCGTACATATGAACAGTTATTCACAATAACAAATATTGATTCAACAACAATTTGCATCTTTGACACAATTGTTTAGAAATTGATTCTACCTGAGACATCTCCTAAATTTTTCTAACAAAGAAGTTAAAACTATCCTATGAAGTCACTAACAGAGCTGGGTACTGAATCCAGGTCTTTGGCCTGCATTCAATTTCTTTTTTACCTCTCAGAAGCTTGAAGAAATGTGTTTCAAGGGCACAGAACTGCTTCTGAGGGTTGGGAGTCTACTCCTATAAGCTGCTCTGCTGCTTACAGCCCTCAGTCAGCTCCACTTAGCATCAAAGTATTTGTTTATCTAAGGAAAAATTGTCAGGATTTAATGATTTTCTATTTTCTGCCATGTAAAGTATGTGCAGTTCATCTATCTGAACACTCCAATCTACAAGTTAATGTTTTTAAGTATTCACACTAAAAAAAAAAATCATGTTATGATACTATATTCAGCTAATTTTATTCTGTATTGCTTATTTCTTATTTCTCAAGTCATATGCAAAAATCACAGAAAAAGATGATTCTTGCTTACTAAAGGCATATTCCAAACTCAGAAGAGCTAAATATCAGGAATGCATGCAGGTTTTTTGAGCAAGTTCTAAGCTTGCCAGGATTATCTAGGGCAATTGAATATATTCAACAGTTCAAATAAACTTCTAAAATTGTTTCCACTTGGGGGTGGCTTCTGAGGGGAAAAGGAAAAATCAACCTAAAATTTCCTTTCCAGGAGTTGAAATTGTTCTGTTTTTTCTTAAGTGAAAAAAGTATTTTATATCTTGAGTGATCTAGCTTCTTTCTTAAATTTTCCCGTCCAATGTAATGTCTTAGCCCCTGCACTCCATTTTAAATGTGATTTAAAGCTGCAGTATTTTAGCATTAAATTGCAGAATCTGAAAGCAAAAAAAACCCTCCCCTCAGCTGTTTACTCATCCCTTCTTACAGTCAAAAAACTACCACACAAACCCCACCACACTGTAGGCACTGGACCAACTTTTGCACATATAGGAAAATCCCAAATGTAATTTTTTTCCTCAAGTATCAATAGTCAAAATGTTATATTTATTATTCCTGACCTTTAGAACAGAAAACTCAGAGCATCCTTTGGATATACAAGTTCTTCTCAAATAGCTCACAAACCCAATTAGAAGTAGATCTGCTTTAAAGTCTTGAGATGTTTGAAATCTCTTTATCAACCTAAGTGCCTCTGAAGAATGTCCATCAAGCCTCATTGATAGATACTCAGAATGACTGAGACCAGTAGACTCCTGAAATCATCATGGCTAGGCTTCGCGAACCAAGATCCAGGGAGGGCTCCATCCATGCTTTTCATCAGTGCCTTTTCCAAGCGCTGCTGGCTGCAAAGGCCAATTTGGGACAGACCAGAGCGGTTGCAAAAGGCACAGCACAAGGACTCCTCAGGAGGTAGAAGCTGCAAGACATGATTCTTTCTATGCTGTCTTTTCTCCTCCAGAGTGATCCTGCGTGCCTGCTCCAAAACATCCGCAGCATTAACAACAGTGTGTGTGCAGAGCTCCTGAGTGGAGCCAGAGTAGACCAGTTAAGGTGATCAATATGTCCAAGGCTGAGATATTGTTTCAGGGAGTCCTTGTATCTCCTCTTCGGGGCGCCTCTCTTGCCACAGCCAGTGGCAAGTTCCCCATAGAGTATGATTTTAGGGAGGCAGAAGTTCTTCATCCTGGAGATGTGCCCTGCCCAACACAGCTGCATTCTCAGCAGCATGGCCTCAAGGCTTGAAATTGCTGCTTGTTCTAGGACAGATGGATTAGTTACATAATCTGTCCAATGGATGTAGATACCATCCTGGTCATCAAATTCTGCCATGGCCCTTTGGAGCATCATGCTGAAAAACAGTGTGAATAGAGTTGGTGCAAGAACGCAGCCTTGTTTCACACCATTAGTTATTAGAAAGGGCTCAGAAAGTGCATCGCCATATCTGACTTGGCCATGCTGATTCTCATGTAATAGGATAATCATTTTAAGAAACTTGGGGGGACAACCTAAACTCCTGAAATAAGTGAGGACAAAAGGGACCTCAGGATCTCACCTAGTCCAGTGCCCTGCTCAAATCTGAGGAAAACCTGACATGATCCTTTGCTGAATGCCTTCCAATCAATTCTTCAGTACCACTGAGAATGGAGATACCAGCCTCTGATATCTCAGCGATAACCTGAGACACAACTTTAAACATTTAATAACTACATACAGGCTCATGTTCTCAGCCAATAACTAGAAGTATATCTACATTCTAGCTTTAGCATTTATCTGTTCTTCATGCCTTATGGTCTCGTTGTACAAAGAACTAGCTGTATATCAGCCACTACCCCGTGGTAAATGCTCTCAATTTAGTCTAGACCACTCCATAATGGTGTATTAAATGACTTCAATGATCAATGAATATAGCCAAGGAGGATCCTTTGATGATACTTTGAGGCTTTGCATCATTTTATTCAGACTGCAATGCCTTGCTAATATTTGGTTTCTTTTAAAACTAATGTCATTCACTAGAAGTGCCTCAAAGGCTCTTCAGAAGTTCATGCAGTCAGCCTGGATTGGATTCATTCCAAGTCCTGATGGTTTGTTCTAATGATTTGATCTCAAAATCTTCCTTGCACAGAAGTAATTAGCCTTTCCTAAATTCAATTCTAAAAGTCAGCATAAAATTACCATTTAACTTCATTGAGAGAAAAGTAAAGTAGCATTAGGGCCTTTTGAAAACCTCCTCTGAAGGTAGACTGATTAGCCCAAAGCTACCCCTGGAACAACTCATTGCTTATAAGTGAATATGACAAACCTCCAAAGGCTCTGTTAAATGATACTCGGTCTGATTACTTCAGAACTGGGGATATTCTGCATAAAGCTCACCTCCTTTAGTTGGTTCAATACAGACTTTGATCTCTGGACTTTAAATAAGGGCAAAAATACTATTTTCTTCAGGCATGTGCTTGAAGAGAAGTGGTGTTGCATGACAAAGATTTAATTCATACCTTGTTACTTGCTGGCTGTGATTTTTGTTTCCAGTATGAAATGAAAGAGCTTACTGGGGAACATTAGAGTACTGGAATACTTTTCTCTCTATGCCTGCTCTGAACTGGGAAACCAGGTCCCTGCTTAAAATTACTGATGGGTCCCTGTTGACCTCATCAATAGAAATGCACTGGCTATTGAGAGAATAAATAAAGAACTGCTTTTAAATACAACCAAAACCTAAGTGCGAATTATCTGTACGCTCTGTATCCCTTCTTGCAAATCACAAGTCTCAAGTTAAACTATGTATTTCCGTGGTTATCAGGGATATTAATGCTTGAATACTTTACATTTTATACCTTGTTATACTTATTTTCATACCTTCTTCCTTTTTAAATTCAGGAAAAACACTATTTATTGTTCGGTTTAAGATGTAGCAAAATGCAATAGACATACTGCTTTTCCCATACCTGCCTCCTTCAATACTTGTATGGAAAGACACACAATTAAAAGTTGAAGCCCGTGCATTTTCATGCAGATGTTATATATGGAGTGCTGATGGAAACAAGCCTTTACAAAAAAACAATGCTAAAATATTTTGGTTTGCTTCTCAAATGCATGAAGTTTTTGCTCTGGGAGGTCCAGCAAACAAAAATATTTGACATTGTAAAATCTTTCTTCACTCTTTACCATCAAAAAAAAATCTGTTATGCTTGTGTCTGAAATATATCCCTTTTTCCAGACCTGCTTATATTTAATCATGTTCATAGTGACCTCATTTTGAAATTCCTGATAAAATAAATGAACAGATGTAGATATTTTAAGTATTTTGGACACATTCAGTCACAAATACTGCAGATTTAATTCTATGAAAGCCAATTAACTTTGAATAAAATCTAAGTTACGACAGTCGAGAGAGTTTCAGTATCAGACAATTTGCCATAGATACTTTCTGGAGTGAATTATCACAATCTGTGAATTATTTTGCTGAGCTCATCCAGAGACTTCTTTTGAAGCTGTAAATTTTGTCACTTTTTTAATCAGGTACCTGGTATTTAATAATGAAAACTGACAATGTTTTAAGTACCTATGTCTTATCTGAAAGAAATATGGAGGAGCCATACTTCAAGAGAAATGAAACTGATATGAAAACTAATCCAAATCCCCCAAAGACTTCCCAAATCCATAGAAACACCTATGCCTGGTGCTGCAGAAAAATGTCTGTTGCCTGACCTAGAACAA
>VWZO01019895.1:268-33738 GCA_013396975.1 Bucco capensis | reverse complement strand
AAAAAACAATGCTAAAATATTTTGGTTTGCTTCTCAAATGCATGAAGTTTTTGCTCTGGGAGGTCCAGCAAACAAAAATATTTGACATTGTAAAATCTTTCTTCACTCTTTACCATCAAAAAAAAATCTGTTATGCTTGTGTCTGAAATATATCCCTTTTTCCAGACCTGCTTATATTTANAAAAAACAATGCTAAAATATTTTGGTTTGCTTCTCAAATGCATGAAGTTTTTGCTCTGGGAGGTCCAGCAAACAAAAATATTTGACATTGTAAAATCTTTCTTCACTCTTTACCATCAAAAAAAAATCTGTTATGCTTGTGTCTGAAATATATCCCTTTTTCCAGACCTGCTTATATTTAATCATGTTCATAGTGACCTCATTTTGAAATTCCTGATAAAATAAATGAACAGATGTAGATATTTTAAGTATTTTGGACACATTCAGTCACAAATACTGCAGATTTAATTCTATGAAAGCCAATTAACTTTGAATAAAATCTAAGTTACTACAGTCGAGAGAGTTTCAGTATCAGACAATTTGCCATAGATACTTTCTGGAGTGAATTACCACAATCCGTGAATTATTTTGCTGAGCTCATCCAGAGACTTCTTTTGAAGCTGTAAATTTTGTCACTTTTTTAATCAGGTACCTGGTATTTAATAATGAAAACTGACAATGTTTTAAGTACCTATGTCTTATCTGAAAGAAATATGGAGGAGCCATACTTCAAGAGAAATGAAACTGATATGAAAACTAATCCAAATCCCCCAAAGACTTCCCAAATCCATAGAAACACCTATGCCTGGTGCTGCAGAAAAATGTCTGTTGCCTGACCTAGAACAAGCTTTCTGATTTTTTTTTTCCCAAACATAAACCCAGGATACAATGAGAATAGAGTATGATAAAAAGCCAGAACTAAACAGAATCATATCTCAAGTGAATATCTGTGAAATGTTTAACAAAAAAATTGTATAGACAGTGCATTGAATTATCTTCAGTTTATAGTTACTAACTTGTCACAAGCCTCAGACACACAACCTGACACAGCTCACCACAGAATAGCTCCTGAGGCTATTCTTTCCCTTTTCTCCTTTTTGCAGGGTGTTTTTACAACACAAATCTGACTTTTGCCCTAAAGAGTCCAGATGGAAGCACGCTTCTGCTACCAACTGGTATTTCCCTAAAACCTCTTTCTCCCCCACAAAGGGAAAATGCAGAACAGTGTTGCAGTGGTGGGAGAAGAAGCAAGGAAAGCAAAGAAATACAGAAACACATAATACATAATAACATATAATACATAAATATATTAAAAAAAAAAATGGCTGGAAGGACACTATCAGAGAGTCGTGGTCAATGGCTCTTTGTCCAGGTGGAGAGCAGTGACGAGTGAGGTCCCTCAGGGCTCTGTCTTGGGACTTGTGCTCTTCAACATCTTCATTAACCACCTGGACACAGGTATTGAGTGCACCCTCAGCGAGTGTGCGGATGACACGAAGCTGAGTGGTGTGGTTGATATGCCAGAAGGGCAGGATGCCATCCAGAGGGATCTGGATAAACTTGAAGAGTGGGCCCAAGAGAATAAAATGAAGTTTAATAAGTCAAAATGTAAGGTCCTGAACTTGGGTAGGAGTAACCCTAGATACGAGTACAGACTGGGTGAAGAGCTCATTGTAAGCAGCAGTGCTGAGAAGGACCTGGGGGTCATGCTAGATGAAAAGCTGGAGATGAGCCAGCAATGTATATTCACAGCCCAGAAGGCCAACAGCATCGTGGGCTGCATCAGGAGAGGCATGAGCAGCAGGGCTAGGGAGGTGATTCTGCCTCTCTACTCTGTGCTTGTGAGGCCTCACCTGGAGTACTGCATCCAGTTCTGGGCTCCTCAGCATCAAAAAGATGTGGAGCTGTTGGAATGAGTCCAGAGGAGGCCACAAAGATGATGAAAGGACTGGAGAACCTCCCCTATGAAGACAGGCTGAGACAGTTGGGATTGTTCAGCCTGGAAAAGAGAAGGCTTTGAGGGGATCTTAGAGCAGTTTTCCAGTACCTAAAGGGGGATTATAAAACAGAAGGGGAGAGACTTTTTAAGCGGTCAGACTGTGATAGGACAAGAGGGAATGGTTATAAGCTGAAGGAGGGGAAATTTAGATTGGAGATTAGAAGGAAGTTCTTTCCCCAGAGAGTGGTTAGGCACTGGCACAGGTTGCCCAGAGAGGTTGTGGCTGCTCCATCCCTGGCAGTGTTCAAGGCCAGGCTGGATGCAGCCCTGGGTGACCTGGGCTAGTGATTGGCATCCCTGCTCAGTGTGGGGAGGTTGGAACTAGATGATCTTTAGGGTCCCTTCCAACCTGCCCATTCTAGGATTCTATGATTCTATGAAACAGGAAGAGTAGCTCTACCAGAGCTGTGTTAGGTAGCATCCATCTTAGCCATAGCAGCTCCTCAACAGCATCTCATCCCAAGCTGTTGCAAACATCCCCTTCTCACAAGAACAGGCATGTCCTTCATGTTCCTGCTCTCTCATTTTACATCAGCGACCTTCGAGATCACTCATTTTGTCTCAGATTAACCAATGCTAAAATCAAAGTCAGCAAGATTCATATGCTACAGCACATTTTCACAATTGCTTTTTCCAAGTACCCCCAAAAGCATCTAGAAGGAAGCAACTAGATTATTTTCAAAACAATAAATATCAGCATACAGTTTCAGTAATAAAGAGTCCAACAACATGCACAAACAGGTGAACATGGATAAGGAAGCTCAAAACACAGAGTTAACTCCTTTCAAAGTCAATTAAAAAGGAAAATACTTTCTTAGAAAATCTCTACTTTTAAGAGAGACTCTAGTTGTAATATTCAGAGTAGACTAAACCTGCAAGCCACCTTTTAAGGTTCAACTTTGTAGATAAGCATATAACTTGAAAGTGGATCACATCATTATCAAAATTAGGGTTCTCAACACTTTTTTTTTCCTAAACACACAGGAGAAAAACCAAACCAAAACACTATCTTGAAGGTTATGGGTTGCTCCCACTAGTAATTCTCTGTATTAATCATTTTAAAACAAGCAATGTATTAATCATCTTAAAACAAGCAATCTCTCAGAGCTCTTTCCCATCATTTCAACTCCAGGGAAGGACTTTTAAGATACAATGAGCCTTTTATTTTCATCTGGGACATCCAGCTTCCTGGCAGGGTAATAAATAGAAATAAACGCTGCTGTTTGGTACATATGAATATTATTGGGTTTTATTCTTCTCAAGTTTACTTTCAGTGTGGCTCAGCTAAGAGCTAATTTGCACTCCTAAAATCCTTCTTTGACCCTCAGATTCACGTATGGTGTTTTCAACTCTCAAAGTCATATGCATAAATACTGGGTTCATACATTAAATGTCTAGAATTAGCAGTTGAAGCTAAACTTTTGAAAATGGAAATAGACTTTGTGGCTCTCCTTTCCCTGCTAAAACCTCTTCCTGGAGGGCTTTCCAGCTGGAGAAAATGCATCCCACATAGAGCTTTCTTGGCTGTGCTGTGACACACATCATCCTGTGTCACTTCAGAAGGAGATGTCACTTCAGAAGAAAGAGCAATACCAAGAAAGGCTCTTAGTTAAGCACAAGAAAAGTCAAGCAAACCCTGTAATCATTAGATCCATGTCCTCACTTGGGAGAGGGGGAATTCCTGAAGATAGGTTAGAGCAACCAACAAACTGACATTGTAGAAATAATGTGTCGCAGTTATCTTCTTATCCATACAGATTTCTGTCTAGGCAGCTATATATATTTTTTAAAGAACTGCACACCTAAAAGGGCTCTCAGAAGTCAGCAGGTTGCAGAGAGTTCTCCTAAATCAGGTGAAGTTGTTTGCACATTACTTTCCCTGTTTTTTATTTGGATATCACACTATTTTACATTCTCAGCATACCAAATCTGTGCAGACATCATTTGGGTGGTGAAAGCTTTAGGGATACTCTTCTGTGCCTGTGCAAGGCAATTAGATGTTGATGTTTAGACTTGATTGGCAGCAAACCAGAAGAATTTCTACATTCATTGAACTTCAGCCTTGGCATGAGTGAGAAATAGCATAGTGGCTGAGCAGAAAGGCATTCCATGGACTATAGATACCAAAGGGAAACAAAATAGGACCATGCTACCATTTGAGAGCAGTTTAACTCCTGAAGCACACAGGAAAGCAAGACATTTGTTGTGTAACAGCAACTTCAGGTGGCATTTTTAAACCCTGCCATCTCTTCACTGAGGAGCAGAAGTTTAGACTTCTGTAGACTCTGAGAAACAGGCAGTGGAGCCAAGAGCAATATTAAGCACAGAGTGACCGATTTCTGGCACTATCTTCTCTGCATCAGGAATCTGGCAGCCTGGGAGGTGCTTTTCAAAGACAATGATTGCATAGTAGATACTAGTGCTATACAAAGGTTCAGGACAACACAGGAAAGAGTAAGTCCTAAGCCCCAAGAATGCATTTATTTATTATTTAAATATAGTGGGCGAAACAATCCTGATCAGATTCCAAAGACAAGAGAATGCAGACCCTGTTCATAGCTGAGCTTCTGACTCTGCATCTCTCATAAGTATCTATAATATACATCAAACTTGTTAAGCACAAAGTCATAATGCAATTAATTCTTAATTTTCTTGAGACAGTATGATCTGCGAAGTACAGACTGTTTCTTTTCTTACCAATAAAACTATCACTGTTTCCACTCCATTGTAAAACTCCAACAAGCCTTTGCAATGTTAAAGGTAGCACATTTATTATCATCCACTACACTTACAAGGAGTTTTGAACTGTAGAAACTTCAGTTCATCACCACTAGGGAAAATTCCTGATCCCTTCAGAAAAATCAGACATGCTTTATTGCTGTATGTCAAAATCATATCAACTGAAGGGATGTACAAACTTGGAATGCTTGTGTGCTGGTTAAATATTGCAGATACAAACCCACACACACATCCAGCAAGTGCTGGGTTGGTGCAAATATTTTTAGAAGACTCTTGTACTCTGCAGGTAATCCAGTATAATCATAAAGAGCTGAATGAGATTCTGATCTTAACCTTCAGGTACCCAAAATAGGTGCTCGAGAGTAAGCATTGGAAAGAAGAAGAGGAGAAAAGTGTTAAAAATATTACAGGAATGGGGTAACACTACCTTTATTTTTGATGCTAAGGAGGAGTTTGTCATGACTACAGGAGCCCACTCCCTTTTTGCACTGAATAATTCCCAGTGTTCGTGTCACTACGTCTCCCATACATATTTTGAAGACTTCACTTTCTGATCTTGCAAGTGTAGGCAGAAAGAAAAGGAGAGCAAGAACTACTAATAGGCTTCCTCACCCCTTTGCCCTCACATTAGCAGACAATACTTCTCTTTTTCTCTGAATATTTGAGGAACTTACTGCGTTTGCAATAGAGGGAGGAGAAGACTGAAAGGGGATATGTGATTGGTATATACATCATAAGGGTTTCTTTTATTATTTCATAATTTAAAAATACATTTTATATGTGTATTTCTCAAACAGCAGGAGTGAAGTTACAGTTCCAGAGAAAAATTAGCCAGGATTTGTCACCGTTATTGCCTTGTTAAATGGATTTTATATATTAGAAAAGAATCTAGATCTCAGAAAACATTTGCATTTCCTTCCAGGTTTTGATCTGATCTTTATTGTCCTTCCTTCCTTCACTGTCTTACACCATAATATCAGTGCTGTGGACAGCATATGGCAATCATAGAATCATAGAATCTTTTGGGTTAGAAAGGACCTCTGGAGCTCATCTAGTCCAACCCCCCTGCAGTGGCCAGGGACATCCCCAACTAGAGCAGCTTGCCCAGAGCCCTGGCAAGCCTCACCTGCAATGCCTCCAGGGATGGGAACTCAACCACCTCCCTGGGCAACCTGGGCCAGTGTTCCACCACCCTCGTGGGGAGGAACTTTTTCCTAATATCCAGTTGAAAACTACTCCTCTCCAATTTCAAACCATTGCCCCTTGTCCTTTCACTGCAGGCCTTTGCAAACAGGCCCTCTGCAGCCTGCTTGGAAGTTCCCTTTAGGTACTGGAAGGTCACTAGTAGTTCCCCTGAAGCCTTCTCTTCTCCAGGCTGAACAATCCCAGCTCCCTCAGCCTGTCCTCATAGCAGAGGTGTTGCAGCCCCTGAGCATTCTCATGGCCTCCTCTGGACCTGCTCCAGCAGCTCCATGACCTTCCTGTGTTGAGAGCTCCAGAACTGGACACAGTATTGCAGAGGAGGTCTCACCAGAGCAAAGTGGCAATCCTCCAGAGCTCTTATTCCAGGCACTCAGACTAGACTCTCATCTGCCAATTAAGCATGACCTACATTTCACCAGGAAAAAATTTCCAGAGACATGAATAGACTGGTTATATCCTTTCTTTGGTCATATTTTCATCTTCTTTTCATCCTATCCACTAATTTATTTCTCCCTCTGTCTCATATGCTGTTTCCCACAGCCTTTGGAACCTTAAAGCAGTTTCTATCCATGGGATGATGTCAGCCATCAGATTCATGTGAGCAGTAAGATCAGAACATTAGAAGAAGATTCATCCAAAGTCCAACTGCAGTGCCCAAGCACACTGCCCTGTTCAGGCATCCATGTTGCTTGCTATTTTTTAGGTTGAACTGAAAACAAAAGTTATATTAAAGACAGCAGGATCATTACTTCTCCCTTCTGCCCACCTCCTCAAGTGCCTGAGGTCTTTTTCCACAACAAAAATGAAAGCCCTTCTTGGAAGTGTTTTTGTGCTAAACAGCAGTGGTTAATTTCTTGCAAGTAATTAGTTATTCAAGTGCAAGTATAATGATCCTCCAAGATGATTGAAAGTGCTTCAGCTGAGTTTCCTGCTAACAGCATACTTATAGGGAAGATGCAATAAATCAGCAGGGTTATGGAAATCCTTAAACAAAGCAAACCCACGACAGGAACCCATTAAAGATCTAGCCATGTAATATTTATGTACCTAGCTGACTTCTGCTTTTAACCTAGCACTTTCAGTTATAGCTTTTTAGCACCTGGGTCATATTCACTAAGAATGAAATTCATTCTCTCTGCTAAAAGCCAGCATAATGCCTCTGCATTAGGTGCTCAGAAGATAGTTACCACAAGACCTTAGTGATGGAGCCTTCCAACCAAACGGGATTTCATCCATGTTTTTCTAAAGGAAAATACAAGCAGAGCACCTTTAGCAGAGCAGAAGTTTTTATCTGTGAGCCTCAAAGTCCCCAATTACCCTCAGCAAGAAAGATCAGCAGGTGCCTAAACAAGAAAGGGTTTATAAATCCAAATATGTATTGATTCAGAAACAAAGCTCAGACTCACAAATGTCACCTGTGATTGTTCAGATGATTTGTTGATTAAGAGTGGTTACTGAGATGGAATTAGTAGATCTCTAGAGATTTTTAGGGAAGGTGCTGGCTGCATAAAATATAACCCACTTAGTCCAAAATCTTAATTCATTACAGGCTGAGTGTTTAATTATATTAGGTACTACAGAAGAACAAGACTTAGACGTGTGGAAATACATTTTGATTGTTTCAATCTTCTGGATGTCACACAGGTATAAATCTGATCCCCTTCAATTTCCAAAAGGAAGAGCTATTTCCCTTTCTTGCATCACATGAACTATGTCTGAATGTCTTCACATGTTTTTTTAAAACAGAAAAGTGCACATGAAGCCAAGGGAATGGTTTAATAATTCCATTTAATTTGGCTATTCATGTTTTCCTTCATCCTATTCATTGCCAATCTCCCAAGTCAGTCTTCCTACAGTTTTAAGAGACAGAATTTGGATTCATGAACCAGTTTCAGTCAAGGACCCAAATCATAGAATCCTAGAATGGTTTGGGTTGGAAGGGACCTCTGGAGCTCATCTAGTCCAACCCCCCTGCAGTGGCCAGGGACATCCCCAACTAGAGCAGCTTGCCCAGAGCCCTGGCAAGCCTCACCTGCAATGCCTCCAGGGATGGGAACTCAACCACCTCCCTGGGCAACCTGGGCCAGTATTCCACCACCCTTCCTTACTGCAGCTGGTGGCTGCAAAAAGAAAAGCCTCACTGCTGTGGGGATGTGAAAGGAAAGCTTCAGGAAGGGGTGCAGGAACTGAAAGTTTCCTGGGACTCTGGGAGGAAGCAAGAGGGTTATGGGAAGTTACCAGGAGAAGGGGATTGGAGAACAGAGAAAGAGATCAGACATTACTCTCCCTTCCGAACTAAATCATCTTTGCTCTCACCATAGGTTTTTAGGCCAATAACCAGTTTTAACTCACACATTTTGTTGGAAAAATAAATTAGGAGCCCACCATAATTTTGTCCATAGAAAGTTTAAAGTGGTTACTGGAGCACAAAGAGCTTTTCAAAGGGCTTGACAGGAACAAGTAGGAGGATGCTGAGAGCACCACAAATATACAAGCGGATCAAGAACATTAAGGGTGCACTATTTTCCAACAGTAAAGATAAGGTTTTATAATGGTTTCTGCAATCCTGTGTCTATTTATTGTGGGCTATTTTTCTTTAGAAGAATATGTATTACTTAAAAATACTTTTGCCAGAGTAGAAAAGAAATAGTTTGTGTGTTGGTCTTTACAAAAAAAAAATTAAGAGATAACAGTAAACTAGGCATTTACTCCCTAAATACATGGGATTATGTTTCACATTTGTGCCATTAATCATTGGATCCAGTACAAGTAATCATACTGCAATGGGTTTTGCTATGCTAAACATTTAAACTGAGTGCCCAGTCTTTCAAAATTTGAGCTTATTCTGTGTTCAGAGCTTTGCAGGGTTGAGCCAATAGCATATTTGTTTTGAAGAGCTGTTCCTAGATAACAGTAATAAAAATCCAAACTCATTTACACCATTTAACATGCCTAAAAGCTTAGCTCAAGATGTTAAAAAAGCAAGCAATTAGAAAAATGCAGTTCTTTAGAATGGTCTCCACTGTTGAAAATTAAAGAGTATTTTGCCAGCTCTGGACTAAGAAGGGTTTTGTTTTTACACTGGAGCAATGATCAGCATAACAAGACATCCAGGAATTTCCTCTTCTCCCTGCAGATAGCCATGAACCTCTCTAGCACCCTACACTGCACTTAGGCATGTCTGGTGGGTACTAAGCAGGAGCCTTTTCTGATCAGAGCGTACAGAATGTGTGATGGAGAGGAAAATGAAGGCAATTTCACCAATCCTGTGTAAAACTTTGTTCCCATCTGAGCAGCTCTAGCAGACAGGTCTTTAGCAAATACCCCTCTACTGATTTCTTAACTTGTATTGGTATCTTAAGAACAACTTCACCAACATTTGCACAGACACACATGGAGCATTGTGTTGGTGGTCTTACTTCTGTAAAACATAGTGATTTTTTTTAGGAACAAAGATGAAGCATAACCTCTCATCTGTTTCCAGTAACACAGGAAAACACTGAGCATGTCAGTAACAAATAGATTTGCATGCAGAAATTTAAAAGGAAAAAAAGCAGGAATACCAAAATACAATTGCAGCAAAGGAAAGAATGCAAACAAACAATGATTTACCATCCTTACATCTCTGGAGTCACAGTTCTAACTGAGTGCTCTCTGCATTTAGCATCCAGTAATGTGCAATAAATACAGTATTGGGAAAACACACATTTTTTCACATCTACGTGCTACCTAGAAAGCTTAATCTGGAAGCAGACAGAACTACAAAAGGTGCTTCTTTTCCACCGAGGACATGATTTCCTCTCTAAGGGCCTGGGGCAGTGTGCCTCAAATGCTAACAGCTTCAGTTGTGTGCAATAGCCCTACATTGTTTATATAGCACTTCACATGTTCAAAGCACTATGAGATATCATCACTACACTTTTATGAGGCTGTAAGTAGTGCCCACTAACCATTAGGATTCAAATGACTTGCTCTTGATCAAAAGAAACCTTGTGCAACAGGACTATAATTATTTGAATTTGGGAATGCTCTCAGCCCATTCCTATAGTGACTGAGAAAGAGGGGGCTGGGGTACCCAAGCCAGTTGCTATTGCCCTCTGCTCTGGCAGTGAGCTACAGGCACATGGAGAATCCCTAAGATAACCTGCACTCAAAAGCCTGTTTTCTGGTACCTTCTAAACAGTAATTAAAAATCAAAAGCACAAAATGCTTTAAAACCTACAAATGTTTTTTTCTCAATATATTTCACGTAGTCACTCTGAAGAACTTAAAACAACATACAAAGTGTACTGAAATACTCCAGAAATGCTAAGATGGGGATCCTCATTCATTCTGAAATCTAAGAGGATTAGTAGGTATGTTAAAAAGTAATCAGCTCATTTTCTGCAGGTAAAGAACTGCAAACTATCATTTGAGACTTGACTACAGTAGGACCCAGTATCTTTTAGAAATATATTTTTACTCTCGGGTTTTATACATGCTTTCATTTTATGAAAATTCAGTTGCTCTGCTGACATTTCTAAGTCTAGATTCTAAATATCAAGTCTCCCTTCCCATGAAATACAAAGACAAAGGAGATGAAAAACAACCAATGAATCCAGAGCCTTGCAGATATGACAACTAAATAAGCACTTGACAAACACTAAATGGGACACACTCTGAAGATTCTTCTCTATATAGTTGGAAAGACTTCATGTAAAACTACTAACATAGCCTCAGCCTTTCCATCCAGCCCTCATCCTATCATACATTGTCTTCTCTACATTTTAACTTGCATGCAGTCTTGGTTTTCACACATGCCATGTGTTTTCTGAGCCCAGCTTCAACAGTTACTTGCCTCAGAATCTTGCCTGCGTGTTCACATAGGAAATAGATCACACTACTACAGCAAAAATGTGGACTGCTCCACACAATCTGGATCCATCATGTAAGAAAAGGATGCCCATCTAAGGAAGGGTAAGAGATTCCCCTCCAAAGGCAGTAATAACACAGAGCCTGGTGTGGTTTAGCAGAGTTGATTGCTTTGCTCGTAACAGTCCCCCTTCTATTGTACAACTTCCATTTGATATTTTTCAGGTACAAACCACAGAATTTTGTGCCCAATTGTGTTTGCCACTTCTACCATTTTGACTTGCATAGCACAAAGTTACATTACTGAAATATTTGGTAAGATACTCAAGTTTCAACACCAATGTCAGTAGGTGAGCATTATTTCATGGATATTAATGTAATAAACGGTTACCATACTCTAGCTACTGATCTACAGAACAGATGCTTGTGTATGATTTATGGACACTGAAATATGTGCATATCTTCCATAAATAGCAATATATTCTAGTAACAGAGTGGAGAAATTGTTGTCCAAAAGGATGGGAAACTGCAGGCAGTATTAGAATTTATTCACCAATTTCTTGACTTTAAATAAAATCCCAAAGCTTATAGATCCAGTGCCACAATCCTGCATGTTGATGAAGCTGTTATAATTCCAAACAGGAGTAACAACTTGAAGCAATAAATTGCAAGGTCAGGCTCAACAGATCATATATAAAAGTGTGTTCAGAACACATGAATGCAACTATGACTTGTTAAGTAAGAGGAGCAATTTATATTGACTTCAGTACAGTATGGCTAAAGCAGTAAGCAAAAATAAAAAACCCAAAAAATCAATATTGCAGGGGGTTACATTGAATTTTGTTTTGCAAGTACTTCAGTATCAAAAAATTTACCAAACCACTAATCAGGCAAAATTGTAATGGGCAAAGCAGAGTTTTGAATTCTGCAATTAAATTATTTCTGGAAGTGCAATCAAATATTTGATTGAACTAATATCATTGCTGCTCCTCACATTTGTTCTGTTCCTAAATTAACTTGGCTAATCAACACCCCACCTCATAGCTTGTGTTGTAGATATGGAATATTATCTGATGGGTTTAATTCTGAGAGCACAGTCATTTTTTTTTTAGAATTTCTGCTGTCCAAAACTTAGTCAAAGGCTACAAACACTTGAACTAGAACACCTGGAGATGTCCTGGTTTCTAAGCAGCAGAACTCTGCTAAGACTCAAGGAACTGCAATTGCTGTGATGGCTAAGCATGTTAAAGGAGTTTTGATTTAGTCTAAAAGAAAACCAAACCAAAACCACAGACTTACACTGGTTATTTCACCTCAAAAAGCATTTTCTGGCATGCCAAGGTATTTTCCTTCAGTTATTTAACCTCAGAATATTTTTCTCTTCTTCTTTCATGACCAAGAATCAGGACAATCCTGCATAACTTTAGATTTCTTCATACAATAACACAAAAAAAAGCAGCCTTGTAGAATGCAGAATTTCAATAAGGCAAGCAGAATTTTCCCTCCTGTATCAGGCTGGCATGCGTTATTGCCTCAAGATGTTATGCAGCTGCTACTTTTCTCCAGAGATGGCTGTATTCCAGTAGAAGGTTAAATACTCCCTAAAACATCTTTTTTTTTTTTCTTTTTTTTTTTTTCCAGCAGAGGTTTACAAAGATGTTTCCATATGTTGAAGACAACATGAAAACCCTGGGATTGCCTGGTTGCATTTATTGGAAAAGACTGGCCTTAGAATCACTGCATTAGTAATGTGGAGCCAGCACAGTGCAGGAAAAATCCCACTTAGTGTTAGTGGAATATAGTGAGAGTCAGCCTATAGTGAAGGTGGTTGGATTCTGTTTCTGCAGTTTAAGACTACAGAAGAAACACTTTTCATTTTGTCAGAAAAAGGACTTCCTCTTGATAGCTGCACAGATTATTTTCCTTTCATCATATGACTTGGTCATCCAAGAATAAATTGAATCTCTAATAACTGCAGTCAGATGGATTTAATTTCTTTTGGTGGAAGTATAAGGGTGTCAGTGCTTACTGAGATTTAATATGACTGCTAATTTATTTCATGTAAAATGTCAATGCAACAGGAATATTTGTCTTTTGAAAAAGTTTAGTGAAAACAGGAACACAACACAAAAAAAAAATAGAAAAGGTGATAAGAGCTGATAACTGATCATTTTACTTCACTTTTCTTTCCAGAGGAGCATCCAGATGCCAGCTGGTGTAAATGCAGATGCCACAGATGTTAATGGAGCTATGTCAGTTCACACTAGCTGAGAATCTGATCCCAAGTATGTTAGTGCAATTTACAGAGACTGCCCCTGGAATTCTTTTTTGCAGCAATTAAAAATACATCTCCACATTGCATTTCTTCCTGTCCCCAGGTGTGTAACTGGAAGTCTGTTGACAGACTCTGGGAGAGGGCAAATGGCAGGTGGAAGTAGCCCATGAGATATCTTTGCAATATGAGTATTAACACTATTTGTTGTCTTTTTATACAAAGGAATATTTGCCTCCAAGAAGCCTTCACTTTCTAGTAAAAATTCAATGCCAGCAAAACAAAAAGAGAAGCTGTAAGCCATGCAAAACATCTACCTTATAAATAAGCTATCACACAATTTTAATCAGTGTATAGTCTGAACAGACTGTTTAAATGCATCATGAGGGAAATGATCTAAAATGGCAAGAAACCCCACAAACCTGAAATGTGTGTTTATTCACCCAAGTCTTTGTTTCTAATCTATCTCACTGCTATACATGCAATAAGATTATTCTAAGAACTAAACCAGCTGTTGGAAGTAGCCTGCAGCCAGACCTGTATGACATCTATAATTTATATTTCATTGAGCACTTGTGTGTGGGATGGAGGAAGAAGAAGAAAGGAAGAGGTGTGGCAAAAAGCAGGGCAGAGCAGTACTTCACAGCTCTGGCCACCATTCCTAAGTAAGCTCCTATTGTTTTACATAAGGCAGCTGTTACTAAACATGAGTGCACTCTATGACAGTTGCCAGTATTAAACAGTGTGATGAAGTTGAACATTAGCCTTTTGATTCAAGATATCAAGGACAAAATGGAGAAGCTAATCACAACACAAGATGCGGTGCACATAGCATTGAAGTAATTGTTTGTGCAGCACAACACCCATATCTTTAATTTAGGTCAGGCCATCAAGAGGAGGAAAAGGACCAAAGACTGAAGATGAGATGCTCTACTTCACACAGTTGCCCTCTGGAAGGGCTGGCAAAGGCAGTCACTTAAATTAAGTACAGGTCATCAGACAAGATATCTAATCTATTCCTAGAACAGGCAGCTCCAGCAGTCCAAATCCCTATGGCCTTTACAACAACACAAGGAACTACTTCCCCATGTACCTCTGTCAATTCACGTTAGGTTCTAGCTTTTTTAAAGCGATATTTCATGTACACTCTGACCCTATTGCTCACAGCAATGAAAGAGTTTTGGTTTATTTATGACCTACTAACCTTAAATAAAAAAACCACTACACATGCAATCTGAATGTTCACGTAAGCCTGCAGATCTGAAATGAAATGCAAAATAAAGCTGGCATTTGTAACAGCTAGCTAAGCCCAGGAAGGGAAATTTTTTTTCTCTAAAAAAAATGAAAACCAGATGAGAGAAGATGAAAGCATTTTTACCCTGTATAACCTGCACATATCAGGGCTAGAGCTCAGGAATATTTTTGTGTGGTTTTGTACTTACAAGTTTCAGCCCGTTCCAACAGAGGCTAGGTAACCAAGGAAATACTGAGTTTTTTTCCAACATGGAGAATGGGGATGGAATAATAACCACCTGTGGATGTAATTCCTTCTCAGATGCAATCTATCCAGATGCAAGCTTTACATAGCTCCTCTCCTTCCCATACACCCCATGCCGTTAGATATCAGTTAGGCAAGATCCCTCTGTCACTTCCTGTTTCAATATGGGAAGTAGGAAAAAAGAGCATGGAAATAAGTAGTGAAAGAAATGGCACACACAAAGATTAGAGTAGGGTGGATGTCAAATATGAGCAACTCTTAACCATAAAGTCTGCTCATTTGGTTAGGACAATGTTGAGCAGATGCACACAAGGCTACTGATCTGGAGAGGCTCGTGCTGGAGTAAGGAAAGGCCTGGAATGAAAGGACAAGGGGCAATGGTTTTAAACCTGAGAGGAGTAGATTTAAATTGGACATTAGGAAGAAGTTCCTCACCACAAGGGTCGTGGAACACTGGCCCAGGTTGCCCAGGGAGGTGGTTGAGTTCCCATCCCTGGAGGCATTGCAGGTGAGGCTTGCCAGGGCTCTGGGCAAGCTGATGTAGTTGGGGATGTCCCTGCCCACTGCAGGGGGGTTGGACTAGATGAGCTCCAGAGGTCCCTTCCAACCCAAACCATTCTAGGATTGTATGATAATAAAACTGTGGAAAAGCCATTAAAAATAAATGCATAAAAATAAACAAAAAATATATCAAACTACATAGATAAAGTGTTGGGAGCAAATATCTCATGCTGGTGCATCAGGAAGAAAAGGTTAGAATTCAGATGTATTCAAAATCACAGTGACCTTCCTAGACACAACACTTCTAATCTGCCATAAAGGAGAAAATTAGTTGATTCCATTATTGTCTAGTTCTCCAGTGTATTAATGACTTGATAGAAAATATAGTTAAATGCTGTAATACCTCTACATACAGAGCAATTAGCCAAAAGGAACAAGTCCTTGTCATGGTGTTTTGTTTACAAAATAGGTATAGGCAGCATGTTTCTGACCTGCAGCTTTTTGGTGCTGGTTCCCTTTACACAAGTACAAACATTTTTAAGAAATCCCCAATGTTTATAAAGATAGTAAATTGATCAGAAGTAGTATAAGACATCTTTTATCAAAGGACGAGGCAAACAATTCATAGGAGCCAGTGAATCAGTCACAATTTCAGTGCAGTAAGAGTGAACCTAACAAAAAGAAATTCAGATCTGCTGAGCTACAATACCACCTTCTGCAGAAGATTTCTGCTCACAAATGCAAATCAGGTAAGATTCCTACCTTAATATATTTTGACTTCTGTTCTAACCTCTAAAATCTTTCCCCTACAACATGAAAATTGCAACATATATGTTTTTATTAAATAAAATTTTATTTATATTAAAAACGAGGAGAACAGATTTGGAAAGCTCAGAATATTAGAGAAAAAGTGTTGTGTTACTATGGAAATTTTTAAGAATAAGCACTGTGCTCTGTGATGATCTGGTTCTAGATATGGACAGCATCCTGCTGAGAAATAAAGCTTTCTTGAAAGGAAATGTAGTTTTCATCAGTCCAAAGCAAATTTCAATCCAATTGAACTATGTCAGCAGAGGAAGTTGTACTCTGTCGGGCAATCTATAATTGGCAACACTGATTCATACAACTCCTAGCTCATGCTGTTCATATATGGAAACTTGGGTTTGGGTTTGCTATGAAGTTCAGACAACATTAATTCCCTTGTGCCTGGCTCCCCATCCTATACTGCTAAAGCCTGAATAAGTGAAATCTCTTTTCTTTCCATAGAAAGAGGTTCAGAGAACTGCCAGCTGCTTGCAGAAAGCACTGCGATAGGATGGGCAGAGAAGGGTGTCGGTAAGAGAGAAGTGACAGAAGTTGCATCACCTGTATGATTAAAATCCTTGTGTGAATTTTGATTTCCCTCCCTCCCCCACTTCCAGACATGTGAGGATGCTGCCAAGCCACTGGAGTTCTGTTGTAGTGGTTGCTTCAGTGAACATTCAACGCTGTCGGTGAGTTTGGAATTCAAGTGAAAACCATCGACCGTTGATTGTACCCTCCAGCTAACCATCCTCCTCCTTGCTTCATGCTTGCAGGCCTCATCACCCAGGATAGCAACCTCCTCCTCCTCCCCACCCCCTGCCAAGCTTTACCAAAAGGTCACAATCAACATTCATTGCTGTCGGTGGGTTTAACTATGTGGACAAGCTCACTGAACAATGAATGCAACTGTGGCCCCACATTTTGCACTTGCTGTTGAGAGGAACATCAGCTCTGAAAGCAGTAGTGAGAAGCAAACACGGCTTATGGGTTGCATTTTCTTGTTAAAAATAAGAGTTGGGATACTTTGTTTTGCTTGTTTGTTTTTGAGTGTTTAACTGATCTGACAAGAAAAAGATCACTGCCTTTCCCTGGAATATTGTCCTCCCAGGGTTCAGCATCACTGAAACCATAATTCTTAATCTATATGTGGAAATAAATAACAGTAGAGGGAATTTTGTGTATATCTACTCCTAAGGACTCTGAGCATAAAAGAAAGAATATTTAAATTTAATTTTAACTAGGCATTGTGCAATAGTTCAAAATTTCTTTTATGTTTGTCATGACAAATGCAAATGAGAGTCAGAGTTCAAAGATATTTGTTGTATCAAATAAGATTAGTTTTACATAAAACTGATATTAATACATAAGTAAGTACTATTAGACAGCAAATATCATTGCATGTGTTTTAGGTATGTGAAAGATGACAGAGAAACGTATATCCAGAAATAATAATGGAAGTTAAGTTGCAAAATTATTGTAAACTTTGGGTACCTATGTCACACTCAGTATTGCTGATAGAATAAGAAAATAAAAAGATAAATAAAGCTCACAACTTTGTCCTTACTTCCATACAAGCCTCTGTTAACCTTGTCAGACCTACAGAAGGATCTGTCTATATTTCTGCCAGCACAGAGTCACCCAAGGTAAATTCAGCCTTTAGACTTAGTGCATCTCTGATATTCTGCAGTAGGAACTGCTTGCAAGGCTCAGGTGATTGCACAGCATCACCATTGTTCCTCCTCCTAATAGGAATCTATTAACAATACTTTAGCCTGATTAATGACAAAATTTCCTCAGCACATCAGTGACCCAACAGTTGTCCTATATGCTGTACTTGCTTTATCCACGTTTCACTACATAGCAAATGAATAGAGTTCAACAGAGTTGATCAGAGACAATAATCCTTTAATATTTCACTTGCTATGTGTGTATGACTTCTCAGCAACACTCCTCAGAGATAAGCATGTATCTTTACATTTACTCATTTCTACAAAAAGGGAACTTGAATTACTACCAACTTACATATTGCAGCCAGATAAAGATCATGTTAAAAGCAAGACTTAAAGATATTCTGTTTAGAGGGAGAAACTGTCAAATTAAGTTGTAGCTCCTATGTTCTTGCAACAGTACACACTAAGGTTCCTTATAGGAACCAGAAAATCATGTCCTGGGGAGACAGATTCCAGTGCAGGGAAAAGATAAGGTAAGTTATATCCTTTTCTAAAGGCAGTACTTATCCTCAAAATGCTTTTTTGCCTGATATCTATTGGAATTTTTTTTCATACACATTAAATATTAGATAGCAACAAAATTTATACTGTACTAGAACAGAGTGCAGAAACTTCAACCAGGACAGATAAAGTCAACTTCTACAAAGTAGTGATGTACAGAATGTTTCTTTGCTAGCAATGCTATTATTCCACGCTCCACAAGAGATGCTGGCTCACACATCTCTTCCCTTACACTGTAAAGTCACAGAACAATTCCATTTTGGTAACAGTAGCTGTGAAATACTGTGGGAAGGTTTCACAGTACTTTTCCTGTTTTCTTATTAATATGATACATGTGTATTCCTTGCAATGCCCACAGGCCACAGAGGCAGGCTAGAAAATTAGTCCCCAGTGTCACTGTAAATTCACTCACAGCAATATTTTTAGGTCAGGCATATCAAAGTGGCAGCAAACACGATGGACCTTGGCATAATAGGAGCACTAGCATCACAGCAGAGAAGGAGAAGTAATATACTTCCCATACATGAGAGCAGTTGCTGTTCCCCAGTGCACACAATACAGTGCTCAAAGAGAGAAGTTGATACTAAGGACTTGTTATAAGGTTTGGAGCACCTGAGTTTGTTTTGGTGGGGGATTTTTTGGTTCATTTGTGTTTTGTTTGGGGGTTTTTTGGTGTTTGTTTGTTTATTAATGCACTTCTAAATGTTTTTTCCCCCAACTTCTGCCATAAGATGGGTCAAAACATGTAATCTAACAGTCTCTACATCAAGTCTGGAACTTCTGCTTAGCAAGTACAGCAAGACATTTTGTTTTAGTTCAAGCTACCAGACAAATTCCTATAAGAGAAACAGCCTGTGATATTCAGGATGATGGTAGGATGAACATGTTAGTCTTGCTTTTTGGCAAAGCCTAACACCACCACACTAACATCTCTTGCTTTACAGATGGTGAGGTGACAGAGTAAGTTAAGGAGTTACACAGAGAAGTAGTCTATAGTTCAGCTAGAAGCAATATCTATATGATTTTGGACTCAAATAATCTATCTTTCTGGAAAAAAAAAAAAGATCCTGTAATCCTGACTTTTCCCTAATGTGAACTCCATGTTTTTCTTGCTGACTACTCTCTTTTTTTTCTTTTGATGTTTGCCTTTGTTGCTTGCCATAGTCTCAATGAAAACCAATTTTATTTTAAGCACTTTCATAGTGGCACTCACTCTAATTTTTATATCTTGCCTTTTCTTTTATTTAGGTTTGCATAATTTTGTCCTAACTTTTTGTTTAATACTCCTGTGCACCCTCCTTCAGTGTGAGTGCCAGAAACACAGACCACATTCCAAACAGCCCAGCCAAGGAGAGCTGAAATAGTCTGATGTCTCCTTATTTTACAAGCAATCACTGATGCTTTTCAGCCAAAAGTAACATTTGTAATGGCACCACACAGTTAACACAATTAAATTTAACATTATTCCATAGATACATAAGCCTCCACAAGTTCTTCCCTAGTTTGAAACAGATTATTTCATCTCCTTGAAACGCAGCACTTCCAATTTCCTGAACTTGGGAATTTTTTTCTTCAAAAATATAGCTTCTCCTCCTTCCCCCCAGAATCACTCAGACTGTAAAACTTCAAAATCATAACAACATGTAGTAGTAGGAATGAACTTTGAATACAAGCAGAAGCCACTACTCTCTTAGTAAAAAAAACCAAACCAAACACCAAACCAAAAACCCAAACAGCTTAACATTGTATTTCATTTCCCCCACACAATTTTTAGTTTAGAAGTACAGACTGCAAAAGGGCCAGTAGAAAGAATAAATACAAAACCAGAAAGTTTTCCATCAGCTTAAAAGATATCCTTCCTCCTACATAAATGAAGTGTATCTTCAAGGTGCATAGACATAAGGGAACCATTGAAACATCTGTCACTTTGGGGAGATATTGAACATATTATAATTTAAGCAAATAGAATTTCTAGGATGCAAGTACAAATGTTAACTGCAGTCCAAGAGGAATTGTACTAGAGGCCAAAGGCTTGCACTGTTTTACATGATTGCACCCTCATTCTTTGTTCATACAGTAAGCACACTGGTTAAGTGCCCCCTCCTGTTGTCTACATCAAAGTGTATTTCCATGCTCAGGATTTTACATTGCTATATTAGATCCTTCATTTCATCACAAGCAGCAATCACACACAGATGTCTGACAAATACAGGTAAGGCAAGGTTTGAATGTAAGGTGTATTTATCTGAGGAGGAAGCAGGAAAAGTATTCAAGTTGCTCTATCAAAAAATTGGCAGTATTGCTCAATTTCTATATCTGCTGGTGATGAGACTGCCTTCACACTGTCACCATAACCAAAAATATTCTCCTCTACTTAGGTTTGGATCTGAACTGACACCAAAAATTTAGGGAAAGCTTCAGGTGCAGAAATGCCAATGCACATAAGCTATGAAGTACAACATAAACTGTTTCTGTTTCACAGTAATCAGAAATAAACACCCTAGTTCTGTAGCTAGCACATACACATCTATTCTGACCTTTTCTCCTTTTGTTTCATGAGATAAAACTGCTTCTGAGCTAGCCCTAAAAATATTGGCAATGTCTCAACAAAGCCACTTTAGCCTATGCTAAGTTTGTAAATAGATTTTCATGAGCATTTTTTTAATTGTCATTACTTTTTCTATTAGAAACACCACACTAGGTATTTACAATAAAAAAAAGTTTAAAATGGACCAGAGTCCACAATTCTGTGTTCAGAAGATTCAGATACCAGGCCAGGTGAAGATGTAAGATAGCTGGAAAGTAACATTCAGACAGATATTAAGATAACCTCACTCAAGATAAACTACAGTATACACAAACTATTTATCTAAACTACAGTATCACTTACAGGTAATGGCAGGTTAACTCAATAAACATGCTATTAAGCCAATTGATTGCATGGATCTATTATTTAGAGATTAAACAGTTAAAATAGTTGATCATAGGCATTTTGAAACACTGCACCAAAAAGAAATATAAAAATATTAATTTTAGCTAGTGAGAGCTGAGTCCAGGTGGTTGTCCTCAAAAGTCAACATCACCATCTGATGCCTAAAACATTCCTAATTATCCTAAAGGACACCCCATGCTAATTACTGTGTTTGCCTCAAAATAGTGAGTCACCACAAGCCTAGTGTTCACAACAATAGGTTTACATTTAAATGCCATCCAGTTCCCCCCTGGTTACCTCACTAATATTACTGTGTCCACTCTCCTGCAGAACAGGGAGGACACAACCTGCTAGAGGGGTACCAAAACTAAAAGAATTTTCAGACAGACATTCAGGATGTAAATGTACAAGGCAACGGGAAAAAGAGTACCTACAGCCTACAGAGTATCTTCAATGAAGTCTGTGTAGCCTCTCCCCAAAACAATTGTGAGAGGTCATCTCAGAAGTTCATGTGGATCATGGTCTGCTACTTATTGGGTTCAGATTCTCCTCTTGCTTTAGTCAACACCCTGTTCTTGATTTCAGTGGAATTATGCCAATTTGTACAAGCTGAGGCTTTGGCAAGCCAACACAGAAGTGAAATATGAAAGAAGTATGTCGTCCCACACATCCTACACTAAATAAAAATGCACTCAGAGGTAGATGTCACTCTTGGGGGAGGGGGTAAGAAAGAAACAAAAGGACACGTACTTGCAAAACACATGTTCCCACATACAGAGAGAGCATGTCTGCCCACACACGAGCTGTGGGTGGCCCTGGACACACAGCAGTTGCACACCCAGCTACTCTGTGCAGATTACTGCTTTGCAGGTACGGAAACACAACAGGCAGGCAAGTATTTTAGGGTAGACATATCCCACCCACATTATGATAATATGGCCTTCGACACCACATGACAGTCTCCTTGGCTTCATGAAGCTTGAGCTGTGTGGGTGGGAAGAGCTGGCAGTGTATTTTTGTGTGATGATGGCTCCCACAGCACAAGTGCATGTACTTGAGGCAATGGCAGCTTGTTTCCTGCCTCTTCCTCAGCACTGGGCACTTGACATCATTGCCCATTATTTTAACACAGCTAGCAAAAATAAACCTTTGGTTGGTTGCATTTGAGGGGAAAAAATAATGAAGTCAAAGCAAAACAATACCACATTTAAAATATCTTCTGTCACAATATCCAGGACTATGTTCATCTAAGGTGCCTGTTGGCATCCTTCTCTGGCCTAGAACTATGTACTGGCTTCAGAGTTGGATCAGCCTTTACAGGAGATGATTTAGGTTTTGTAGTCATGTCTAACACCAGTTGTTCCTTTCTATTTTAGATGAGGTACCTGAGCTATATTTTCCTGTCTTATTTGTTTATGAGGATGCTATCAGATTAGCTGAGGATAACCATGGCAAAATTATTTTCCAGAATACACTATGCTGAACTGAAACTGAAAGGTAATTCAATAAAGTACCTACAAATAACAGACCACGTTTTTAAGGACTCTTTGTAGTCATGAAAATGAAAGACACTGTTCTTTTGCCTTCTACCACAAACAAACTGGGATAGGTCACATCTATAAAGAACTTCTGACTTGGATCAGCAAATCAATGAGATTACATGAGCCACTTGTTGTGCTTGAGCTCCCAGGGTGCAGGTGCCACTATCCTCCTCCTCCTAACAGGAAGAGCCACAGTTTGAACATGCCCTCCTAGACTGCTGAGGAAGAAAGTTGGCATCTCTACTTCACACATTGATGAGACTGCTAGGTTCCTAAAGTGACTGCAGTTTATGTACCTTCTTCATCAGCAGAATCTGTGACAGCTAGTGTTAAAGGGAACACAAAGCCTTCATACTTCCAAGCAAAGAACACTGCAATATGTGCTCAAGCTTTATGTTCACTTTAAGACTGTTGGCTGTTACATTTCATCAGCTCCTTTTAAGATAAGGTTGCTCACTAACTGCTTCCCAAGCTTCCACATATGCATCCCTTCCATCATCTACAAGTGTATATTTGCAAGCAATGGGAATACACACAGGCACCTAGTCTGACGGAGTTTATGTGGAAGGTAAAGCTCTCAGCAGATGACATTAGGTTTTTCATGGGCAGATATTCAGAGGCAGCAACTGAGTTTTGGATACTTCAGGTTTAGTTTTTTTTAATACTCCCAGAACACAACATTCACTTCTAGAAATAGCTTTTGTCATATTTTGTGGATAAACTTCTAACAGCTCATTTTGCATGACTACATACATAGACTGCAAGAGCCCTAAATTAGTACTTGGGTAGAGACCACTCAAAAATGCAGTCCATAATGTCAGCAAATAAACTTTTCATGAATATCATTTTGAGTCAGCCCTAACAGTAGCAAAAATAAGTAGGTTGCATGTTCCTTTCCTACAGGGAAATGTTGCCAAAAATATATAACTGTCACTTTTCATCTTCAGAATAATGTTAGCTACTGAAAAAAAGTGATTCACAATGAGCAATTATGTCTTCAGCTTTCATGTCATTTTACATCATTCCACCATCAGCCATGCTCAAAAGCTTAGAGGCAACATTCTAGGTCAGTGACTTTTGCAGAGAGCATATTTGTGCTTTGGTAATTAAATTAGATACACTTTAAATACCCAGATCTTGAAACAGACAGCCACTTACAAACACATGACCAAATGTATCACTGGCACTGTTGACAGTGCATGAGGAAAATTATACATGTTGGCAATCAGGAACTATCACTGGGGATTATAAATTGAAGGATTATGATATCAAGAATAAGTGGATCAGCGAATCACTACAGAGAAAAATCTTCAAGATGTAGCTAAAAGCCAGACTGAAGGACTGACCTACTTTTCATGATCAAGTTTCACGTGTGTAGAAATTTTTCTTACATTATGATTATCAAAATAACTTCTACCATGAAAGCTCTCAACTATTAATGAGACTGAATACAGAATGAAATATTGCAATGGGTGCTCAGCTTCTACTTTCAGTAAGGTTTAACCTGCACCTCGTGCAGTCATTAGTGCCAATTCAAACAAAATTTGAAACAGCAAAATAGAGACAATTTCCACATATACATTTGCACGTGTGTGTGTGTAGATAAATTAAGATACTAACTCTTAAGACTTAAAATCAGAATTTTAAGAAAATTTTATATCCTATATAGCTCAGAGGCATCTACTGTGTAAAAAGTATATAGGTTTGCTATTTTTTTCCCAGACTTGCATTTGGAAATGAACAATTAAAAATTCAGACAAAGATCTGATGCAGGCTGTAAGATATGCTCTTTTTAAGAGCAGTCCAAGTAACTCAGGGGACAAATAGACCATTTAAAAAAAGCACTAAACAGAACCCACAAACCATGGCAATTTAGAGGTGCTGCAAAAAACTCATTTTGTATGTGTTTAGGGAATGATACTAATGGATCAAGGCATGCAAATGCTAACAGAGCACAGAGGGAACACAACTTTAAGCTGGGATCTAAGTCATGCAAGTGGTTCCACAGCAGAGATTATTGAGGTTCCACTGTTTTGGGAGTACTTTCTTCATCCCACCCCACAAGGTTCAGCTTAGATGTTTTGTTAGTTTAATTTCCCTACCACCTTGCTCACAGTCAGCATTCCAATTGAAGTCTTCAATTTGCAACAACCGTGTGAAACCATTCCATTTGAAATCTCATTTTGCCTTTTCTTCTAGAGCCTGGCCAGTTGGCCTTTTATTTCAAGATGGACATGAGGCATGGTCAACAGTCACAGCTTAAAATATCTATCCTTGTCCACCTAACTGCCCTGCAGACTACAGTAAAGATATGAAAGGCAGTCCCACAAGCTGAAGATGCCAATTCAATCCTAGCATTGTCATAGTTACTTCCGAAGTATGGCTAGGCTTCGTGAAGGAAGCTCCAGGGAGGGCTCCATCCACGCTCCTCATCAGCGCCTTTTCCAAGTGCTGATAAAAAGAGGATAGCAGATAGCACCCTCGAGCCTGCACTATGGATTTTTTTTAGGTGAGACACAGCATGTGCAGAGCTGGACCCACCCTTTAGTCCTAAGGTTCATCTGCCAGGGCCTAGCAAGCTTGGACGCTGGCAGCCAAGTCCTTAGGACAGAGGTTTTATTAGAGTGTCCTTCTCTTAGCTGGAAGGCCTCACAGGGCTAAACGAGCTCCATGTGCCTGGGTTTGGAATCAGAGTTGTCCTTCTCCTAGGATGACTGCCAGAAGGCTAATGAGCTCATCCTACCCATGCAAGGATTCTAGGAACATGGGTATCACTCCCCACACTTTCCCGTGGGCAATGAGTTTAATGCTCCCTCTGCTGTGGGCACAGTTATCGCACCAGGGGCCACAGGAGACCACAAGGGATTGTCAGACTGTGCCTACTTCCGAAGTATTGAGCTGGAAAATTAGTCTTAACTGTTTGCAGGTATTGAGCTGAAATGCATGGAAAAACTATTCAAGAATTAGGAAAACACAACTACCACATGTATATTTCTGACTATTATAAAACATGAGACAGAACAAGGGGTTTCTGTGTCCCTCGCTGTGCCATTGGTAGAGGTTTGCAGGGGTGTTACACTCAGCAGCCAGCAGGTGTTGCAATGGGCAGCCATGCAAAGCTTCTATTCACTGAACTCTCTCACTCCAGCTATGTGCTCTTTATGGCAAGGAAAACAGAGAAAACAAAGAGGCTGTTATGCTTCTACTTCGAAGTTTTCATACCCCCAAGCTTCAGCTCTGTACCTCAGGCAGTGCAGCCCAGAAGAGAGGCAGCAGAGTCTCAGGTAAAGACATTTTTCTACTCCAATAACCTAGTATCTGTAGTACTTACAAACCCCTTGATATAGGCACAATGATTGCAGAAGGTCATCTGACATTTGTCATTTGATTGGCAAGTAAGTTTTATTCTTAAGCTTTCCAAGTTCACAGGAAGGATTTTTCTGTAAGGTCAGAGGAATTGTAAGGTTATCCACAAGTGCAGCAAGAATCAATGCACAAGGAGTTAGGAGGGATTGATCTTTCCAGTTTACAGTTCCTGTTGAAATTATCATTCTACAGTTGCACCAATTTCCTCTACATCAGGGGTAAAGCTTTTATGAGAATCCTGAAGCCTGCATGCAGTATTTCTTCTTTTAGTCTAATTAAAGGTACTACTATGTACCTAGTTAGTGGATTTGTCCCCAGTGGCCCTTCACATCATAAATAACGGATGTGAAATGTACTCCTATTGGGACAAGCACTAGTATCAATTCTTATGCTATCTCTAAACATTACAGCATCTCACCTTTCCTTAGGATTTTTCGTTGGAGGAAAAAAATATCATTATGAATATATTAGTTTGGGATAATTAAATTTCTGAAATCTTCAAGTCTGGCAAATAAATATTAGTCCTTTTATAGCCAGACCCAGAATAAAATGGTTAAACATTCCATTGCTCTCTTCATTGAAATGTTTTGTTTCTGGGTGGATTTTCTGAAGATGAGCATTCCATTCCTACCAGCACACTCAGACAGCTATGCCCATGGGTAGCTGCTGATCTGATGGCTCAGAGCAGTTGCCTGCACAAAAACAACAGGCACAGTCTGACAATCCCTTGTGATCTCCTGTGGCCCCTGGTGCCATAACTGTGCCCACAGCAGAGGGAGCATTAAACTCATTGCCCACGGGAAAGTGTGGGGAGTGATACCCATGTTCCTAGAATCCTTGGATGGGTAGGATGAGCTCATTAGCCTTCTGGCAGTCATCCTAGGAGAAGGACAACTCTGATTCCAAACCCAGGCACATGGAGCTCGTTTAGCCCTGTAAGGCCTTCCAGCTAAGAGAAGGACACTCTAATAAAACCTCTGTCCTAAGGACTTGGCTGCCAGCGTCCAAGCTTGCTAGGCCCTGGCAGATGAACCTTAGGACTAAAGGGTGGGTCCAGCTCTGCGCATGCTGTGTCTCACCTAAAAAAAATCCCTTGTGCAGGCTCGAGGGTGCTATCTGCTATCCTCTTTTTATCAACGTGCTTGGAAAAGGCACTGATGAGGAGCGTGGATGGAGCCCTCCCTGGAGCTTCGTTCGTGAAGCCGAGCCATACCATATCAAAACAAATAATCTAAATTCTGGTTCCCCAATTTAGATAGCAAACATTTCTTAAAAGAATTGAGAAAATAAGTACCTTTTTGGACTATAACTGTAGTAATCAATGTTCACAAGATTTCTTTTACAGCAACTCTTCACTGTATGATGTTTTGAAATGCACTTTCTGCCTTATCCAGAAAGCACTGCTTTTAGACAAGTTGCAGCAGTACCTGGCTCAATTATTTCATCCTCTTGAAATATTACTTTGAAACTGCTCTGTCCTATGACATCAGAATTCAGGCTGTTGTTGCTTTCTGCTTCAAAACTTAGCAAGAACACAGGAACACATGAACAGTGAAGGCATTTGTGATATTCTTGCAAGTGGCAAAACTTTTCCAGGAGTTAGGGGTTTTCATCTCATTTTTCCTTTCTTTGAGCCAACTTTTTCTTTCCAGACTTCTGGAAGACTTCTGGCTTCCAGCAAACTTATGTTCTACTTTCATCTAGAAAGGCATAAATGTGTTGAGCCAAAACCACAGTATGCACTGCTATGTGAAACAATCTGTGTAGCTCTTTTCCATCCCTGTTGCAGAGTCCCTGACCCAATCCAGCAGAGTAACCACAGCACTAACCTTCCCAACTGTCCACACACATCATCCTCCAGGTAAACAGTAATATATAGCATCAGTCTGGGGAGTCTTTTATGACTGGGATCAAAATAGCTCCATCATCTAACATGTGCAAATAGTGTCTTTATCATCTAACTGAGGGAGATTCCAAAATTGGAATTGCAGTGGGTATTTCTGCTGATCTGAAAGATGTAAAATCTCTTTCCTCATCAAAAATTCTATTTGAAATAAAAAATGAATGCTTCCAAATCTAGCATTACTGTACACAATGTAGGGAATATACAGTTATTTGGTATCCTGATATATTTTTAAAAAGATTATTAAGCCAAAAACCTCAATTCCCACCAAGGAAGTATTGGGGATGATTAAAATAATGTTGTATGACAGGTTCATTTTGTGTCACTTGATATGGACAGGCTTGGCATTCAGTGCAACCCCAAGCTTAGGAATCACTCTCAGATCAGTCTTGAGGAACTTAGAACAGCAGTTAAGCATGAAATACACAGGCCCAAACAGTTAGTATAACAACTCCATTTCCCTGCCCACCCCCAACCCCTCCCCAAGGAAATAATGAATTAACCATAATTAATCAGAAGAATAAGCCTTTTGTGATTTCCATCCAAATTGCATCAGTGTGAATGCAAAAGGACAGCAGAAAAATTGGGATTTCAGAGTAATTTGTTTCAGTATTTTCAAGCAAAATCACTGAACATTATTCTTCTAAAAAAATGGCCTCTTTTAGTATAGATTAAACATTAATTCCTAAGTTAAAATATAATTTTCATTTTTTGGGTTCACCTAGAAGAAATTGATGAGGAAGCTAACCCCCACCTTCTCCCATCTGGTTTGCTTTGTCCTGAAATCATTTCCCCCTCTCTTCCCTTCAAATGCATCAATTCAACCACTGAACTGAAAAAGTCCAGCTTTATGCAACATCTGTGCTTTGATGCACATATAGAATTGGGAGATTACAAAGCCTTTTGCTAAGCAGTATTTAATTATATATTTCAAGGAACATCTTTAAATTTGTTAGGCTTTGATGAGATGCTGTCAGAGGTCATATACCAAACTGGTAGGCTATATTAATTTTCTCGGGACACACTAAAGGGCAAGCTTGGCAGTGGACAAACCATCACTCCAAGGAATCTGCTGCACAATAAATTCAGATAAAATCAAGCCACTTTCTTACTCCCTTTATAGCCCTTCCACTCTAGCAGCTGTACTACTGTTGTCAGGAAGAGCCCCTTGCTGCTACACGATGACAATTCTAAGCCCCATGTTGTCTCTCCTCCACCCAAAGAGACATGTGGTACCTCCAAAGGCACAAGAACTAACATCTGTCTTTAAGACTGAACTATTCCTACTTAGACAAATCAAATAGGACAAGAGGGAATGGGAGCAAGTTGGACCACAGGAGGTTTAGTATTAACACGAGGAGGAACTTCTTTCCAGTGCAGGTGCCCGAGCACTGGCCCAGGCTGCCCAGGAGGCTGTGGAGTCTCCTTGTCTGGAGCCATTGCAGAGCTGCCTGGACACATTGCTGTGTGAGCTGGTCTAGGTGCTCCTGCTCTGGCAGGGGGGTTGCACTAGATGATCTTTCTAGGGCCCTTCCAACCCCTGACATACTGGGATACTGTGAAATAGTGTGTAGTAAAAGCTATTGCATCAGATTCAAAGGCTATAAATGGGGAAGGAGAAGTAGATGCATTTGCTTTGTAAGCATTATATACAAGCACAGAAGCACAAGCAAAAAGACATGGTGCCAATGCAGGAAGAATTCCCTGCACTGTTCCAACTCTCTCTCTTATTAAAGGGGGGACCTACTAGTGACTTTCCAGTACCTAAAGGGAACTTCCAAGAAGGCTGCAGAGGGCCTGTTTGCAAAGGCCTGGAATGAAAGGACAAGGGGCAATGGTTTTAAATTGGAGAGGAGGAGATTTAAATTGGACATTAGGAAGAAGTTCCTCACCACAAGGGTGGTGGAACACTGGAACAGGTTGCCCAGGGAGGTGGTTGAGTTCCCATCCCTGGAGGCATTGCAGGTGAGGCTTGCCAGGGCTCTGGGCAACCTCATCTAGTTAGGGATGTCCCTGCCCACTGCAGGGGGGTTGGACTAGATGACCTCCAGAGGTCCCTTCCAACCCTAACCATTCTATGATTCTATGATTCTTTGATTACCAGGACCTGTGTGTTTTAGGTGTGCACACAAAAATACTATTTACTTCTAATAGAGTCCAAGAAAAGTGTGCAGGAAAGGCAATGACAACCACAATCTGAAAATACAACAGTAAATTACGGCACTCAATGAGCCCTCTTACCATTATTTCCTTTTGTCTTCCAAAAATTTCCAGGCATATTGAGAAGCAAGTCCTCCTTCCTGTATGAATCTATTAAAAATTTGAGTACCCTGTTCAAACTGCACAGCATCTGGTAATTGTGCTATGAATCTGCAAGGTTGCAGAGAGGTTACGTGGCACAATGTGATACAGAGCAGCATTTTTCTTCATAGGCATCTTGTCCAAAATAAATTTGGTTTCTATATTTGCTGGTTTAAAGAAGTTATAAATAGTAAGGTCCTTATAAGAGTGAGGTAAGCTTTCATCATTCCCAGGAAGCAGCACAGAAATGTGTCTCACAAAGCTCTCTGCAGGCAAGCAGAGTTCTGCTGTGTCAGACAAAGAACGGAATGGTGTGATAACCAAAGGTGGTAAATTAAGATATATTTTGCAGGGTAATTTACACTACCATGGTGGTCTGTGCAAGATACAGAAAACTTGCTGCAATTTGTTCAATTCCTTTCTAGGCTAGGATTATCAATGATTCATGAGTGAAACCTGAATGCATGGTTGTTTTAATCACCTTTGAAAAATCGAAGTAATAATAAAGCAAATAAGTCAAATTTCAATAAATACAATGCATTATTTTAGCTCTAAAGATCCATAGAATCATAGAATCCTAGACTGGTTTGGGTTGAAAGGGACCTCTGGAGCTCATCTAGTCCAACCCCCCTGCAGTGGGCAGGGACATCCCCAACTAGAGCAGCTTGCCCAGAGCCCTGGCAAGCCTCACCTGCAATGCCTCCAGGGATGGGAACCCAACCACCTCCCTTGGCAACCTGGGCCAGTGTTCCACCACCCTCGTAGGGAGGAACTTCTTCCTAATGTCCAGTTGAAATCTACTCTTCTCCAATTTCAAACCATTGCCCCTTGTCCTTTCACTGCAGGCCTTTGCAAACAGGCCCTCTGCAGCCTTCTTGGAAGTTCCCTTTAGGTACTGGAAGGTCACTAGTAGGTCCCCCTGAAGCCTTCTCTTCTCCAGGCTGAACAATCCCAGCTCCCTCAGCCTGTCCTCATAGCAGAGCTGTTCCAGCCCCCTGAGCATTCTTATGGCCTCCTCTGGACCTGCTCCATCAGATCCATGTCCTTTCTGTATTGAGGACACAGTATTCCAGATGAGGTCTCAGCAGAGCAGAGCAAAGTGGCAGAATCACCTCTCTGGATCTGCTGGCCACGCTTCTTTTGATGCAGCCCAGGATGCCATTGGCCTTCTAGGCTGCCAGTATTGGCTTCTTTTCCACTCAGGTAATAGTTCAGATATGGAACATGGCAAGATGACCTGCTTGCTTTCAGTTATAAAGGCAAAAGTATCCTGTTCAGTCTAATTCCAGAGCTGTTAGCCTTACAGAGAAACTGAAATGAGATCAGCAATTCTTCTTTCATCACTGCTTCTGGAATATGTTTTTTTCCTGATGTGTAATACCTAGTTCAATACTCTATCTGAGTGTTTTTGAGAGGAAAATGTCAACATGACAATGCAAATGAGCATAGAACAGTTAAATCTACACAGCAGAAGACAGAGAGCACAAACTGGTCTCAGAAATCTGAACTGAAATTTACATCTTGCTTAAACTAACTTGCAGTTTGCTCAGTTGTTTCTTGGGTGGTTTTTTTGGTGGTTGTTTTTTATTTGTGGATATTTGTGGTGATTTTCTGGATTCTAGGTACATGTTTTTTTGGCAAATCAAAGCACACAATGCTTCAAAAGAATATATAAAAAAAAAGCAGTCTTAACTCCTTAACACACCCTGAATATAAAATGCTCCAAAACTGACAGAAGTCAGAGATTAGAAAATTTTCTGGAGCCTGTGTTGCAATGCAGAATTTCTCATGCGTACCTGTTTCACATTATCTCACTACAGTAGCTGTAAAGTTCTCCAAATCTACACAGAGTAAGACTTTTAATCTTAGAACACTGGTTTTATTCATTGCTGAGACTTAAGGGTGGCCCCAGGTAGAAGTGAGCATGCCTGTACTGGTTTCAGCAGAGCCAACTACATCATCTGAGAGTTTGCCCTTAGTGACTGTGCAAGCCAGCACCCAAACACCCTAGGCGTTCAGGCAAGTTAAGGACATCAGTTTGCAGTTAGGTCACCTTCTTTAACTTGCAAGACAGAAAAAGAAAAAGCCTCACTAAGGAACAGCAGCAAGCAGTTACATTATGAAAGCAGAGACCAAAAGAACCTGATACAGGATGTTGCTAGGTGGCATCCTTTTGCTATACCTGTCTCAGGCCCTATACAGAACAGGAAAGGGTTATGCAGATCCCTTGCTGGAAAAGCTCCATTTCAGTCCATCATTAATACCACCAGCACTTCAACACATTGGGGTTTGCTAGCCTTCCAGTCAGCTCACAAATGGCAAGAGGTGATAAAGCTGGCAGCTTGAATTCTAGAGAGAATCTCAGAGCTTTGAAACAAGAAGCCACACAACCCTATAACATAGACAATATTGTCATCAACTTTGAACAGCTAACAAACCTTTTGAATAAACATTCTGAATCTGATATTTTCTCTTATTTCTGGAAAACAGAGTCATTGTGCCGTATGCTATTCTTAAGCCTGTATTTTATATGCCATTGGAGGAGAAATATATTCCTGAATACTCTTTCCCTACAGAAGTAGCTGAAAAATATACACACTAAGCAAAGTTGCAAAGAGAAAACACAGGAAAGGTTTTTTAAAGTGTCGACTGCAGTAACCTCAATGGTATGCAAGATTCAGAAAAAAGTTTAATTTGTAAGTTGAATTAATCATGTTGGGTTCAATAGAGTATGGAAATGAAATTCTGAAGTCTCAAAATCATACTCAATGCTACACAAGGCTTCCTCTTAAAAACTAAATTACTACCCTTTGATAAACCTAAGAACTTCAAGGACAGAAAATGACCTTGTTAACACACAGATATAGTACTGATCACCAGCATTCAAGTATTAGCTAAATACATGACAGTATCCCAGTATGTCAGGGGTTGGAAGGGCCCTAGAAAGATCATCTAGTGCAACCCCCCTGCCAGAGCAGGATCACCTAGACCAGCTCACACAGCAATGTGTCCAGGCAGCTCTGCAATGGCTCCAGACAAGGAGACTCCACAGCCTCCTGTGCAGCCTGGGCCAGTGCTCGGGCACCTGCACTGGAAAGAAGTTCCTCCTCAGGTTAATACTAAACCTCCTGTGGTCCAGCTTGCTCCCATTCCCTCTTGTCCTAACATTGCATGCCATTGAGCAGAGCCTGGCTCTCTCCTCCTGACACTCACCCTTCACATATTTGTAAACATTCCTGAGGTCTCCTCTCAGTCTCCTCTTGTCCAGGCTGAAGAGACCCAGCTCTCTCAGCCTGTCTTCATAGGGCACATGCTCCACTCCTTTCAGG
>VWZO01019894.1:161727-206403 GCA_013396975.1 Bucco capensis | reverse complement strand
TTCGTTCACGAAGCCTAGCAATACATACATAAGAAGACTCAGGAGCAAGGTGCATTAGATGTCCAGAGCTGCTCCACCATAATGGAAAAACAGGAGGTAGTCAGAACATGCACAGTGAGCACAGCTGGCTCAAATCAAATGGGTTTAGTTGTTGTTAGTTTGCTGTTTGGGGTTTTGGGAATGGGTTGGTTTTGTCAGTTCCAGGATGGAAACAGATACAGAGATCAATTTAAAAAAAAAAACAAAAAAAAACAAAAACAAAAAAAGACTGTAAGCCATAAAAACCCAAACACTCCAAATAAATTCAGAATCCTACCAGAATAAAACCTTAATTTCTTTGTCAGTTAAGAATTTAATTGTAGAGCATGGACTTTGAAATTGTGGAAAGGAATCAAGCAGAGACCGCAAAGCGAAACCAAAAAATCCACCCTTTTCCCCTAAAAATCAAAGGAAGTATCCTAATTTAATGGCGAAGGAGCTTTTAGCTTTTATGTTCCAGTCATGTGTTCTCTGAGGCACAGGAACTGTAGAAATGCAAGGTGGAATGACAACAAGATGCAAAAGGCATAGGAAGAAGTTATGTAAATATGTCTAAAGCAAAGATCTTCACTTGCCTTGAGACATGTCAGAGTGCATATATTAACTTAATTTCACTAACAAATAAAACTGTTTCTTGCAGCTGAGTTAAACTTGAGTCAACGCTTCATTTCACTTTACATAAAGGCAAAAATGCCAAGACAATATTCCAGGCATGCAAATCTGTAAGCCCAGAGATCTCCAGACATGAGCATCTCTCTGCAGCACCTCATGAGAAACACTCCACATTGTGTACTACCAAGTCCTTCTGCTGCATTTAAATTACTGACAAAGTTGAACCACTTATCCTTTGCAATCTCTGAACTTCTCTTACATCAACCCAACCAACCAATCCAAGCCCCAAAAAATTCAGCACACAAAATTGTATTTATATCATTATTTTAGGAACATTCCTGTGGTGGCATTCTAGATAGCTCTACCTTACTCGGCTGAGTCGCTCAATCTATTTCTAATACTGAGCACACATTATAAGCCACAAATAGAGCACTTGATACTGAAAATAAAGCTTGAAAAGCCTCAAGCTTAGAAACAAATACCTTTTCATTTCCAAAGATAAAATTACTTTTCTTTCACTTATCTGATGCTTCTTGGAGATCTCAACTTTAGAGTTCAGAACCAGAAATATCAAACTACCTTATGTTCAGGATGTGTCAGCAAGGCTGGAGGTCAACTAGCTGATGAAGAGATTGTCTGAAATTTCCAGACTGAAGGAAAATGCTTTTGTGAACCTGAGCTTTCAGATACTGACACAGCATGAAAACTTTTGGAAGTTTTCTCTCTCTCTCTCAAGCATCCCCCATAGAAAGGGTAAGGCCACCATCATTTGTTTGAGTTTCTGCAGAGGGGTGAACTATTGTTCCTTAGCCCAACTGACTCCATGCTTGCTCTTAGTTCTCAGCAGACATGAGGTAAGAAATGGTAGGTTGTATATCAGTGAGTGGGGCTTAACAAGAGAAAGTAGAAGACCAATAATTTATGGAGCAGTAAATGGTGGTAATTAACAAGCATGATAATTATCACCATCTAGCTATTTTGACAGGACATCTGGGACTCTGCTTAATCCAAAGGAGAAAAGCTAAAAGTATGCTGTAAAGCCTTCATGCTGCTGGAACTCAACAATGAAGCTAAAGACCACATACTCATTTTATATTTTCTTCTGCAAACTATTACCATTCCCATTCTGCTAACTCGAGACACTTTGCAAGAGGTTCTGGCAAGATAGTCATTAAAGGAGGTAATTTTTCTGAAACAAGATGATCATACACTTCCATGTCAGGGTGCTTGTGGCTGTAACTCCCAAAACAGAGTGAGATCAATTTTTACAGAGATCAATTAATATAGGGATGCACTTGGACTGAAAGGTAGTGACTCAAATAAAATAAACCAGAAAGCCCTATAAAAACACAAGCCAGTACTTATGGTAAGATGATAGCATGGCCATGACTGCATCATTTATACACAATGCAGTACATCTCTGAAGAATATAGCTTAACTCAGATTTACTATGGGTTCACTGCTCACTCTCACCAACTGCTATTTTAAAAGAAGCAGCCAATATATTGAGAAAAGATTTTAGAAAGCAAGAAATATATTTAATTTCCAGTAAAATAATTGGAACCTTCTAGGGATTGCTTAATTATGCAGTACTATTAACCCCTAAGTTATTGTTTTAAAACTTAGGTTAAATAAATGAGAAAAGCCTATCATTTGCTTTCAAATAAATAAGATTTTTTTCACAGTAGGCATTTACAATATTTTGTTCATATTGTGAAACCCTTATATGTTATGAAATTGTTTCCCTGTCAAGTTAAGATGCTTTAATTAAATTTAAAGCAGACAGATTTGCTACAATCAACAGTGAAAAAAATATGAAAAGTGAAGCTGCAATAAAGAGACCTTCCTTGAGTCATTTTACCAAATCTGTGATTTTGAAGTCTATTAACAGCTGTAGGCCCCAAAAGCATGTGAAACCATTCAAGCTGACAGATTCAGAGGTACTTTATCACTAGCAGTGAAACTGTAATTTCAACAACAAATCAGCCATTATACTGAAAAACTGTAGTGCCTACAACTAGCCAGTGGTAAAACTCCTTCTATAACATGTTATAGAATTGAGTTATAGAATTATAGTTATTAGAGGATTAAGTACATTTCAAACTGTACAAAACATTTATGAGAGGTTCACAGAAACAAGGTTAATTGTGCAGCAGCTCGAGTTATGCAAAAGCAGCTGCACTGAGTCTGTGTTTATAACCTGCTCAAACCCTAAGATTAACTGGGAGCCTTACAGCAGCCATTTTCAGAAAACACACAAAAGATCAACATTCATAACCTCTGCCTCAAGAATGCAGGATGCTGGCTGGTGAGAAGGTTTGCTGAGCCACATCCGTGCTGTCAGCCCCACTGCTCTGCAGCTCTTCTGCAGCCTGTGTGCCGTCAGGAGGGAGGCAAGCATGGGCATGCAGCACACATATAATGCAGCATGGTCCACACAGCAACTACGAGACAGGGGGTTTGAGGAGGAAAACCAACAAGAATTTTGCATTGGAAAAAGTGGCATTTCTGGATGCCTTAGATGTTATCTTGCAGTAGTGTGCACACCCTTACCCACTGAGGTCTTGGTAGGATGACAATAATCTTAGACCATGAGCAGCTTTCCTTGTGCAGCCTCCTTTCCTCCATATTCCCACTAAAGTATTTCCCAAGTTTCTGATAGAAGCATCTACCTTTGCAGTTACATTGGGTTGTTTAATTTTTCAGAGATCCATTAAAATAAAAGCACATAAAACTTTGCCAACATGTCTAAAAAAAGACACAAAACTCAATTCAGTAAATGCAGGAAACAAAGATTTATAGAAAAGCAAATGAAATAACATCTGGATCACTGCCTCAGTTTTTCCACCACTAGTTTTTGATTTGGTCAAAGTCTCTGCAGAGACTCCAGAGTTTTGCTGAAGCCTCATCTGTTCCTGTACCTCCAGCCAAGTTATGCCTATCTTTCTACAGTAATTAAATAAATGCTGCTTGTAAAAAACCTTTTTCCTTTTCTAAGTACTGGTCCTCTTCTTCAGGCAATGTCCTTTGCTAGCTAGAAATCAGTTTGGTAATCTTTTTTTCTTGGCTACTTGCTCATCTGGCAGAGTATTACTTGCTTGTCCTTTATCCAAGGATAAGAAACTCATCCAGTTTTGTAGCCCTCTGCTAAATACAACAGCTTTCCCAACCTACCCTAGGTGTGCCAAATCAAACCAAGGAGGTTATGTTGTAGGTATAGAGGTAAATAACACACACAGGTGGATAGCAATACATTTAGCCACTCCCAATACCTACTGAAAACAAAATCCTGAGGCCTCTCTGTGGTGAAACAAAATGGTTACAGATGCCTCTCCCTCAGGAACAGAGCTCTCAAGACCAAAGAATGCTTTTAAAGAGCAATTTAAAGTCTTTGTCCCTGGTTACAGGATGTGAGGCAGGCTTACGTAAGATTGTCTCTATCTCCTGATAAAAATCGATGTCCACAGGCTTCTGCAAATACATTTGCGTTTTTAGCTGTTTCTTAATCCACAAAAGAACCTTACATGTATCAAAGTTGCATCCTGTCCTTGAACACTCCTTTTTTTTCCTCTAGACTCTCTAGTTTATTTGGCAGTTGTTGTCTCCACTTTCTTTGCAGCCTCTTGATACCATCTGTGAGTTTGATTGATGTGTAAGTTTTCTCCTGTTATTATTTTAGGTCATTTATAGGGAAGTATTAGGCTCAGCACTCATCCCCAGTGAGCTCCACTTTGCTATTTTACCACTCAGTTGCTTTGGTTTATTATTTTTCTGCCAAATTTGCATTAAAACCATGATTATCTGTGTTATTTAAAAGAAATTGTTCAAATCAGATTCCCTTTGTGGAATGCCTCAAATTTCTGCAAGCAAGTTTTTTCCTTTATATAGTGAAAGTACAAATGAATCAAAAAAGGAACCAAGTTTGTTTGGCTTCTCTTCAATTCACTTGGCCTGCAGCATATCTAGGTATATATGACTGCTTACAAGGTGATTAATTTTGTACTTCCTGCAGTGCAAAGGCAATATATATACTGTACACTTCCATAGAGAGCATACTTCTATGCACAGCACATTTCTACAATACTGTATAGAATATGGGATATACAGGACTTGTCCACAGCATAACAAAATTTAATATTACTTACTATAAGACCAGTTGTTTACTCTTGCATTTTTTTTTTACTATCAGAGCAGGACTTGACATTTTTATTCTTTATCTCTTCTTCCTCCAGGTAAGATGAAAAGAGAACTAGCTCAATATTTATATTTCCTTGTAAATGCTTTCTTAATATAATATAAATGTTGAAAGATAAAGGGTAGCTTCTTTTAGAAAAAAATATATTCTTTATTTCCAGCCAATTATTAAGCATTCATTAACTAAATACCACATAAAGAAGTCTAATGCTGGTCACATCTTTTTCCTCTAGAATAACACACCATTAAAATAGCAGTTTCCACCACAAAGCAGAGAGCATAGGAAATGCTTGACATCAACTGGACCCTTCCTTGCTGTTCATATCATCTTGTGCCTTGTCTACTGTCACAAGATGACAATACAGAAATTCCTCCACTCTGACAAGCCAATGAGCACTGCTAACCCCAGTTAGCTGGGTGATATGCACATCTCCTTGTCCTTACAGGCAACTGTACTTAAAATTTTCAAGCTATTTATCAGAGGCAAAGGTGCTGACTTCACTTTGCTCTAGTACATTTCAGCTAAAGCACAAAAAAATGTTACAAGACTGGAAAAATACCTAACAGAACCCTGCACCAAGGAAATGATGTTGTCAAACTAGGGGGGGGGGAAGTTTTTTAAAATATTTTGACTGAATTTGCTTCTTGTGCTTTCATGTCTGCCACTCACAGCTCCACAAGACTTGTCAAATTCATTTTTCTAAGAGGAAGACATAACTTTTTTCCCCATTTTGCTCCAAGATTAGATCAAGAAAAAGGAAGGTGTCCGCAAGAGTCTTCTGTAATCTTTCCATACACTACATATTTCTCCATTTGCACTTGGACAGCATAATTAAAAGGTTCTGAGAGCTTGAATCTTTAATCACAGTTTTCCTAATAAAATCCTCTTTGGTTTGATGGACTTCATATTAGTTCTCCTTGAGTGAACTCCAAACATTACTTAACAGGGAGCATTATCTAATTAATTATTTAGAGAAACAACTACCAGATTACACAAAGAGATTGAGCAGCATATGGTGACTCAGTTTTAATCCTCTACTCCAGAGTCTAAATCCCAGGTGGGGGAACACAGTCTTATTCTGAATATTAATCGAAGTGTACCTATACTAACCCAGAAAATGAACTTCTTGTCCTTAAGGATTTTTCACCAATTCATGCACAGTGACAGAGAAGGCTACACCCATCCCAGTTTAGAAAGCAAGTGTTACATGTCCACAAATCCACTTGTTCACCCTAATTCTGAGCAGCAGCTCTGCATTTCTGTTTGTTCTGGGCTCCATAATGCTCACTGCCATTGTCACCCCTGCAGTGCCACCCTCAGCACTTTGGCCAAGCCACTCCCTCACTGAGCACTCTGCTCCTGACAAGGAAGTTTCCCTCAAACCTCTTCAGTGAGGGCAGTATCAATTTCTTGCCATTTCCTTTCATCTCTTCTCAGTACATGAGCACCTTGGATGGACTTAAGGAAACAGAATTGTGAGTTTGACATTTGTTACCTCTGATGACTACTCAAGTCTGAATAGTAACTGAGCAGCAGTAACTGAGCACATTGACAGCTATGTTCACACTAGAGCTTCACCTGATCTTAAATTAAGTGTTGCTCCATCTTCTATTTGTTTTTTTTAAGGTATCCTTAGGCTAAAATGGCTTCAACATTGCTTAGATAAGAAAAAAAATATAATAAATTATAAAAAGGGATTACAGAGAAAGTCTAAATCCCACTTTAAAACACAGTATTAAGGTTTTCAGTCCAAATGTCCATGCAAATGACAAAGTATCAAGTGGACTCAAACTTAAGGACAGGAATACAATATTTAGAAAAATACATATTCAGAAATAACTCCTTTCATGATATCCTGCAGCCATCTTCATCAGAGCTTCATGCAAGGCCTGAAAACCACCCTACTGATAATCTTAAACAGAGCCACATGAAATCCTGTGCTGCATTCAGACTCCTAAATTTACATGGTGGCCCACAGCTTGCTCTCCTCAAACCCCTTCATAGCACCATATAGGCCATGTTCCCACCTCATACAACAGCTATTGTACCAAACCCAAACACGATCTTACAGTAAGTCATCTCTTCTAGCCACCACCCTGTAGGTACTTCCTTCCAAGCCAAGCAGAGACAGGCAAGGGCAGCCTCACAGCCAGCTAGTCTGTGTGCTGCTACCCAACCCCAAGGGGTCAGTGACTATTTAAATCTCCATACCTGGCTTCTATCCCTGAAGTACAAAAAGCATGGCTGCTTTCTCACTGATGCAACAGGCTGGGTGAGAAGAGTGGCAAAACTGAACCCAGATTGCATTCTCTACTGTTTTTGCATCCAAGGCTCCTGAATAGAAAAACAATGATTGATGTGAGCATTTAAAAATCATGATTGGTACTGAACTGGAAAAAAAAAAAAAGTGGGGGGTTTGGGGTTCTTTTATTCTTTACCAGAAGAAGCCAAAATTTCAGATTTGCAGTGGGACTTCGACTCACTCAGAAATCTCACAACCTGGCCCCGATATTCCTCAGACAAATTACTTGGGCATCTCCTAACATGCTGCTGGCAATGCTGTCCTCAAGGCATGCAAAAGAGTTGAATTTGGAAATCAGAACAAGCCAGTGTAGATATTACTCTCCAGCTCAATGAGGAAGAAAATTCTTCCAGGTCTGTGACTTTCACTGCCCTTTCTGCACAGTGAGACAGTGTTAAGAGCAGTGTAGAATGTGGCTTCACGCAGTAAGGTCTATAGAGTGCATGGCAAAACCTCTCAGGCTGAGTAGTTATCAGACCCAGATCTCCTCCTTTCTAATCAACATTTAGTGCATCAAAGGGACTTACCACTGCACTTCCAGTCTGCTGCTCCTCCCAGCTTGCGTTATAGTGGCTACTCTTGTTGTAACATGGGTTACACTGCCCTTGGCGAGACGTGTGCATCCTCCAGCAGATGCAAGTGCAAAGATTGATGCTCAATCTGTACATCCCAAATGGCCTGCAAATCTGACATGGGTGCTAGAAGTTCAATTCTGCTTTATAATATTTAAGTAACATCACTAGAAAAACTTAGGCAACTACAGCCATAGAGAGTATCATAGTAGATCTGGAAAGAAAAGGGATTTGCAGATTGCTGTCCTACACAGATGGGACCTAAGTCTAGATTATTCTTTAGACACCTCCTGTCTTTTACAGAGCCAAGCCTAATGCAATAGTGACAACTTGTGTGTCTCATCACAGCCAGAGAGACACAATTCAACAAGTGGGTCTAACAACAAAAATACATTAGTCTTGCACAGAGAGCATAGAAACAGTGGAGTTCTCATCTTGCTTCCTGTTTTCTTCCGATGCATGATTTCATCAACTTCATCATGCACAGAGTAATTCTGTTACTGTGGTACACAATTTATCTCTCTCACTTTATTAATAGTCATTCCAAACAAGCAAAAAAAATGCAATCTACAAATTTAGATTTATGCCTTTGGCAAAGGCAGAGTGTTTTGTAGATTAGCAGATATAAACCACCCTACCCGGAAAACCTTGCGATCCAAGGCTTGTATTATGTTGTCACAGATGCTCACTAATAAAATCAGTCTCTGATTATTTACAGATTAATGGCATCCTGCTCTATTAAAGCACTGCCAAATCATTATTTTATTGCCAGTCTTACAAGGTTTTGTAACTTTTTTTTTTTCTCTACAGCTCCAACTCTAAAAGATGTGATTACCCAAAGACCTCAGTTTTCCTTTCTGAAGTCTCAGGGAAGCTTGATTCACATTACCCCAGAGGACCAAGGAACAGGAGTTAATCTTCACATCTTAATCACTCTCAAAAGACATTTAAAGGACTGACTCATGATTTCTAATGCCTACAGTTAGCAATACTACATATATATTACATGTGTCATATCGTCCATCTGCCAACAAGCAAAAATCTTTACAAAATGTTCAATTAGTTACTACTCACACTGTTTCTAGTACATGATTTACAAAAAAAAAAAAGGCACAAATCTCTTATGCCAAGTAAGTTATATCACTGCAGTAGTCACTCACAGCAACAGAAAATAAATTCCTCATTAATTTGATTAAAAACAATTAGCAGAATCTACCTCCTACTCAGTTATGGATGTGAAACCTAAACAGAAATACTTCAGACTTCTTAACTCAGCAGCCTACAAAACAGAAGGTTGTAAGCCACGAAAACTCTAGCTAAATATCAACTATGGAAGCATTTTCTGTACTGCTGTCATTAAAACCTAAGTGTAAGAGGCAACTTGGAAGGTTTATTCTATCTGAGAAATCTCTCATGACATGTTTACTGATGTCCCCAGCCTGGTGGAACATCCTGAGCACTTTCTGAGTGGGCTGAAGGCATTTTGCAAAGAGCTGCAGGTTACCCTTGTTCTTCCTCTGAGAGCAACACCTTTGCCAGGTCAGCTGTGGGGCAGATGATTTATCATATTTCTCAGAAGCTTCTGCAAAAAGGACAGACTGCCTTTTCATTTAAATTAAAATTAGGGGGAAATTTTGATGTCTTGATTATTCTTGTTGGCAATCCATTTTACACTTCAGAGAAAAGTCTTCAGTTACTTGATGCCAAGTATTGTAACCAAGACAAATCAGAGTACCACATTTAAAAATAGAAAACATAGAAATGCATACAGTAGAATTTCAGGCATATTTAGATTATCCAATAATTTGTCCAGACATTCACAACATTCAATTCATTTTACTTGCACTTTGGGTCTACTTTTGAGCCTACGAATAAAATCCTAACTATATTTAACACACATTTGATGATTATACCTCAAAATTAGTCATAAACACCTAAACACTTAAGAAACTGATGTGCAACTTCCTTAGTCCAAATCAGAACTATTGTGTTTCTCTCCATGTATCTGATAAGCATGTTTTTGCAGTTTTGCCAGATTGCTAGAAAAACATAAGCAAGGAGGAAGAGATGAACTAAAGAAAAAGTACTTGGGAAATATCTTTGTTTCAAGGACTTAAAGATTGATAACTTAATAATCAGATTAGTAATTACTAAAATATTACAATAAAATAGTAGAAAAAAAGAATAATTTTAACATCTACTCAACATTCATAAATATTAGAGGCAACAAATATACTACTGCTGTGTTGGAAATGCCTGCAGTTCATTTTGCCAGGAACTAAACACATTTTACTTTCTTTTTCTCCCTGTATAAACACACTTTGTTTTCTGGCATTGTACTGAAGTATCCCCATGAACATATTCCATGATTCAACACTTTCATACCTGAACTGCTTTCCCCAGAAGTAGATTTTGTATTGGTAAGAGAAAAAGTAATTCTCAGTCAAAATCTTCTGACATTTCTAGCAACAGAACAGCAGAGAAGCTATTCCATTCCTTAGCAGACACTTTCAAAGGTCTATATTAGTGCTGGAATGTATTAATTTGCATCTCACAGGTTTGTTCATTGTCTTTATGATGATGTTATCCACTTCACATGACGTGAGCAATTGCTCTCAACTGACATACAGGAGGAACAACATGTGCTTTTCTTGCCCTTTTAAAAAAAACCAAAACCCACAGATTTCTCCTTTTCATCTTTGTGCACGTGTTTATACTTCACTGATTTTATTCAGCTCGCTATAATCCTTAGCTTTAATGCAAAAATGTCATCTGCTATACGAATTAGAAAGGGAAAATACATAATGCATGCAATAGGGAGGATGCACTGAGTTAGATCTTAGTAAGCATCTACATCTGCCACTCAGTCATTGCTGATAGCATTTTTCCAAGGCAATATATATTCCAAATTTTGTTTTGGGAGTTGGGAGGGAAGGTAGGAGTTGGGGTGTTATTGCTAAAGTAATAAACCACCGAGAACTGAGGTACAAACACTGCATTGGTACCTGTGAGTGTAGAAGTATAGTACCTGTAATCACTAACTTAATAGAAAAAAAATAATGCAGCTGTACAAAAAGCTGAAAAATCTCTCCAAATTCACTGTTTCATAAGCAGGTGAGAAAATTGACTACGTAAACACAACAAGGTTATACTGATTTATGGTGAAACACATTACAAAAGTAATATTACAATCTAGAACTGTTGTTCCAGGAAACGTTATTACATGTGAGATCTGTTTACATAGAAAAGTAAATAGGTAACTTGACTTGTTAATGCAATTAAATGCAATTACCTCATATCACAAAGGAGGTTCTACAGTACACAGAAAGAAACCCATGTATTTCTTTATGTATTTGACCTCAGTATGCTTATATTGCTGCTATTTGGCACTTTTATAGAGTTTGTGTGTTCTGAAATGCAGCCTTCCTTTCCAACTCTGTTAATAGGTGAAGAAGTTAAAAGCAATCAAACATGCACCAGGCCAGAAGTTCAGATGTGGCTACAGGTCCAAGAGCTGTGCTTTTGTACAATAAACACTTGACTTCAGATTCAAGTAAGGGTAATATATGTTGCTTCCTTCCCCTCTGCCCTGAAAGGCTATTTCCACCCCAGTATATATACTTTTGGGAGACATGCTTAAGATTCCACAGGGGGAAATGTGTAATTTTCAAGAAATGAAAGATTTAATATATTCATATATATTTTCACTCCAGCAACAATCTCCCCAATGTATTTCCCAAATGTCATGATAACACTTTTTATGATGCAAACATGAAAAGCAATAACAGCTTTTTATTTCCAATCAGCTTTTTATTTCCTCTTTGACTGCAGACACTCCTCTCAACACAATCCAGCACAAGGTCATCCTGATCTACTGTTTGACAAGTTTCCACCGAACATTTGAGACACAATGGCTGACCACACATAGACACTGTTAGTCCACACCAAATGCCAAGTGGAAACCCTACTATCTGCATAAGCTTGCTTTCAGAACAGGACATGGAACCTACTTTAAATTAGCACATGGTCACATCTGCCTCAGTCAGAGGACAGTACATGTTTCACACTTCTGTGGCTCACTGCCAAGTTACCTGGGTACCTTCATGCTAACAAAGTCAGACTGGGTACTGAAATCAGTATTTGTGCATCTCATGTTCATGTACTTACACAGCAGCACACTTCATGTCCCACAGCACCTACATCACCTGTTTTTGATCCTAGGCTGCAATTGTTCTCCTCTGCCTTCTCCCAAGAATGTCACGTTCAAAACCCTACAACCACACCTCATGTTGCAGCAGCCTACTCTTGAAGGCAAGCACAAGGACTTGCTTTCAGCAGAGTGATTTGCCTGTTTAAGTATGCACTCTAATTACAGTGTTATAATTTCCTTAAATACCCAAACAAAACCCCCTTAGTTTGGAACCAGAGTACATGTCAGTTATTCAGCTACGCCAATGTAAACTATTGCTGTCCATTAACCTGTTTTCTCAGCTCAGCTCCTCCTCTGCAGGAGGCTGCCTCTGAAGTCTGCTGGCAGACCTGCTGATGTGAATGCTCCCTAGCCTGCTTCAGTCAGTTTTTCACATTTCTTCAGCTAACCTAAGCCATTTTGACTGAATCAGGTTAGAAAACATTGATACAAGGAGCTCTACGAACAGCGACCAAAGGGCAAAGAGCTAAGTGCAGAAACCTCTTTCATCAGCTCAGATGGATATGAATCCCAACAAAAATCTAATCAGTCAAGAACACTCAGAGTTACAGATTCACACCAGCAGTGTAACTATTCCCTTAAGCTTCCCCTAGCCATATGAGCCCTTGAATATTCCATCCCAAGTGAATTCTGGGAGCCACACTGGTCAAGTCTCCATGTATTTTAAGACTATTAAGAATTACCCTCTCAGGCAATCTGGTTCAAGTTTCTGCAGACCTCTTGCACTGCTTCAGCTTAGAAAATAAGTAAGATATAAAAACAGGAAAGCAGTATAGCAAAGTGATGGTAGGGAAGTGAGATGTCCAAGATGCACCTTACCATAATATGTAAACCTAAACTGTAAATGCGAAGTGTCCAGAGAAGCCATGGCAATTCAAAGTGTCGAGAAGCACAAAAAGCAAAAACTACTTTTGAGAGAAGTTTTTTGGTTGTTATGAGAGCAACAGAGTTTGTAATATTATATACAGCAGCAGCTTCAAGAGAATTTGACACAATTTTTGTTCACATAAAGACTACACTAACTGGAACTTCAGAATATCCCCACTCCCCAGTGCCCCCATCACATCTTTTGGAAATCATCACAATGCACCAACAAGGCAATACCAACAGTATTAATAACCTCTGCAGAAATTGGCATTTTAACAGCTAACCAGTCACAGAATAAGGTTTAAACTCTGTCCATGATTTGCCTTATACTCAGAGGTACAACAGTGGAATAAACCCAGATTTGCCATATTATACACACTCTTTAACATTCCTGCAATAGAATGGATTAAGGATGGAGTTTCAGGCAGTATTCCAAGATTAACCTCTTGTTAAGACAAGTCATTAGTACTCTGTTGAATTGTTTATTTAGGAACACAGGCTCTAAGCCTAGAGTGAAACATGTCTGCAAAGTAGATTTTTGAGGTATTTGGATTCTGCTAGAGATTCAAAACTTTTGTAATTTGAGAAAGATGAGAGTTTACAAATGCTATTCTTGGCACAACATAAACACATTAAGAGTAGTGCTACTAAATAGCAATCTTTAGAAGTAAAGATCACCCAATCTGCAGGCATCCATGCCAAACATTAGTTTAACAGATTCCATGCAGAAGTTTTTCTAAACAGTAGAACCCAAATTGCTAAACCAAGGTAATCCTTATCTTCTCAGTTCAAAAGCTTTAACATGCCAGTACATTTTGAATAATGAGCAACAATGAATGCTAACAGTAGATTTCAGATTTTCTCTGACCTCTTAGACTAAGCTTGTCATTTACATTTGGAAGATGATTCCTCCCAACTAGTAGTTCCTGCAAATCTGGGAGGAATGTGTTGAGTTTTGTGTAACAGGTGAGTGTTCTAATGGAAGTTTTCTGAACTAAGAAGGATTAGAGGGATTAATGCAGCAGTCTATGAATCTCAAGTCCTATTTCCTCCCAGTGCTTTTAAAATTTATGTCTGTCTTGACATAGCAGAGGATTCTGAAGGCCAGAGTCCTAAGTCACAGATGAGGTTTTGATGACAATCAAGACAAAAATTCTATTACAATTAGTTTCTACTGAATGTACTGACAGATTTCTAGGAACTCAGTTCTCACTGGATTCTTATTTCCAAGGCTAAAGTATTTCAAACTCTCTAAATTTCAGACATCCTTTAAGTCTGTAGAAGAAAACCCAGTGATAAAGAGCTTCTCTCTCTCTGTTGTCAATGCTCCCACCTCTCATTATATGCACACTTAGCAATCTCAAAAGATACTAATCAAGCAAAACCAAGATGTTTTAGACAGTCAAAATCACACATTTACACAGCAGCCACTGTGAACTTTATTAAGAAAAAGTACTTGTCAGTTAAACTGCCATCACATTGACTTCTTCACTTACTTGTGGAAAATCAGTTCTTTCAGAATTACTCTGGAAATCATTTATTGCCAGGTAAATGTTGAATCACTGGCAGCATTTGCTCTCTTTGGAACTCTGGCAGACTTACTGAAAAGAGCTATATACACCTTTGCAAAATGCAAAGGAAGCAACACATCTTTCATTCAAGCAAAGTCATTCTTGAGGCAGATGTCATGCTAGCCAAACAGCAAAACCATATTTACATTAAGCAATGTTTTCCTATCATGACAGTTGCATAAAATGTGTAATTTGTGAGGAAAAGAATCCGAAAGATATCAGTTATGTATTCTCTTCATGTAACTGTGTAGTCAACTCTTATTTCCCAGGCTGGAGAGCTTGAGCTAGAATAAAACACAGCAAGATGATCTATCTTCATGAAAACGTTCTGTTGCTAATGCATCTGCTTTTGTCTTTACTATTTAATAGTCCTATGCAGTTCTATGCATTAGAAGTCTGAACAAGGCTTCTTCATTTATCTGGAATCAGAGTTATGTTCAATTCTCTAAGCAACTCACAACGAAGTCTATACATATCTCTAACAAGTTCTCCATTCCTAAGTAATTCAGCAATCACAGAAGATATTTCCCTATTCTTCAACTCCAGAAGTTGTTTTAATTCCTTTTTCATCTTCATCTTATACCCACATTGCAAAGTAGCACTGTCATGGGCTACACATAGTAGGATTTTAGTCTTTATTAATAGCTTCAGTAGATTGCCCGAGGATTTTTAGTACTGTAGTAGGCTTCACATGCAGCTACATAAGCAGATTCTGGGAAGAAATCATCATGGTATTCTGCTAAAAACCTAAGAAAGAAAGCACACCAAAAAAAGAACAGAACATGAAACATTTAAGAGAAAAGCTATTTTCAAATTAATTTTTAAGCTCAGCAAAACCACAGTCTGGGAATTAAGAATTATTACACTTTGAAATTTGGCATACGAAAGGCTTGCCCTATTTTAACAAGTTTTACATAGTGAGAAACAGCCTTCCCCTATCTTGATCAAATCCAAATAGGATAAAAAAAAATCTCAACTCAAAAAAAAGAAAAAAACACCACACACCAAAAGCTGAAGCTAAACTCAGAAAAAATGCAAAGAACTATCATAGAAGAAAAAAAAAGCAAAGATTTTCCTGCAACTTCTGTCAAATCACCTGCTCAGCATATCATTTTCATTTATGTCAAAGAACAAGATTTCCAGTTATCACTATGTCAGCATCTTACACAAGTGGCCAGTACCCATTAAGTCAAACTACCTTTCAAAGGTAATTAAAGCTATGATCTATTTTTTATGTGCCTTCCCATGTACAGTCTTCACCCCTCATGCTTAAGATCATCAGTTGTAAATGCCAGTTTGGTGCAAGCTAAAGTGACAGCTGGTAAAGATGAAAAATTTTAGCTGAGATGCTTGTGGCACAGCTATGACTCAAAAAAGCCCAAGAAACACACAGGCAGAATGCATGCAGTCAAATGTACATCTCTTCGTTCTTCACCTAACAGTTGTGAAAAGCAAAACAACCCCAGAGCTAGCAAACACAAAATTACTTTCTGCAGAGAAGCAGAAGGAAACAGGCAAAAGAACTCAGTGTCAGCTTCTGTCCCCATCCCTTGCGTATCTGTACACAACAAGCAGCCATCCTTCTGAAGCTGCTTTCTATTCCAACTACATCACAGTGAAGAAAGCTGGCACAGAAGTATTAGGGAGTCTTGTAAGACTCTTAGCTATTGGATATTTGACTAATGCTTTGTTCTTGGAAAAGGTGAGATAGCACAAAGATCAATTCCACTGGCATCTGCAAGTCATGAGCAAGATTTTAAAACAGAGGGAGCTGTACTTAGCAAGTAGAGCCAAATGTTCACCTACAGATCAGAAAGCACATTGCTATTTAGCTACTCAGCAATTGTTTCATTACTTTTACCTTACAGATCTGATAAATTCAGTCATTTGCATTATTGCCTTTTCCACTTTTATCATTTTTCACAGAGTTCATATGCATACATGCACACAGTGAAACTGCTTATGAGGAACTGATTTTAGAGAAGCACAGTCCACACAAACATCCTGATCTAAGACTGCACACTTTTCTCATCACATGCATCCACAAAAAGAATAACTATGCTTTTACACTCCTACTCACAAAAGAGGTAACATGGCACAAGGCAGCTATTTCTCTCTACCACAGGTTCCTAGAACAGCAATACTTCAGAAAGGACTAGAGGGGGTGGAGATAAGGGAAACAGACAAGCGGGAAACCTAGCTTGAAGAATTCCTATGTTCTGATCTCCAGGTGCAGCAATCTCTAAGCAAGCTTACCTCAGGTGACTCCAAGCAACAGCCTCACAAATATACTACCATCTCACTAAGAGTTACACAGGCAGATCTACCAAAAAGAGGCACAGCACTACCATTATCCACACTAAAAAGCCACTTGACATACACACGTCAGGGATGTTCTCAGAGTCACTGAACTAATATGGGCTTTAGGGGTGTCATCTGGCAGTGAAAGTGTCCTTGTCTTGACAGTGTCAACACAACCTATTCCCCAAACAGTCTCTGCCTGAAGAAAAACACTCTTCTAAACATCAGCTACTATCACTTCAATAATATCAGGGATGGCTTGGAAAGTAAGAAAATTAAGACATGAAAGCCTTAAGAATCTGAAGAATAACCTCACAGCCAGGAAGGTATAAGAATACAGAGTTAAAAAGAAAAGACTCCAGGAAGATGACATCTTACACACTCATGTTACTGCTCTGAATACTAAAAGGTAAGCAGATGCTTTGATGATATCAGTGGCCTGGGCTAGATGCTATTTAAAAGGCAACTGTAATACTCTTACCTAAAAGAATTTGCTTAAAAAGCATGATGGACCCTAACTCTGTGAATCACTTCATCAAAATAAATGGCATTTGCAGATTAAGAAGTTATCTCCTCTCCAAGACTACTACTCAAATGCAGGGTTTGAAAGCTAGAAGCCCTACTCAGTATCAGAAACAGTAGCAGAATTGCATTCTTTCTGATCTTTCAGATAGTGATTTTTAATCAGTCACCATCTTGCAACTTCTATTAAGTCACAACAAACAGGAGCTCCCATCACAAGCAACCTCACCTAAATAAAGGTGTTTTCTATTCATTCACCATGATCATTGCTTTATTTTTTCATTCTCAGGAAGCCACTAATGTCTGATTAACTGCACATTAGCACAGACTAGTGGTCATAATTCACCACTGCAAATACATGATATAATTAGCATAACAGAAAATGTTGTTCTAACAAATCCAGAGATCTTAAGGTTACTTCAAACAACTTGTCATCTTTCTATATACACATTTTATTATCACAGCCCTCTCATTTGGTCACAGTCTGATTTGACTTCCTTCTCATAAAATACTCAACAGTATTAAAATACTTTTCTACCCGTGGAACAGAGTGGCACAATAGACAAGTCAGACTTGTCATTATACACATACTAATAAATAGTTCTCCTGCACTGTGTTTATCAACATTTTAAGTAAGGAGTTCAGGTTTCCTTCAATTTGAGTGACAGAATCAAAAACCTAGTATTAATCCTTATTCAAATTATTATTATTACAAGCACATGATAAAATTAATATAAGGTTTTAGTTACAGTAAATGAACATCTTATTTTAAAAACCCTTTGTCATTCCAGGACACTTAGATTTATGTAACAATGCAAACACTGCTGTGGCACAGTGTGTCACATTACCTCAGGAACATTTCAAAGTGTTTCACTAAAGCCTTTAGGTTCTTGTCAGGAAAGCACATCTTGCCCAGTATTTCTGGTAGCTTTACTGTAAGTAAGAGAAAAATAATGTTTACATTTGTTTACACTACTGATTACGTTTATCCACTACACAGAAAAGAATATAAAAATTACTTCTCTCTGCAGTGCCCACTTTACTTTGCAAGTTACTAAGTGATCTTTCAAGACCTAACTAAAAGAAAATATACAAAGAAACTGAATGCTGCTTGGTTTAATCATGTTTGATAGTGTACTGTAAGCAATGCTTGTTTACTTTTGTTAAATGAAGGCTTACGGAGCCAGTAATAGATAAGCAAGTTTATGAAGAGCCTGAGAGTTTTAAACAGGATAAAATGAACACTTCTCCAGGAATAAAACTAAATATGATAAAGCAAACAGAAAATCACGTCACTGAAAACAAAACAAAACAAACAACTAAATAAAGCAATTTTGATTCAGCATGAAGTTTTCCATCAGTTTACCAAACATCCGTAGCAAATGCTGAGATCCATAGATATATGAGGGAGGTGGTGGTTGATCACTTGGTGGATAACTATCTGGCATCAATTTCCAGGACAAAACCTAAACATATAAGACACAAAAATGTTGGTTATGAAGTCTTTACAGCACCATAAATAATTTAGTCTGCACAGAACTTCAAAATCAAAGATGAAATAATACAAACAAAACTTTTTTTTACAGAGCCCTGCACTGAGGTCAACAAAACCTTTAATCATGGAATCTAGGACAGCAACATAAAAATCTGTTACCTCATTCAATTCATTATTTCTTCTACCTTCAAAGCCAGTAAAAACTGCACTCCCTTCTTTGCTAGGAGTCAAAGTTATAGGTGAAGATGATCCACTATGGACAGGGGTTTCTTCAGAAGGGAAGGAAAAAGAAAACAGAAGAAATCAGAAATAAATTTTATTATCTGTTTTATGGAACTATAAGCCATTAAACATAACAAAGGCCTGCAACTTAAGTGTTTAAAGTCTTAAAACACTAGAATTCAATAAATGCTGTGCTAAAGTAGGCTCACAGAAAAGCAGCTCCTTGAATTCTGTTGAGAAACACAGTACCAAAACACTGAGAATATTGCTTCGTATTTCTCCCTTTGGTACAAACTTCAGAGATAAAAAACTGANAGTGATTTTCAGACTGTGCCTGAAAAAACTGATATAAAATGTCATGAATTTCCACTTCCATCCTTCAGTTCACAGTCCACATGACATTAAAAAGAGTAAAAAACTTGAAATCTTGTTTAGTTTAGAGCAGTTTACTTAGAGAGTTAAACCTACTTTTTTCCAGGTGCAAGAAGAGCTTTGGCATAGAAGCTGGGGTGTCAAGGTGGCGCCGTTTGGGCTGTGGGGAAGCACTGCTTTCCGACAGCCGGTCACAGTTGGAGCTGTGGCGCGTAGAGCGCCTCAGCGACTGCAGGATTTCAGGTTCCGCTTTTCGTCTTTTTGGTGTGGCTGGCTCCCCTGTTGTGGGCTGGCTGTCAGTTGACTGAGGTGTTGGTGGATTCAACAGAGGAGGGCTTGGGGAAAGCTCTTCCTGATTTCTAGGAAATAAAGGCAGCTTTACAGAAGTGAAGAGATCAGAGCTCTTCCCCCAGAAGAGATCCTTCTAGTTTCACAAATCTTGTTAAATAGAAGTTAGACACACACTCCTCCCACTCTCAAAGGGATGAGGCATTCTTTTAAGTACTCTTTTCCAGAAGCATATTTATTTTCAGATTGAAAAAGTTAATAAACACTAATTTACATTTCAATGTTGACTTTTTTTCCCCCACAAAGTTGCAGCTTGACTCTACCTCAGTCAGTACAAACTCCTTTTGAATTTAACAAGATAGAAATTCCAAGCCTTAATTCCCAATTCAGGCAAGCAATTCACAGAAAAGTTTGACATTTTATCAAGACAAATTTTAAGTCAAAATCTGTGGGAAATCAACCTGTTCTGAACACATAATCACATTCTATTGCATTTTTCTCAGGAGATAAGCAGTATTAGACTCAGCATACCAAACCTACCTGTTAGTATTTGTTGAGTTTTCTTTGATGGGAAGAAAGAATTTAGATGAAGTCACCTTCTTAAATTGAGCTTGTTCATAAGGATAGAGCAAAATTAATGGAAGTGTGAAGTCAAAGGTTATTCTCAGCCCATCCACCATCTCTTTACAAAGCTCAACACTATAGGGAAAAAAAGGATTATGAATTTCAAATCTGCATGGCAGAATTTGTGCAGTTGCAGGAAATTCCCCTTTAATACAGATCATTAACATCCTAATTACAATATGCTGACTTCCTCACTAAGTAATGAGTAGTAATTAGGAGTTCTCCGTGTATATTCCTACAAACTCCTTATCCTTTATAAAAATCTGAACCTGTTCCATTTTATTTAAATAGGGAATTCTCATACTAGGTACTCCCTCAGTGCTCAAAAAATTGTTCACAGAGACAACAGCAACACATTCCTCCAAAAGGGGTCACAGTATTCACAAGACCGTACATGATAAAGGGAATATTGATGCCATTGCATAATGACTTTTCAGCTTATAGGGACTCTAACTGATAAACAAATTGCCAGTGTTACTGTACTATTGGCAATTGTCAAATATTTTAAAGCCCATAAATAGACATAAATTCTAAACTTACAGAAGTGAACAGCCTTGAAAACAGAACGTGGAATGCAAGGTCATTCTTCGTGTGACAACAGTGTTGGACTAAAGATTACTTACTTCTTCTCTGGTGGCACATAATGAAGATTCATATTAGCATGTGGAGTCATTTGATGGTGCCGAGACCTTTCATTGGCTGAAAAAGCAGCATTAATAGCAAAATGTTTCACATATGACTCCAAGATGGTTATTATATTTGTCTGACAAGGAAGCTTCACTAGCTGAAAAAGAAACAACAAATTAATATCTTACAAAAACCATTAGTAATTATATCAAGCTAAAATCAGACCTCATAATGTACTGACTAGTTTAATAAGCCCTTATTGCAGGAAGCTATTTCAGAAGTGATTCATTTGAACCCTCAAACTGCTTTTTTGATCAATCTTTTACAAAAATCTGGAGAAACAAAAATATGTTCAAGTTAACAAGCTTACTACAATTCCAGCTTGAAAAAAACAAATCTGCACTCTAAAACACAATTGGGTACTGAAATGTTACATTCTTGAATATAATGGCAAATCAGTGGTCTAGCTAAAGAGAAGTCTGCTCCCTACACTCTTTTTCCTTATACTGTTTAAGCTCATGCTTGCACTAAAGCTCAAAACCAGTTTTATATGCAAGATCTACTTCTGATATTCTCCTCATCCCCCATGCACATTCATGTCACAGCTTTTTTGTCATACCCGTTTTCTTCTATTAATATAGTAACAGTCTTCCTCAAGCTTCTTTTTCAAGACCTCAGGAATTTCTATGCTTATTGCTCTTTCTTCCATGTCCCTTTTTGTGTGAGTGTCTTGTTCTTCTTTCTACAACAGAGCAGTGCAAGAAACAATACTGTTGTGTTTATGACTATCAGTGAAAAAGAATATCAGTAATCAGGATACAATGTAACAAGTTTTGTCATGCAAAAATATAATAAAGTAAACATTTAATGGGAGAGTAGCCCTACTGTAAGCAATTTAACAAAACTGTTTTGAAGGCACCTGCAAATTCATTTTTTAAAACCTTTTTTTTTTAATTTAGCATTCACTTAAGTATTTAAAACAAAAGAATTAATGGAAATTTATGTTTTGCTGCTTCAGATTATCTACACTGTAGTAGTTAGATCCCACAGACCTTAAAAACAACTGTACTTTCTTTTTTGTAATGTAGAGAAAATACATGTTTTTTCTTGAACTCAGTCTTCTATATTTTAAGACCAGACTTAACATGCCTGTCTCACAGTAAAATAAAATAGCCACAAAGATCCTGCTGCTATTAGGATTTGTTGAGCCTGCATAGACCAGTAGATTTTACAGCACCCACAAATCTGGATCATCTAGTTTGCTAAGTTTTCTTCACATAAACCTTTGGGTAGAAAGAAAGGAAAACAAACAAGCACGAACCTAGGTTAACAACAAACGATTCTGAAGAAAATAAAATCCTCCATAATTTTCAAAAACTCAACCACAGTAAGCACCAGGAGTAAGGAAATTATGTTCTTAATTCTAGCTAAACAACTAGCTGTGGCCTATAGTTCAACTACTTCAATTTTTCCAGAGTTTCAAATACACATGTTTAATTTCTATTAAGGAGCTCATGCATATACCATTTCGGTCCTGTCTTCAATGTCACTTTCTTCACTTCTTATTTCTTCATCTGTTCCTTCATCACTATCATCAGAAGAAGAACTACTTATAGCTGCATAAAAGAGATTTCACATCTTTAGCACACATTATTACTTTGCAAATGTTCAGATCAAACAATTTCAGGTCTCAATGCAAAAAAAAAAACCCAAACCAAATCTAACCAAAATTCCCCAAACAAACAAACCCAAACTCATTTACAAACAAAAAAACCCCACCTAAAAAACCCTCCACAACTACTTTATTGTATTTAATAAGGATGAATAATTCTAACTTAATTAAAGAGACAAGTATTATTTACAACATACTATAAAATTTTTAAATGTGCATAACAAGAAGTTGACAGAATATTCTTGCATCCTCTCCAACTGAAAAATCATCACTTTTAAAAGCTCCCTACATTTCTGAATGTTCACAGATCTTTTCAATTTTTATTGTACTTCAGATCTGAACAGGGGATTAACATATCACATATTAATTGTTTAGTCAGAAGGTCTGGATCTGTGCAGTGACAGCTGCCAGAACATCAGTTAAGTGCCAGCCAGTGTTCCTGCAGGTTTTCAAGCAAAAAAGAAAAATGTTATGAAATGAAAGAGCTGGCTTGACAGTGAAATCAGCCAGTCAGCTGACAAGAAATTGACCTTTGCGCCAGGCAAACTGAGGAAAAAGAAAATTTTATTGCCCCTTAAAATATGTAGAAACACCAGTGAAAGTGTCTTGTTCTTTAACACCAAATACAGAAAACTGAGAGCTTCTTGCACCTAGTAATACTACACCAAACCAAGCAGCATTAAGCTCCGAAATCTCTGATTAGAATAGCTAAGTGGAAGTGACACAAGAAAAAAGGAAGGAATACAAGAAGAAAGGAGTTGTCTTAATAGATGCTTAGCATGAAACAGCACTCACTCTTCATATGACTGCCTTTGTGTATTTCAGATAGGACTGTGATATTCTCATGTCACCCTAACAGCAAATTACACCGTGCACTGCACCCCTAGCTTAAAAAGGTAAAGGCATCTTGCCAGTTATAAAGGAAAACAAGCTCACAGTTTTCACTACTCTCATCATTTTCTTCAGCAGGAAGGCTTTTTAATACAGAGTCAACACCCGGCAACCTGCAACGTCTCTTCCTTCTTCCCTTTCTTCTCCTACAGAACACAAAACAGTTCATTGAAATTTGGCTAATATTACTCAATTAGTTTATCCTAGCTAAATACATTACATGCAAATGCATGGGAAACATACTTGAGTAATTTTCTTTACTGTTCAAATAACTGGGAAAATGCTCATTTGAAAGTGGATATCTTAATGTCTGTACATTACCTCTTATTCATGTTCTCAAGCAGATCCTCAAGCCATGGCCATAAATATTAGATTATTTTGCCTTTGGCTGAAAATACTTCATGTTTTCCCAAGTTATTTTTCAAGTACATTTCTTTGGGATGATCTAGATCCAATACACAGGCATTTTGCAACAACAGTTAAGAATAACATAGTTATTCTTAGTCATTCAGTGTAGTCTAATAACAGTATGTAAGTATCTACCTTTAGTAGGACAAGAGTAGCTCTCTAGAATGCACTGCCTGTACTGAGTTGGTATCTACCATCTACAGCATCAGCTAAGAAGCCAAGCTCACTTATAGACACCTGGATGTGTCTGAATCTGAAAATGAATCTCTCATTCATTTTGAGACCAAAAGTATTTCTTACATGCGAGCCACAGCCTTCCGTGCCAATTTACGCTGTAATCTGCGGTTTTCGTCTGTATCACGAAGAACATGATCTTCAGCTGCCCATCGATCCCAGCTAAAGAGAGGGCAAAAGAGAGTTATTAACAACTATGAATATATGCCACTCATGATTACTAACGAATTAATATACAATAAATCTAACAATCAGTCTTTTAATGTCATTCAGAAGTAACAGCTGTATCACAAGGTTTGAACCCTTCTGTATTCACATGGCTTTAACTCTCATGTTGCTATCTAAAATCTCCCAAACCCTGGCATGAGAGTGTTGTAACACCAACACGTGCTGCAGATCACCGTCAGACTGCACTCATGCACTGGCCTGGATAACCAAATCATCCAGGTCTAGATTTAACAAAGTATAAACTCCTTTTATTAATGGAAAACTAGGAGTCACAAGTATATGCCAAAAACTGATATCCTATAAAGCTGAAATTCACGGCTATGAAACTGATCCACTGAAATTTATGGATACAGACCAATGTGTCAACATGAACAAGTATATTAAAGGCATTCACAAAACCAAAAATAGTCATGTAAACATCAGAATCCTTTGGTAGTGTATGCAATGCTTTTCTTTGCAGAATAAAATAGAAGAAATGGAAGAATTGAGACCCTGCATACAGGTTCTTACCTTCTGTTCCAGCCGTTAAAATGGATCAGATATTCTGGAATCTTTCTGCCTTTCTCATCTTTTCCAACAACAAAATCAACAATCTGAAACAAATATTGAATACCATGTATTAAAAACCTTGAGAGAAAGTGAGCTTTACAGTATTGAGGTAATTTATGCACAAAGAAAAAAAAGCAATCTTTATTTATAAAAATGAAATATACCTAATGTTGCCTATGAATATTAATATAGGCAGAAGATATCAGTTATAAGAAAAACTATTTGTTGAGCACTTTCAAAGTTGGAGACTGGTAACCATCATTGCCCTGTCCTCAAATGTCCCATGCTTTCAAGACAAAGGGAGATGCCAAACAATGAAGTATCACAATATGGATACGCAGATACACATCTGAGCTACTAAGTTTTCTCCTGTGTGCTGTCTCTTCATGCTGTCAAAGCAGGAGACAAGAGAGTTCTACCCACACAAACCTTAGAAACACTGCTCTCTTCAACAACACCGACTCTTAGCAACAAAATATTAAAAAGCTTTGTGACTATATGAGCCTTTCTTTCCTTCCTCTCTTTCAGACATGTAAAAAGGGCCAGTCTGAAAGGGTCTGCACCTCAAAATGATAGGTGGATCATCAAGAACAGCATCAGGACCAGTAATAACAAAGGAATCATTCTGCTTGCACTTGAATGGCTATGGATAAACCATGTATCTCCAGATGCACCCAGTAGTTAGGCCACAGTAGCATTTTAACTTGTGAGTCCAGAATTTAAGGACTACTGATTGAGTCAAGGACAGTTATGCTGGAGTTTAGGGTATTTGAAAGTAAAGAAGAAAAAGCACTATTATTTTTTGCACTCACGTTATGTTTAGGGCTAGCAATTAAAGCTGCTGGGGTGGTCAGAACACATATGTACAAACAAAAGGGCTGCCCAAAATAGTACAGGAGGGTAGAGTTCTAATCAAAATAATTAGCAAGACTGCATAAAGCATAAATGTGGTTAAGAACCCAGTTGCAATGTCTTCCTTTTCACACCTCTCTTAAAAAAAAAACACCACCAACAGCCAAACAAAAACCACCAAACAAAAAACGCCATAGAACTGTTTGCAGGTTAGGTATAGATGACTCAGGAACAGATGACTTGGGGCTGTAAAGTCATCTCTTTTCCCACTGATATCCCAAAACAATACTGTATTTCCATAATGCTCTACAATTACTACCACTACTCTTTAGACCAGGCTTGAGTGAGTCAGTCACCTAGAACTGCAACACTAGTGGTCCACCAGTCACTGCTTCCTACCACCTTTCTGTATACTCTCTTGTACCATTGGTACCACTTAAAATCACCTGAAGGCAGACGGGTGAGCGGTAAAGGCAGGAGATGAGGGCACAGGGAATAAATCAAGCTACGCTACAGAAGATCAAGGACGAAAACAAGATTTCAGAATTACTTTGCAGATGTTCAGCCGAAAACGGAAGGCAGGCTGACACTTCCAGAGCTCGGTGGCTCTGCTCTCTCCCTGAGACGAGCGGCCTGGCCTCCACCGCATCTTTGTCACTCAGGCAACGGGACTCACCCGCCCCGCAGGTGGAAGACCGCAAACCTCCTACGCGCACTCTCCACCCGCGGTGTTTGAGTAGGGGAAGTGAGCCAAGCCCCACCCGGGGGCCGGGCTAAGATACCCACAGGGCGGCATAGAGACAGGGCAACTACAGACCCGGCAGGGATGGGCACCGCCTCGCTTTGTCTCCCGTGACTGCGGACAGCCCCCTCCCCGCGGCTTCTTCGCGTGCTTCCCCCTCCCGGGACGGCCTCCATTTCCCACAACAAGTGCCACTGGCGGAGCCGCCTTCCCATCCTCCGCCTCGGCTGGAGCTGCAACCGTTTCCCCCTCCACCTCCCGCCCGGAGACGCGCGCAACGCCCAGCGGGGAGCGCTACCGGCAGCGCCGGCCGCGGGCCGGGCTCCACGCCGGCTCCGCCCCGCCGCACTCGCTCGCTCCCTTCCGCCCGGGGCGCCTCGCCGCTGCACCGCGGCGGAGCGGGACGGGGAGTGGGCAGAGAGGGAAAATAGGTTCACACGCGGCGGGTCACCTTGGCATCATAAAGCACTTTGGCTTTGGTAGGGTCGGGCTCGAAGCAGAGAACTCTCTCCCCCCGGTGGAACTTAAATTTCATTCCCCGCGAGGTCATTTGTTCATCATGGCGCAAAGGAGAGGAACCCCGCCCCCTATGGCGGGGGAGGTGCCGCGGATGGCCCCGCCCCGCCCTCCGCGTCCCCCGGTTCCTCGGGGCGGGTAGGCGGGATGGTAGTGTGGTATGTACGGCGGCTGCTCCTGCCCTTCGCGGGTGAGCGGCGGCTGTTGCGGAGCTGGGCTGCCCGCCTCTGCCCGCCTCGCTGGTCACGAGGGTTGCGTGGAATGGGCTCCTGGAAACCGGCCGCGGGAGGGGCAGAGCCTGCTGCCCTGGGCTGGGGGAGCCTGGGGAGGTGGGAGCGCTCGACTCTGGCAAGTGCTGGGTCCTGCGCTGGCAGTGTGGCCTCTGCTGGAGAGCATAAGTGCACCTGGAGAACAGCAGCAGCCCCTCTCTCTGTTACTGCTTCCCCTGAACATCGCCACACAGTTCCCATACGTGACCCTGTTTCTTGTGTTCACTAAGAACGCCTCTGTACTCCCGAGATGGCAATCTTTACATTGTAACCTCTCTCAAGGTTTGTTTTCCTCTTTGTTTTTCTTTCAGCCTTCCTTCAAGAAAATAAACTAGACATAGAGTGTTGGATTGCAACTCAATTTCTTGGGAGTTCAATTTATCATTCCAATGTTCAATTTCAAACTTCTCAAGTGTCAAAAATGATGCAAATAGTGGGAAGAATGAAAAGCAATTTGCATTTTTCTTCCTCATGTACTTTATTGCTGACTGATGCTTGAAGGGGGCTGGGGTTCAGTCAGGGGAATACTGCAATTCCCCACACAATGTTATTACATGCTCCCTCAGGCCACTGCAGCTTTGATGCCAGTTCTGCGTTTCTGATTTACACGAGACCACGATAGAGGCAGGAGGCCTGGGCTTAGCCAGCCTTGTAGAAAGAACATGTAATTTATGATTATTTCATATTTCTGAAGTTGTGTTTCTGTAAAAGCTGTTAGGAGGTGGCTGACTCTAAATAAATGAAGGCAACTAACTAAGCTGACTAGTCCTGTGCTAATGGGAGGAGAAGTTTAAATCCTCCTTTCTACCAGTCTCTGAGGCTGATAGCAAAGATGGAAACTGGCAGGAATGCCATGTAAAAGAACAGGGAGCTGCTAGCGTATTACCAGAAGGTTTCTGAAGGCAAAAGTTGATGAAGGATGCTAAGAAAACAAGATTCTGAAAGGATGGCTGCTCCCTGTAGTAGGGGTTGTAGGAAAAACCTGCAAATTTGCTGATAAGGCAGGGTGGNAAACAAGATTCTGAAAGGATGGCTGCTCCCTGGGATAGGATGGACTGAGTACTCAATTTCTTTTGATTCAGAACTTATTTTTTTTGTAGTAGGGGTTGTAGGAAAAACCTGCAAACTTGCTGATAAGGCAGGGTGAAGTGAGAGAAGCCAACTGATGGAGGAGTGTGAGAAAATAGAGAAGTATTTATCACTGAAATTGTTCAGAGCTCACTGCTGCTTAGGTTAAGAAACAGGCTCCAAAAATGTATGGATGCAACATCAACTGCAGAAAGTGTTACTAAAGTTCCTTTTTATTTTTTACAAATAAAAGGGAAATGGTGTTGGACACTTGCATAACAAAGCTACTTCTGAGGGACTACTATGCTTTAAAAATCAGGGGTGGGGTGGAAAGCATAGGAAGGAGAGTAACTTGTGCTTATGTTCCTGCCTCCAACCTGGTGTAAAAGTACTCACACAAGAGAAGCCTCCCACCATTTCTGCATAAACAGCCTTATGTATTTCTGCAGTGTCTCCTAGATGCTCCCTTTCTCTACCTCCCCACTAGTCTTCACATGCAGACTCTGCGTCTCAGTTTTCTTGTTTCAGCCTCTCCTAGCTCACCCCAGCCCACTTTCATGGCTCTCACCCAAGCTACTCTTGACTTTTGACTGAGATTTCTTCTCATTTAGGTTTCCTAACACATATATACAGCTCTCTGCCATAGTGTTTGAAGTTCATTTGTCGTCCTGTCTCCCCTCTCCCTGCTCCCACACTTGGATACATGCATCTGACCTTATCACCCTGAGCCACCTTGCTGTATATCCTCACCAGCAGATCCCTAGCCTTGCCAGGTCTTCTACTAACGCTCCTGCTCTAACAGGATTTTTGAAAACCTGTATGTGGGCTGGACTTAACTAATATCCACCCAGCAGGAGCCCCAAGAAAGGATAGCAAATTTATGAAAAACTGGCCCTGTGATAGTGCTACCCAGGCAATGCCTACCTCTACTAGATGAGAGACAGAACATGAATTTTTCAAAGGTACCAAGTTCTCCATGTGGAGGACTTCCAAATGGCTCTGCAAAAACAACAACGAAGAGCAATGACCACTTCAAAAATGGTGTTTGTGGTCATGCATGTCCATACTGCCTGCACAATGCCTGTGATGAGTTTTATCTGCCATATATAGCACAGAAACAAAAGGTCCTATGCCAGATGTATCAGATTTAGCAAAGCTTTAAATATAGTTCCTCACTTATATCCAGCAAGTCTGCTAAGAAGAAGAAATCAAAGGCAGCAGAGCTCTGTCAGGCGCAGCATCTTTGGGTTCAACGTCCCAAATGCTGAGGAACGGAGAGAGGGGTGAAGGCTGAGAGCGACCAGCAGCAGAGTTTGTTCAACATTGCTGAGCCAATACAGCTGACCTGCAGCATATTTTGAAGAGATTCCCAGGACACTACATCGCTTCGAGGAAAGAGAATAAGTTTTACAGCTCCTCTGGGAGACAGAGAGGCCCGGGAGAAGAAACCCTACGGGAGACTTGAGTGGCCCGAGAGAAGAGACCTGGGCCTACGGCCAAGCACCCCCTGCCAAAGCACTCCCCAGCAGATCATGAGGGCTAAGGGTTTCTTGATTTCAACGGTCTGCCTTACTGCAAGCTCGAAAAGCACATCGCGGTCACTCCTGACTTAACGCAACCGGCAGCATTTGTTCAAGCAGGAAAGCAGCAGGCGACTGCCCGCGCCTCCGCTGCACAAGATGGGAGGCGCCACAAGGTATGTTGGGAGCTGTAGTCCGGTGGCGGTGGCCGCCCGGGAAGGGGCCGCTCTATCGCCCGCGGGAAGAGGCGGCACATTATCGCAAAGAGCGGGGGTTGAGGTGGCTTTATGCCTCGTTCTTTTCAGCATATTAGTTTGGGGAAGAGGGGTACCTGCGGCAGAAGTTGGTGCCCGGGTCCTGTGGAAAGGCAGAGGGCAGGCCGCGGCGCTGCTTGGCGGGCTGGGGGCCCTGGCTGGGGGCGGAGGGCAGCGATGGGCAGCGTGAGCTGTGGTGTGCGTTTGGGAAGTTACCTGGGTTGCTGTTTGGCAAATGAGGCAGTGCCTGCTTACAAGCTGCTTTGTGTAGAGCTTTCACTTCCACATCTGCATAACCTTCATTTTGCCCCCATGTCTGCTGCATCTAGTTACACCAGTAACTTACGGTTTTTCACACCTTTAGGCAAAAAAAGTGACAAAATACATCTTAAATACGTAGATATAATAGTGGTGTGCAAACCACATGGATTGATTCTCAATCAGTAACTATTAAAAGATGAGACTAGTCAATATATACATGACGGACAAAAAGGATTGCTGGGGAAGAAGTAGAAATAAGGTATTTATACATACCATATATTATGAAAATGTCTGTGGTAAAAAACACACTCTGGGTATTAGGACTGAGCATACTTTTCTTGGGAAAGAAATGGCTCTCTTTGAATTGAAACCTCCCTTATTCCTGGCCTTTGCACTCCGGCATCATAAATAAAGCCGTAAGCTGCTGCCCCTAACAGGAGCTTGGAAAGGAGAAAGAAAACACAGACTCTATGGCTGCCTTGGTATCCAGAGAAGTGCTGGGCAAGGCAGGGTGTAAGAGGGCATCTGCAATTTGAGTGAGGAGGGAAAAACTGGAGTCACTGCAGGAGAGCTAGGGGAATGAATGTTCTGTGGCTGAGTAGAAGCAGCCTGTGCGAGACAGAGCAGAGAGCACCCTACATAGCCAAACTGAGGGCAGGAGCAGCTATTTTCTGGATATGTGGAGTACATCTTGGGCTGCAGGCCAGCACATGTCCTCTAGCTGTCAGAACAGGTTGCACTGGTTGTGAGGAGCACTGACACAGAAGTGTCTGCAGAGTTGTTTCTCACACGTATTCTCACTCTTCTCTTCTCTGGCTGCAGTTGCAGGGAGGTTTTGCCCTTCTTAAATATGTTATCAACAAAGGAGCTACTACCATTGCTAATGGGCTCAGCTTGGCTAGTGGCAGGTCCACCTTGTAGCTGGGGAAGCTTCTAGCAGCTTCTCATAGGACCCAACCCTGTAGCTCCTCTACTGCTATCAAAACCCTGCTACACAAACCTAATAAACACATTTATAATTTGTCCAGTAGTTTGCCATTTTGTCATGCTTTATTTGACCCATATGCTTTTAAGTGACTTTTTTTTTTTATCATTCACAAAAGCTTTTAGGCATCTCCTGAGTAATTTAGACCCTAAACATAAATGTCTGTAGTTAAAACATTTTGGGGATGTGTATTTTCTTTTCTTGCTTGCTTGCATGACCCGAAAATAACTTCGACTTGAAACCTGGCATGTAGTTAGTTACTTTGGAACAGAATGTCCTTTTTCTGAGTTCTCAGAAAAAAAATTCTCTCTGAAATGGTGAAGCCCTCCATGCTCTTCCCCACATGATGTGTATTTGCAAAGAAGTCCTTTAGTGTGGAGTGGCAGTCCTGGCTTCATGGGAAATATGGCCTTTGCTATCCTCAGAGCGAGGATCTGACTAATGGCTTTTGGAAAAACAAGTGTAGAAAGAAGTGGAGTTCTGGGAGCAGTTACATGTCTTCCCTCATTTTCTCCCTCTCTTGCCAAGCTGAGACTAATTGTTGTGGACAGACAATAGCTTTGGCTGTGATTATAAAATTAAGAGTATTTGGCATGAGGTAGAGGTCAGAGATGGGCTTATGAGTCAAGGACTAAGAGCAGTAAGCAGCAGCTGGTGTGAGAAAGAATTTGTGGAGTTGAATTGATCTCTGGGAATTATGCCTTTGCAGTGTGAAACCTCACCCTCTCAGTCCTTCCTTTGCTTCCAGTCTCTGAGCAACTTGGAAACCAGTTCAGAAATATATTGCACATGTTCCCAATCCCATCTGCTCACTTAGTCCTTCCTAATTAAGTTGTAAGGAAGACTATGCAAACAAGTCCGAAAATGGGAGTGAAAAAATAAAGCTTTTGTTTTCCCCACTCTCTCATTGCCAGAGACTTTCTCCCATTTCTTAGAATACCACCTAACATTCAATTCATAAAGATGCCCACAGTGAGCTTCCTTCAGTCTTCTTTTAATATTGTTTCACTATGTATAAACACTACTGTGAAAAAAGTAAGTGATGAGGAATGACTGTGATGGTGGTGGGGATTTTTGTGCTAGATCTTGTGTGTTTTGCCATGAGGAAGTTTAGTGTTGCCTGCTACATCTTGTGTTCAGCCTCCCTGTGGGATTCACTCCCTCCCACTCCTGTGTAGTTCAGGCATGGACATGCAAATCTACGTCTCTCACCAGCTGTGTCCTGGCACCCTTAGCAATTCATCACACACCTCATATGTCAGCAATTAAAAAAATACAGGTAGGAGGTATGTCTTGTCCTAGACACTTGCATAGTCTGTCTGACTTGTTATTACATAAGCTTATATGTAAGGTATCTATATATAAAGTATTATAACACCTTCTTTTGGCTGAGGTATTGTTTTTCCTCCCGTGGCTGGCATAAAACTGACGTACATATTTTGCACTCTGATTCAGCATACTGCAGAGGCATTCACATCTGATATCATCAAATTTGTGCTGCTAGGTGATCCAAGAGCGCTGCTTCTGTATCCATTACCATGACTTATGTCACTTTTTACAGGAGAACCTAATCCAAAAATCAGCAAAACTCCCTCTGAAGTCAAGGACGTTGGATCAAGTCAGTCCCTCATTTACTGTGCTCCCCCTAGGTTGAAATAGTACTAACTAAATTGATTTTAAAAGAGTACTTCATTTCTAAAGAGAATAGCTCTGACTTAATCTCATTCATTAAAATGATATAAAAGTGATTTTCCTACATATAAGGAGCAGTACATTAGCTTTTAAAGAAAAGCATTTTATATTTAGCAGCTTCACATCTTAACTAATTTTTAAATTGATATATTCATGGCATTTTTTTGAAAGAAATCTTCAGTGTAGTTATTGTCTTGTTCATGTATTGGCCCTGGGAAGAACAAGGAAAGGATGTGTGATGCAATACCTGAGATCACCTCTGGCTTGAAGATGACCTCAGCCTAATGCAGATAGCTAAGGCATCTAACAGTAAGATTTGCTTAAGCTACCAAAATTAGACGTAGTTTGGAATTTCAAAGGCTTCAAAATACTGTTTCGATACAGTTTTAGTTTTTGCCTGGCTTAATTACAACACTGTTAGCAGAGTCTGCTGCTGGTTTCTTTTCCTAGTACCAAATCTGAATGCTCTCCTAATTCTCTTGACAATGACCCCACTCCCAAAGTCATACACATGGTAAGGCTTGTGACTGAAAGAAAAAAAAAAAAGCTGCTCACAAAGCTGTCTATCAGAACTTTTCAGACCTGTAGTTTGATTCCTGAGGTACGTTTCTCTACACTGTCTTTCAAAAAGTGTGCACCTGCCAGGCTGAATGGGGCTGGCCTCATCAAGATAGTCATGGAGGCCAGGAGGTTTTACACTGCAGGTGAAACCATATTACCTCATCTTTCCAGATAATCACTCACCTGCTTATACACATGGTTTTGGCAACAGACTCACAACACGAGACATGCTGAAGTCACAAAAAAAGGCTGTATGTCACTGTGGGAATAGTTAGCGTTGGAAAAACCAGTCAGCAGATGTTTGTGGCATTTCATATGGGTTCCTGCTGTCTCTGCTTCTCTTGAGCTCAGTGTAACCCTAAGGCTCTGCATCATTAGGTCGTAAGTGAGATTGCAGAGGGAGGTGAGTTGTTGTTTTGGTTGTTTTTTTTCTGTTCTATATTTGCTTCTGTAATGAGGCCACAGTACATACTGGGAATCCTACATGCTAGAGCATGCAGTAGCAACTATGATGTCAGGAGGACTAGTTACACCAGTCAAGCTAACTCTGAGGAATTTTTTCTCTCTGCACAGGCTGTGCTAGAACTGCACAGAACTTCGAGTTGTTTGCTCAAGCCAGTCTTTGGCAGTGGTTTTATTACACTGTACATGCTGAACACGCGTTTTTGCAGGGACCAGTAGTGTTTGGAAGCAGACTGGAGAGCAATAGCAACACAGCACTTTTCTCTTGGGGAGAGAGGCTGCAGCTAATTGACTTCCAGGCATGTGAAACAAAACAGCCTGCTCTTGAAGAAAGGGGAATCCCAGCTTGCCCAACAGAGGCTACAACAGCTTCTGCACAGTGAAGGGCCCAGCCATAAAGCAAGGGAAGAATTCACAGGGCTGCTTTTAGTGGGACTCATAGTAAAAACAGACAGCATAGGGACTATGTGTAAAGAATAGAAAGGTTAGAACAAACCTTAGAATAGGAATAGTTCAGCTTTATTAAGTCTATAGGCCTGTATTGATAAGGTGCTGCCTCAAATTATGTCTCTTCCTTACCAGAAAGAAATAGGGCTAGGTCTATTAAATCCCTTCAAGTTTGTCTAAAAATGTTTTATCTAATCTGAAAAAAGTTTTGGGTTTGTTTTTTTCGCAAGAACAAAATGTAAATTCAAACAGTCTAGGAGTGCTTTTTCTTTTCATCTTTTGGTTTGCTTAAGGAGATGAAAAATCACTCTGGGGCTTTGCAAGCTGCAGAAGTTCACCACTCTCCAGGGCACTAAAACACATTGCTTTGCAAGGCAGAGCAGGAGCTTGCACAGAGTTACTGATCAGCACTGCACAGTAACTCACTGACATGACTTGGAAATGTGCCTTTTATTTGCATTGCTTGGCTAAGGGTCCGTTCAGCACATCACAAAGAGAATGACAAAGCACCTTCATATCCCTGGGCTGCTGCCAAGCTGATCTTGAGGACTATGCTGAATTATGCTGCTTTGCAGTAGGGACCCTTATGCCAACAACTGGCATATCTCAGCACTGCACCACGACAGCTTGCTTCCAGCAGGCCCGTCTCTGACGCTGGTGGGAGGCCAGGCAAGTGCCATATAGGGTCAGCTTTGCTGACTCACATTAGCCACACATCCTTCTGCACTGGTGAAAACCTCAGCTGACCTGGGAACAATGCAAAGGAGGATAGATCCATCCCTCATGCTCTCAGAACTCCACAGCCTAGTTTTTACATCAGTTAGTGGTGAACTGCAGGATGGGTATACATGGCTAAAATCAAACAGAAGAGCTTGCACATTTGTAAATTTTTAACTTTATGGCAAAATGAGTATCTAAATGTAATGGCAAGAAAAAATTATTAGATTTGACAAGACATCAGATTAACCGTTTCAGTATGTTGTCCATTGGTTGGCCAGGATTCCTTCCAGTACTCCTGCTTACCCTGCAAGCTGCAATGTTAGCTGGATGTGACTATGCAGGTAGCTAATGGGAAGAACAGGCAAAGTCTGTGTGTTCTTAATTTAAGATATCAAACTACTGTGCATGCATGCTAAGAAATACACTTGAGTTCTACTTTCCACTTTGGGCAGATATTAACTCACTATTTCCATTTCAAATGTTTATTTACTTGGTTTATCTCTTCCCATCTTTTTCCCAGGACACGATTGTCCTCGGAATGAATTCTCCCCCTAAAAGTTCCACAACACGTTTGAACTCATTTCTCCAGCCAGAAGGACAAGCTGTGTAATAATTTCTGTGTTATGAAAACATACCATCTACTGAAAGTTGGTAAAAATCAAAGCACTCATTCATTATTTGCTCTGTAATCTGCTGGGACTATTCCAGCATATATAAAAGCAAAGGAGCACACAAGGAAGACAAACCATGAGTACATCTCAGAGGGCTCTAAAGTTTCTACTCAGGGTATGACCACTGCTTGCCCCCTGGGAACAAAAGAAAAAAAAAAAAGGTAATTAAAGCAGAAAGACTGATTAGAAACTTCAACAGGAAATATCACAGTGAAGAAATATTCATATGCTGCATTCAACAATTTGACTTGTACAATGGATCTTTGTCATTTCTGACCTGTCTCATATTGACTGTCACATGAAAGGCAGCAGTCTGACAGACTTTGCTATTTTCTTACTGCTTCAAAAAGGCTTCTAATTAAAGAGTATTTCCCATCATTTACTGCTGATTATGTTTTTTTTCCCAGCTTCCTATAGCTCTGTAGTCATAATTTCCAATGTTTATGAACAAGTTTAGACTAGATACAAGGAAGAAATTTTTTACAATGAGGATGGTAAAACACTGGAACAAGTTGCCCAGAAAGGTGGGAGAAACTCCATCCCTGGAAATATTCAAGGTCTGGTTGGACAGGGCTCTGAGCAACCTGATCTAGTTAAAGATATCACTTCACAGTTCTGGTGGGGAACAACTGAGATTACTTACACTTCTATACATACACAGTACAGGGCCAGAAGCAACTTGTGCTGCTCTCAACAGTGTTCTAACATGCTGCAAGTTTGTGTTTTCATTGTTTTGAGCACTGACAGAAAACCCCAATGTTGTTAAAGGCTTGCTAGCAAATCTACAAAACATTTCAAGTAATTGTTAACACACTGGTCAATTGTATTGTTCTCTACCTTATTTATACTGAAAGGTTCAATTGTATTCCTTCTCTTTTGCATGCAATCAAAATGTTTAAAATAGAAAAATGTATGTTTTAGGAAATGCTGCATACCAGATACCACCCACTCTTCTCTCAGAAAACATCTGCAACTGGAGCTTGTGTGTTGTTATTATTTGCTGCACATTCCAGTTATACAAAGAAAAGACTTTTTGTGTGGTTTTTTCTTATTTTTTTTAAGCATGCCAAGGCACATGAAGATTGATCTTCCAAGCTCCCTCCTTGAGCTGCATGGTTCCGTAACCAGTTCCATGAAGTGAACTCATACTTTGTGGGTCAGCATCTCCAGCAGCCTGCCCAGCTTTACCTGTTGGCTCCTTTTTCTGCTCATATATTGGCTTACAAAGCACTGACAGCAGTAATGACGTGCACATTTACTTTCTGGTACCAAATCTCACTGTGATGGCTCTGCCCATAGCTTTTCCATTGGCCAATACCAAATTAAACTGGGTAGCTGAATCTTCTTTTCCTAAATTGGAAGGAAAGGATGGATTTGGCTTGCCCTTCAATACCACCAGATTTATTGTGCTGCTTCTGGAAAACCTCCGTGATCTTGCCTATGTAAATTCACTCACTGCTCCCACAATGTAATGTAACAGTAACTAGATTTCCCCTGTTATCCACCAGTACTTGATAACAAAGTCATATCTCTGGCTTGGAAGACTGTTGGTATGGGAGAAAGGTTAAGGAAAATGACATGGAAAGAAGGAAATTTAAATGCTTCTCCTCTCAATCCACAGCACTTTGAGAAGCCTGTTGCTTCAAGTCCCTTATTAGCTGCAGTCACATCAAGTGCAGCAAGATACACATCTGCAGGCCCTGAGCAAAGGCACCCTCAAAGATTTCCCCATCTCAAGGTGATCTTTATTCTGAAGAATCCAGAGTTGCTAACATTTGTAATCCCAGCACCTCTGTTAAGTACTTGTATAAACTTCATTCCCTAGCCCTAAGGGGAACAAAATCTTGGCACTGTATGGATCATCTATGGGAGACATGTACCATCTGTATCCACTGGGGATATTCCTTCCTTCCAAACCAGCATGAACGACATTTGACTGTTGTGAAGTGAAAAAAGCCAACAGAGGAGATAAGGGAGGTATGATACCAGGTATCAACGCCAGAACATCCAAGCAGAGGGTGGGAAGTTCAGGCAGAGAGGTACAGATTCTTAGCCTGTGTTGCACACTTCAAGGAGCTGTCTTGTCTCTGTTTATGCCAGGGACATCCACAGGGGAACACACAGTTCAGGTCCTCTGCCACCATGTTGTCTTGCACCTTATCAACTAATCAGCCCTGCCAACTAACACAAGCACACTCAGCCTTTTACCTGCCTACAACTGCCTCTGCAGAACAAACCACACAATTATGGGCTGAGACTTCATATAGCCTCATGACTTCATGTAACCTCATATTTTGGGATAATATAGAACATTTATGGACACTTTGAACATCATCTATGCAGATGGTGTTTCTAATACATGAAGCTAGTATAAGCCATACTTCTGTTTTTAAACTGCCATTCCTGACTTCAGTTAGGAGTGTGATTTTAAGTGGCAAGGGGCACTTTCTGCACACAATGATGTAGGTGCAGATACAATACTCATATTTCATAGTTCAGACAACAACAAAAAAACCCTGAAAAATGAATGTGATCGGAGTTTTACACTTTCCACAGAACCAAAAAAAAAAAAAAAAAGGCAAAACAGTGACTGAGTTTTGTGGAAAAGATTTTATGGACACAAATGTTTGCAATTAAAAAAAATTAAAAGAAAACAGATTTTGTTTGGATGTAAACATTCCCCTGCTGCTCTGGAAAAACTAACAAAGCAACATTGCATGGGGACATTGGGAAGAAGAAAGCAGTGGTTAAAGTAAAGAGCAGCAACCACCATGAAAAGATAAAAGTACTTCTTGAAATATTTCAAGTTTACAAATGTGTACGATATTGTAAACATATTCCTGCTTTTTAAATCTTGGCTGCCATCTAGTCAATTGCCCAGTAAAGTGCCAAATTACAAAGATACCATCTGGTTTTGACAAGAATTCCCAGGGGGAAAACCCCCCAAAAATAAAACAAAAAAAATTAAAGAACTGCTGGACCCAAAAGATGATATGGACAAAAATTCATGTGCGTATTAAGTTTGTACACTAAACTTTATGGTAAGTTAAAAGTCAAACTTGAGTTCTAAAACAAAAGGCAAAAAGATCTAGCTTTGTAATTTCTCCACCTGAGTTTTCAGGGACATAATCTCTTTGCAGAAAGAGCTGCCAAAAGCAAGACATTATCAATTGTAGTAGTCCCTGTTAAGCAAATGACCTAAAAAATTTCCACAAACATCTAGGCTGCTAATATTGGCTCACATCCCCTCCCCTTAACAGTTAGAACAGTCTCCAGGCTTTGGTTTTACTACAGGAGTGGACAGAAAGACCTGTTGCCAACACTACTGGCTTCTCAAAAACACACGAGCCTTGCAAACAGCTGGGAAGCCTCCTGCGTGCACTCCATCCAGGCCACACTTGGACTGACCCAGTGACAATGACATATGCAAACCAATGCAGGAACTAAATGCTGGAATTTGAAGAAACCCATTTTAGTCCAACACTTTTAATGAGAAACTACTGGACTACGAAATTCCATGCAGAAGCTTACAGCACAGCAGTGAGGGAAAAGCATACTGTGCAACAATAAACCCAAAAGCAAAGATACGTTAAGTACCACAGGGGAATTCCTGGGTGGCTCAAAGTCATTAATGAATGCTAAGCTTATGAAGCAGAAAGAAAAAGGGGGAAGGCCCACATATTGCAAAAACAGCACTGCTTATAATTTGAAAGGCAAATTTCTTCATGAAATAAGCAGCAATTTTAAAGCAGACACTGACACTGGAAAGCAAGGCAAAGCCCTGGCAGTTGTCCACAGCAGACACAGAATACAGGGTGGTCTAGCCCAGCACCAGGAGCAACCAGGAAGCTGGGAGGTGACATGGAGTGCCAGGAAGGGCACCAGACTGTGTGAAGGCTGAAGAGAGCAACAAACAAACCCAGCAAATTCTTGGCAGAAGGCAGGAGGACTCAGCAAAGAACATTAGGAAGTGTTTCAGACTCCAGCTGGGTATGCTGCTCCCAAATAGGACAAGAAAAATAAAACCATTGCTGCTTTGCTGCTCCGAGTCAGTAGGTTAAGACCCACACTTGTGCAATTCATCAGGAGGACTGAGGAGACTAACATCTGCTCATCCTTCCTTGCTCCACATTCTCCCTCTCTACACCTCCCCCCAAACCATGCAACTATTAGAGCACTTCCTCAGGAGATGCCTGCAGTTGTTCATGTGTAGAAACGACAGTGAAGAAACACGACACAGATCAGTGAGTAAGCAAATTATGATTTCTTAAGAAGACAGAACAAGGGGAAAATGGCATGAGTGATCTGATCATTGAGCTTAAGCACCTTCTCAAAAATAAGATATTTTTACAACTTGTCTACGGCCATACCACCCTGAGCAGGCTCGATCTCATCTGATCTCGGAAGTCAAGAAGGGTTAGGCCCGGTTAGTACTTGGATGGGAGACCACCTGGGAATACCGGGTTGCGGTAGGGTTTAGCTGGGGATGTCCCTGCCCACTGCAAGGGGTTGAACTAGATGACCTCCAGAGGTCCCTTCCAACCCAAAACCATTCTGTGATTCTGTGAATTCCATCTGTAAAGGCACTCCATATTCTCCTGTACTGAATGCAGCTATCTCTGCATTTACTTGATCAGAGTCCCAGTTTGGAAGCCATTAAAATACTGGTATTTCATTGCAGTGGCTACTTCATTTTCAGACAGATCAAGTCTGATACCTCTCATTATCTCAACAGCTACCAAAGATGAATAAGCTACAACAAATACAGTCACAACATTAGCAAGACTTTATGCAAAATATTGGAAGTACATGTCAAAGGCTGATTTGTTTTCTGCTGATATTAAAGCACAATCAAATTTTACCTAACTGAAAACCAGAAATCTAAGATGTCAAGTGATGAAAAAAGCAATTACAGAAGTGGAAGTGGCAATGTAATAACAAGGGACAACAAGAACAGCATTTATATATAAAATTTATTTAGGTGAAGTCACAAACAGTTTAATATCAATTTACAAACAATTAATGTTATGCATATTACTGAAACTATCAAGAAAGGTGAGAGAGCAGATAATGTCACCTTTTTCCTGAAACAACCAAAGGCATACCTTCACCATCATGCTTGTTACTGGACCATAGTATAACCTTGATCATACTCCCTAGTTTGTAAAAGGGAAAAGAAAACAGAATAGTGGGATGTAGAATGATTAAACTGTGAACCAGTGAACATGATTTTCATGAACCAGACTACAAGTCTAGTCTCATGCTCAGGGTTTTACGTATTCTACGAGGATAAAAACAGAACAATAACTTAAGTAAACTACTATATTTTTATCAGGAATTTTGTGTAATTTGTCTATAACTGGTTTCTGGCAATGACAGCAATGGGTAATGCATTTTTCATGACAGAATGTAGATATTGAGCCTTACAGAGTAATTCTGTTGACAACCTGAGTTATTATACCAAGTGTATAATAATGTTTCAAGTCAAATATACATTTATGTTGCAGATATTCTCAGTGATATGGTAAAAGTAACAGCTGTAACATGACAATTTATGATTTATTTTTAAAAAAACAAATATAGTACATAGGTTTTTGAAGTGTCCAGTTGTGATCTGCAAAGATCCAGGATTGCACACAAGTTTGCTCAAATGAGAAGGGTTAATCTGCACGTTAAATTGATTTATACTTTCAAAGTAGTATTTTAGGGCAGGGTTCTCCTCCAGGAGACTGTTCCTGACCTCATTCAACCAATGTTCAATTTATTCACCTTCCTGAATCTTTGCCCTCTTTGGATAGTCTGTGACAAGTGCTGCGCTGCAGGAATTCCTGTTTTCCAGCAAACTGGCTTGCTCTGCAGGTTTGTAGTCCATTGTTACAACTGCTGATTGGGCAAAATGAATTTCCTACGTCTTCTCTAGCACAGCTTGCAACGCAACAGAAGCAGAGGTAAAAGAATGCACTAGAATACCAGAGCTCCACTTAAACACCAACGGAGTCAGGCTGTTGGCACCAATAAGAAATTCTGTATTTAACAAATCTGCAAATATTTAAGATTCAAAGTTAGTCAGATTTATAAATAAACTCACCCACTTAGTCTGACTGCCATCCCAACTGGCCTTCTGTTTTCATGGAGTCTGGAAAAAAAAGCCAGAGAATTTTCTGAAGTTATATGTACAGACATAAATTTACAGGAATTAATCTCAGCTATCCTACATAGGTGCCCATTACTGACTCAAACTAAAACTAGGCTTCCTCACTTTGTTCTTTATGTGTAAAGCCAAGTTTTTTACAGCTCTTCATCGGTGCCTTAAAAAAGGACTGCTACCTTTCAAATACACTTTGTTTTCCTTGACTTTGTTTTCACTGGTTAACCTTCTATGGAACTGCAGAACCAGAGACAGAGACACTACATCAAGTTGAAATTTCAGAAGCCTTCAACTGAAAGGTGAAATGAAATCCAGTCAGACTGTCTAATGCCATCCCTTGAAATTTTGTTTTCATAATCAGTTCAAACAAACAATCTAGAAAAAAAGGTCTTTGTAAAACATCTCTTCTTGACAGCTTGAATGTGGAAAAGCTTAGGTTCTGGCCAAAGTTATAAGCCCGTAAAAGTCTAATCTCTCCCATCTCAATTATCTGATTCTTTTGCCCAAGAAGAATCAGAAGTCACATCTTATTTCTCTGAATTAGCTTTACACAACATAATTATTAGAGCTTGCAAGGAGCTGGGAGGCAAGAAGAAAATCCACATGTCAGCTCCAACAGAGCAGTATTTTCTTGCTGCTTTCTTGTCAATGATAAACTCATGCTTTATCTTAGTCCTCATCTACATTTAACAGCTGCTCAATCCATTATTTCAGTTAAGGACATTTTTTGTCTTTTAAACAGTTACATATACATAGCTATACTACATGTCACCAATTAAAAACTGCTCTAATAATATAAAGGTGGTTTAACCTACACTGAAAAATTGCACAACTTTTGCTTTTCATCATGCTGCTAAAACCCTATTGTTTTTACAAACATTACACTTTTAGTATTTTGTAAGTTAATTAAAATAAGAATGTTTATTTTTTCTTACACAATTTCTGTGGGGAAAAAAAATTATCACTGTTAAAAATCCACTGGGAAATTTCCATAGAAACAAAGAGCATCAAGACCTTTGGTGCCTCAGCAGGAAACAGTGCAAAGCCCTGCACTGAGAAACCAGCTGCTGTGCAAGAAGTTGCAAGTCTGGTTAAGATGCCAAGCTGAAGATCCACTCTCAGATAAGATGAAAGCTATAAGCCATTGTCCATCTGATGCTCACATAACATCTGTAGCAAAACAAGAACTATTTTTCTTGAGAATGGAGAAATCTAAAGAGATAACAGTAAAAAGTTGCGTAAATCTGAAGTATCAACCACAGAAGGCATCAAGGTCACAAGGCCTGCACTGGGACCTGTTTATATCACTGCTCAGCATTTGCTTCCTTCCTTTGTTATACGTTGGCCCAAAAAAGTCACTTTTCATAGGTAAACTCAGCCATTGGTGCGACACAACAAACACTTCCAGGTCCTCCCTATCCAGCTCAGGCAAACAGAGCGCAACAATTTAGCCACTCCTCTGCGCTGGCAATCCCTGGGAAGCACAGGCTCTGATGATCTAGCAAAAACCCTTCAGGAATGCAAAAGTCCTAAAAAAATCGTTTAGGAATAAATACAGCCACTATAACAATCTCTCTACCATCACTGAGTTGGCACAAAACTCAACATTGAGCATTTTCTGTGCTGAGGATTTGACAAACTAGAGCCACCAGTATGACAAGCAGCATAACCCCTAACATAGCAGACAGGTCTCTGTACTCATGGAGCTCGCTGTCACAGCTCTGGCAGCAGCAAAGGCAGATCTGTCTGTGTACATCAGGGTTACACCGAGTGACAACCAAGTCTTATACTGAAAGCAAAACCCTAACATATGCACAATCCTATTTATCACCATCTTTTCCCACAATATAGGCCAAAACTTGTAGATTAAATCTACTGAGTCTCAAATCTGATTAAATCTCGAAATCACAACAAATTTGCAAGCTGTGGCCATTTGAACTGAAGTTTATCTTTATTCACATCGATTTTTCTGGCCTTCCACATAGCCTGCAACTACCACATGTAATAGCAGTCTGTACTCTGCCTTACATACAGACAATTGTATTACTAAGAAAATTATTCTTTTAAAAACAGCTCAGAGGAAGAACAAAACACGTTTCTTATAATGTCTTAAAGAAAATGCAGTTATACACCAAGGGATGGACTGCACGGGGTTCCTAATTTCTGGTGGCCAGAGTAATACTATAAACAATTACTTGCTAAAAGCACGGGTTTTTTTTCCTCCCACAATGCCCACAGACCCTATGGTGCCCAGCTGGACGCCTGTGTGGCCCCATGCCTAACCAGCTTATGCCATGGCACTATGGCGAGCATGAGCAAAGGGTCACTGCTGTGATGCAGGAGGGGCCAACCAACTCCTGGGTATCCCATCTGCCCCCTTCTCCTCTTCCCCTCTGAATGGTCACCGTGCCCAGCCAGAGGAGTACTGAAACACACCATCGCAGCCATTGGCCCGTCACACCTGGCTTTTCTCTTCCTGCTTGGGGCTCTGGGGTGGTGGTGGTGGTGGTGGTGGCGGAGGCGGCGGCAGCGCCGGCGAGGCGTGTGTCTCACCCTCAGCACGCGGCTGCCTGCTGACAAGCGACTTCAGGGGCGCCATCCACTTCATCCAGAGGTCGAGGTCTACATCACCCCAGGGTAGAGTGGGGTCTTTGGCCGCCCGCCGCCGAAAATCCTCGTCGTAGTTCATCCACGAGGTGCCCCCGTA
>VWZO01019894.1:85637-161372 GCA_013396975.1 Bucco capensis | reverse complement strand
CTCTAGGCGGGAGGGGCGGGGGCTACGGCGGGTCCGGGCCTCGCGAGGCGGGGCCTAGCTCCCCGCCCCCCGTGGTTCCACGCCTCTCGATTCCACTCTGGAGCGGGCACCGGTCCCGAATAACATGGGTCGGGGTAAGAGCCCGCTGCCGTTCCCAGGCGTGCAGTGCCTGCACATCTGGGCAGGCGGCCCACGGTGAGGCAGGGAGCTGAGCCGTCCCCGGGACGTCGCAAGGGCTTGTACTCTTTGACACTTACATGCTGGGCTTTGAACATGTAACATACATACTCTCCCTCTCTCAAAATATATATGACTACATACTGTATACACTATATATACAGACACTTCACATATACACTGTCTATAAAACCACATACATAGTTATCATTATATAACATATATATACATATCTATAACTATATATATATATACACTACTGTATAGTAGGTACACAGTAGCAGTCACATCATTATTGCTTCAGTACAGCAAATGTTTGGAGGAGCAATGACATTCCAACACTTTCCCCTTTCAGCATAAATTTTTGTCTTTATAGAAAATGGGTTGGTTGGTTTTTTTAAGGGTGCTATCACACAGATTCAGCTGTCCTTGCTAAGCACTTAGTAGCCAGTGTGGGCAAACACTTGCCAAGACTCCTCAGGGTGTCTTGGTTACTGACCTGCAGATTCTCATGTCAGGTAAGAAATAGGGGATTGTGTGACTTTATGGGAGACACAGTCCTACAGAAAATTTCCTTTCTAGTCACCTAGTCACATCAAACCACTTTCCATGTTAGTATGGGACAGCTGTATATGTCTTACCAAGGTCACTGCCAAAACACACTGCAGAAACAGGACCAGTCCATTGTAGTACTTGGTCACCACCCAGATGAAGGTCAAACACCACAGGAGCCAATGATGGGTGTTGTCTTCTCATGTGGACTGAAGTTATGCACTCACTCCCCAGCTGCTTCCACAAACACTTCTGTAGCATTTTCTCCTCGGGAGAAACAGCTTTAAAGACCATGCTGAAATGCCTACAGGTCACTTCCACCATAAAATAGACAAAAGTTCTGTAAAAAAATAAGAGTTTTTCCTTTTTCACAGAAAAACTGGAAAAGCTAGATTTTAAATATGTGCTTTTGTCCAAAAATTCAAATCTCAGGAACTAAAAATTTAGGAATTCTTCTGCAAGTAAAAAGTAAGGTAAAAGAACAGCTTCACTTTTTTTTTTTTAATTTTGCTTAATAAATTCTAAAGAAATAAGATTAGGAAAATGCTATTTTCTAATTCACCTTTATTTTCAGAGATTTGTTCTGAAGTCTGAACAAAATAGACTTTGCTTAATTATTGAGATGAATAAACATCAGACACAACAAAGAATAAAAACCCTCACTGGATTTAAGCTTTCACTGTAAGAAAAACCCAACACAGTGCAAACTGTTAGGAAAGCCTTTTCAAGTGCAGCAGTCAGCACATCCACTGTCTATATTGCTACTCCCAGCCCCAGGAAGAACTGACCAATTCCTTGACTGTTATTGCAAGTTACACAAACAGCTTTGCTTCAGAAGAAAAGGGTTGATAACCAGTATCAGATTAACTAGTATTATCTCTCTATTCCTCTGCTTATATGGATACACTGCTGATACCTTTTGGCCAGAGGTTATTGCTAAGGTTTGTCCTCTCTGCTCATCTGATTACAGCTCTGAATCTCCCCCACCCCTTTCTTCCTCGTGTCTTTCTGTCCCTTCATGTTTGATATGTTTGCAGAGGACCAAAGCGAATACCTGGAGGCACACAACTGTAAAGCTGTACTGTAGACATGTTCCTCTTGGAAACAAACTCAGGCCACTGTTCTATGCTTCAGACCCTTTTAGTCTCAAACATGAGACCTTATTGAAGGCATTGATGAGGTGGCAAAATGAAGCTTTACAANCTTCGTTCGCGAAGCCTAGCCATACATACAAAGAAACAGCTGCAACCTTATCCATGGAGGAACTAGCAGGCTTTGGTACTACACAACAGAACAGTTTATTAAAATAAAGGGGAAAACCTCCTTTTCAGAGAAAAAAAAAAGAGAAAAAAATTCCATTTAGAAACATTACATAAAACCAGAACACCTCCCTTTGAAAGTATATGGGCTACCATGCTGTTTCTCTTTATGAAGCTTAAATAATGCCAAAAAGGAAAGAACTGTCTACTCCCTCTATTGATGAAATTAGAAAATGCTTCCACAGAGCACTTACCTTCACAGGCTCCAGGATGACTGGGAGGAGAACACAACCCTTGCACTTCAGTTTGAGAAGAAAAGTCAGCATGAGGAGAAAATAACCCTCATGTGATGCTTGAGCACTTTTTTTCCAAAAGTCAGTCTTTTTCTAAGGAATTTTAAGACTTTTCTGTGATACTTTTGGCGAGATTGTTGGGATGGTCATTTCTCAGGTCAGAAGAAGGATACTTAGACCCAATGGAATCAGTAATTTCATCTGAGACGGGGGAGGTTCAACATTTGCACTAGAACTCTTTGCTAGTCTGTACTTGTGTGTCTTCCACTCTCTCCATAAATAGATGTATAGGTCTAGAAGCAAACCAGCAGTTGGGCATGTGTATTTTGCTTTTCATCTTGAAAAATGTAATGTATTCTTCACTGACAAAATAGCAACAGCTCTGAACTCACCCATTTAGCTAGTGGTTAGCGGCAGCTTAATAAAGTTGAAACAGCAAGTAATCCGCAGTGTGAGGCCTCCAGAAAGAACATAACAAGGATCACCATTGAACTGTTTCCAGTGAGAGGAGGACTCAAGCATTCTCAGCTGGGAGATGGGGGGCAGGAGTCAGCTCCTGTGGTTGAGGGACTATTTCCTCCACTCCAGGTGGGGAAGGAGCTGGCTGGTTGGTTGCCAGCCTTCGTCAGGCAGCCTGGTATTCTTCCTCTGCTTGTGTTCTGTTCCTATGATTCTTTATGTTTTTTTCTTTCCCAAGTCTGCTCCTTTCTCCATCAACTGTGCATGGAGAGCAAGCTGAGAAAGTCTCTACAGAGGATCAGCAATTTTAGCTACTTGTCCTGAGAAGGCTTAGCTTTATTGGTCCCGCTCCTTTTTTCCTGCTGCTGTCAGCTACACAGAAGAACAGTTACAGAACAGTTATCCATGCTGCCTGTTCTGCACAGGCTGTCAGACAGGAGTAGCAAAGCGTGCACTCAAAATATGTATGAGTTGTGATTAAACATGTAAGACCATCTTCTCAAATTAGCACAATATGGGAAGACAGAATTGGGCCAGAACATGGTTGAGCTTCGCTGAAGATGTGGTCCTAGTAGCCCTACAGATATGTGCTGTACATTGTGAGCTCCCTGTCCTTTGCTCTAAGTTTCCCCTGAAGGCGCCATCTCTCCTGACACGGCTGGGGAGGATCCGAGGAACCCATAGCCAGCGTGCTCCCGCCGCACACCAGCAGATGCCAGTGGAAAAGGCACGGGGCACTGGATTTGGCAAGGTCAGGCCAGGGCTTTCCCCGGCTGCGCCTCCAAAACGATAGGTCCGAAAACCAACTATCCCTCACTGATCGATCCATCCCCCAAAAGCCGCCGCACACTGCACGTGCGGCCGCAGCGCCCCATCGGGGCCGTGCCCGGGAGCCGCAGCCTGGCTGTCCTCGCGGCCTGGTGGGGCCGCTGGGCGCCGCACCCCCGACGGGGTCCCGCTGGGACCGTCTCTCCTTGCTTCGGCGGGATGCAAGCGAGCCCTACCGCCCGGGGATCCGTCGGAGTGTGTGTGTGTGGTGGTGATGAGGTCCGCAAGCTGCTCCCGTGCGCATCGCAGCCGAAGGAGGAGTGACTCTGGCAGGCTGCAGCGAGCCGAGATAAAAGCTCCGCTGCTGCCTCCTTCCCTCCCCTTTTCTCTCGTAACTTTTTTTTTTTTCCCTCCCTTTCCCTCCCTCTCTATCCCAGCAAAGTGACCGCAGCGGCAGCAGCCCCAGCACCGGACGCCGCCATGAACCCCTCAGTGCCGCCGTCGGACCGCGCCACCAGGGGCTGAGGGCGGGGGCGGAGGACGCCCTGAGCCGAATCGCTCCGCGCCGCCGCGGCGGGGGCCGAACGCAGAGGCAGCGAGAGGCCAGGACCCTCGGCCGTCCTCCACCGTGCCCTGGGTGGGCGAACAGCGGCTGCCGCGATGTCGGCGCAGAGCCTACTGAGCAGCGTCTTCTCCTGCTCCTCCCAGTCCGCCGCTGCCCCCAGCCTCTCCAAGCGGAGGCTCCGCCAGACGCGCAGCCTCGACCCCGCCATCATCAGCGTCGGACGGGAGGAAGGCGAGGGCGCGGGCCGGGCGCCGCGGGCGTGGGCCGCTGGCAGCCCCCCGGGGCAGCGTCGCAGTCCTCGGAGCGTCCCCTCCTTTTCCACCCCTACGACCCCGCTGGAGCGGTTACCGCCGGGCTGCTCCCTCTTCGACGAGGAGAGTCCCCGTGGGAAGCGGAGCCCCGGCTGCGAGCTGCCCTTCCTGGCGCGCACCCCCTCGGCTTCGGCACTGAGTGGCCCCGCCAGCCCTGCCAACAGCATCTTCTCCTCGCCCCGGCGCTGGCTGCAGCAGAGGAAGGGGCAGCCTTCGTCGCCCGGGCCTCGCCCCACCGCCTACGTCGTGTGGAAATCCGAGGTAGGCCAGCCCGCCCCCCGTGGGACGGGCACCCGCCGCGCCGCCCTCGGCATGCGCCTCCAACGGCCGGGCGACCGACCGCTCGTCCCGGCGGAGCTGCCCATGGGCGCCGGGACGCGGAGGCTCCGCGGGGGGCATCGCTTGCGCCTTCGCCCTCGGTGGTGTCCGTCGGAGGGCCCAACAGCGCCCCGAGCTGCGGCTGCGGTGCCGTCCAGGCCGCTGTGGGGTTGGGCAGGGCATGGGGATCCGTGATGTTTGTGGGGAGGACAGCAGCATCTGATGTACCCTCGACAGGCTCCATATATACTTGTCCCGGGCAGGTAAAATGTTCCCCTCCCATTTCACACCTCATAAACTGAAGCATGCGATGGCTTCTAACAAGATAGAAAAATCATTTTTAATATGCGCACCCAGTGAGATGTGATTTATTTGACCAAGCACACGTGTCAAGGAGCTATTGTATTCCAAGACAAATCCAATTTTGCAATGCAAATATTTATTCATTTAACTTGGATGTCATTGATGTTGGGCTGCAAGATGCCATACCATGCGGATGAATGTGTTTGGAGAGTGTGGCATTGTTTCTTGATAGCGCTTGCGTGGCAAGTTGGTTATGCATAGCTCTTTGTAGCAGGAGCAGATTTTTTGTTTGAAGAATTTCTCCATCCCGTTCGTGGCGATGAGGTTTCCCAATTAACTGTTCAAGAGTGCCTCCTGGAGCATTTGGATTTGGATCGGAAAGCAGCCTTCTCATTTTATTTCCATTTCCACTTGTGATGTATTCGTTATAAATAGTCAATATGAACCAGACCTATGAACAAAACAGCCTCATTGTTTCTGTGTGATGCAGAAGTCCTTGAAAAATTGTTACCTTACACACTGAGCTGGGATCCAAAACCAAATCAGGCACCATGACGGCACAAGATTACAAAAACTAGTTTTTAAGGGCAAAGGCTGCCCCTCATCCTGAACGAGCCCCTGCATCCTCTTATTAGCTGAAGGTATGAAAACTGTCAACATCTACCAGCTGGGATGGAGTGTCAGCACTTGGCTGATGACTTCAAACATGATGCTGTCTAATGTTGAAAGAGGCAGCCAAGATTTTTAGCAGTTTTCAGAAATGCGTTATTATTAAGTCTTATGATCATGAGTTACACTTAGCAATATTTCATCTTAATGTTTGGATTTTAAGATAGTTAAAAAGTCATGATTTCAAAAAACATTGTAGTATCAGTGACTAAAAACCTTCAGTGAGACAGTAGGTAATGACCATTAGAATCTCACACTAAGGGTCAGCTGTCTGCTTATCTACTTATGATTTGATAAGGAACATCAGAAATTACGAGAGTTGTGAGGTCTGTGCAGAGTTCCCTGACTGAGTCCAAGACTCAGTCTCTGATTGCAGATGGTAGCAGGTCTCCTTATCACCAAACACATGCGAAGATGTTGGATACTGGGGGCATTCTGGTCAGATCTATATGTTGTCAAACCATGTAGCACAACACATCTTCAGACTGCAAATTCAAAGGTAAGGGGTTTTTTCCTGATTTGGTGTATATCTAGCCTTTTTAAGTAGCCAACATTTTGGGGGATTATATTCTATTACTAGTAACATGATTGTAGTGTAGTGATGTAATTTATAGTTAAATTTGATTCAGTGCATTTTTGTGTCATGTTACAGTGCTGTTCTCTGACAAACTGTTGTTTACTTGGTGTTTTAACTGGGCTCAGTATCTTTCATGCATTTAAGAAATGGGTATTTACACTAACAAAGTGTGGACATGTATTTTGGAGGCATTTTTCCTATTGGTGAGGCTATTTTTGAGTGACTGAGGCATATGTGTGAGTGTAGTTTTAAAAGGAAAATCACCTTTATGTTACAAAAAAACCAACCTTAACGTGATTCTGTTGTAACAGAAAAATTTTGGGAAAGTCTAAGCCCAGTGCAGTCGAGCAAGTATCTGAATCTCTGCCAGGTCCCCATGTTCAAGCTGGGCAGATGCTTGGGCCATCCCTTTCCATGAGCCCTCAGTTGGGCAGAAGTGTCATAGAATCATTTAGGTTGGGAAAGACCTTTAAGATCTTTGAGTCCAGCCATAAACCTAACACTGCCAAGTCACCACTAAACCAAGTCACCACTAAACCACCACATCTACATGTCTTTTAAGTATATCCAGGGATGGTGACCTAACCACTTCCCTGGGCAACCTGTTAACAGTGCTTGACAACCCTTGTTCAGTTTTCAAGAAGTGAAGGATTCTTTGTATCTAAGGCTTCACTCTAGCTGTGGCAAAGGAAGTGTATTTGTGGAGGTGAAAAACCCCACATTTTATTGGGTGAGAAGGAAATGACTATTTATAATATTCCAATGTTAAAAGGTCACATTATCCGAGTTATTGCATTCTCAATAGCAAATCTGCAGTTCCATTTTTTCAACTTAGAAAATGAAATACATCATAATGATGATTTTACTGAGTTGTAAAAGGCAACTGAATAGATGACTGCAAGCTGAAAATGAGCATAGAAAGTTTTTGTTTGAGTGCTTTAAAATTCATATCATGTTAGATGGGGAATAAAAGAAGTGTTCGCTGCAAAACATATCTTCCTTACCTTCATTCCAACACCTTCAGTATAATTGGAGTTTTTTGAAAATGTTTCTCTAAAGCCACTCTGCAAGCAGTGGAGTTATGCAATAAACCCAACATTTTAGGAGAAAATGCAGGAATTGTTTTTTCCCCCACCTTAATCTCTAAAGCAATGAAAAGAAGGAAAAATGCCATGAAGATTTTCTCTTCAGAACCCCCCAAAACAATAACTTCTGAGCAGCACCTCCTTCACCTGTCCCAAGCTGCATCTGTGTGGTGGTGTCTGGAGGGATGTGATGAAGATGCAGTTCACAGGATGTGCTGGCATGTGAGCTGTGCAAATCCTGCCCTGGGGCAGCCTGGTGCTGCAGGGGTAGGAGCACCAGGCCCAGCTGTATTCAGGTTTTAAAACCTTCAAGGAGTGCTCCCTTACCAGCTGATCTGCAGTTTCTGTCTGTAAGGCCAACATGTCTGTAACAGCTTTGCTAGGAGGCCAGGAGAAGGGAGTTTATTTCACCTTTTTTTTAGTTGTAGTTCTTTGACTTCATCAGGGAAAGGTTGCTGTTCACCTCGTGTTACTCATATGTAGTATTTAATGGAATGCCAGCATGCACAAGGGATTTCCGATTTCAGCAGCAGGTTGTACCTAAAAGCTTTACACAAGGAAAAGTGTTAGGCCTATATTCTTGGATCCATTTCTTTTTGGATGTGAAGCAGGTGTCTCTCACTCCTGGGTGATCTGGCTTTTCTTTATCAACACGAAGTTTTATTCGCAAGAGTATTTCACGACTGTGAAGATTATTTTTAGTAGCAAGCATTCTTTCCTTTTTCTGTTATCTGGTCATATATAAGCTGCTTAAATAAAAACCCTATTCCTGGGTCTGTGGAGACCAGTGACAACATTTCAGTGGGGTGAAGCTGATGGGAATTTTTAACAAGGGAAAAAAAGCATTCGTCCTTAATTCTCATCAGATCTCAGCTGTCCCTTTAAGCTATTTTGCTTAAAGAAAATTTGCTTTCATTTACAAAATTAAGTCTGTTACGATTATTATGCTTTCATTAAGTGTTTCAGAAAGTTAAGTGACTCTCTAAGTAAACTAAATATCATGGGAAAAGGTGGTAAAAATATGTAGAGACACCTTAATGCCTTGATTCTGCCAACATTTAGTCATATATTTATGCTTAAATATGTGTAGAGTCTCATACAAGTGAAGGATGCAAGTGTTTTACAGTGACTGACTGGAATACATTTGCCACATAAAAAGTCCAAAGTAGCTTAAAATGAATAGACCTCTGGGAAGTCTCAAGTTGTATTAACTTATGCTTATTTTTCTGTCCTAAAGATGGCAACCGAAAGACACAGCATGTGTCTAATAAATACAGCAAATCATGTGAATGTATCTGAGTAACCTCTTTGTTATGATAAACCAGATGTACACGCTTAAACTTATATGGCCTGATTATTTTGCTATCATACAACACGTGTTACTGACTAATGAAACATTAACATCTCCAGCTAATAAGCTTTTTTGGGGGAGAGCTATTTTAAAATTAATGGTAGCATAATGTCTGCAGCCTTCCTGGTCATGGGGAAGCAAGAGGTACTATCATGAGTTTGCAACTTGCTCCTGAGTGCTGTTGGTTTGCTGCGAGTGGTTGGCTGAGCCCTTCCTCACTTCTTCCTCCTCCCGACTCAGCCTGTGATCGACCTGCTCACTTGCTCAGGGAAGCTTTCTGTTGAGCACAATAGGGCAAAGGGTTTCACATGGTGTTGGCGGGAATGTCACCCTAGTTCCTCACCAGGTTTTAGGGGAGAAGCCAGGAACCAGTCTGGTGTGTCCTCAGCTGCAGGCCAGCCAAGCTGTGGCTAGCTGCAAGGATGTTGGAGGTGCTCAAAGAACAACACTGATTTAGATGAATTATTTTGTAACTTCTTTTTGAGTCATATTGAGTGGCAATTTAGGAAGTAGTGAATACTCACAACACCAGTCTCAGCTGATAAGTGTCTTGGGAGGTAAGCCTCCATAAATTCACTTGCTTGATACTTTAAGTCCACTGGGAAGGCAGTCTGAGATTCTGTCTTCCCGTATCTTCTTGCTTGCCCAAATTTCCTCCTGAGCATCACTGTTTTTTGCAAATGTATTCATTGGAATTTGACGTTGTGACTCGTATGATTTTGCAAGGTATTGAGCGCTCAGACTACAATCTGACCAAGTACTCAGGTGTGTGCTTTACTTTTGGTGGGTGAATACTACTAGTCAAAAGAGAGTATCAGGTAGGAAGCAAAGCCTTTAGTTATCATTCAGTCCTAGGACTTTTACATACTTCACCTCTCTTTAAAACTTGTATCTGTTGTTTTGTACAGATTTTTAAGATGTGTTTGTTAAAAGTAATTTCTATACATTTTTATGTATTCTTACCCTGTAGCAATAATATATATCAATAGAAATGTATGTGCTTTTCCTAGATGTGTACAGACTGGCTATTTCAAGCCACACATCTGTTTCACTCTGGTTGTCAGCAAGGAGTTATTAAATCCCCAGGAGAGTTAGGAGTGTTTTTGAAGGATTTGATGAGCTTCCAGTGCTTGACGCTCGCCACATTGTCATACTAGAACCAGATGCTGGGTACTACATGTTCGTGGTTTTGGAGTTAAGTAGGTTAGGTACTGTATCTCTGGCCCATAAAAACAAATATCAGTTTCCCACCCTAAGGCTCTTCTTCCTGGGTCATTGTCTTCAGAATCCTGGCTATGGGAATAGCTTGCATCAGCCTCCTCTAAGTTGTGAAACCACAAGTGTCTTTTCTGCATCTTCCTACTTACCCTGTTCTGTATCCTCTTAAAGGGAAGCCCTTCTGATGTATGGTATTTATCCATGGAGATTCTCTGATATTATTGAGCATCGCACCTAATGAGGATGCACATGAGCACTCAGTGCTAGGCAGAAACTTTCCCTGTGGCTGCTGAGCATCTGCTAGGATTTTGGGTACATAATGCTTTTCTCTTTTCCGCCTGTTCATTTATGAGTTCCTGTTCCATGCACTCAGACCTTTTCAGGTTCCACTTGCATTCTATCCATTTCTAGTTGTCCTTATTATGTATATCTTCTGTTATTCTCCATGCCAAACATTAAAAAGGAAGATAATGTGTCTTTTTCTTGCTTTTAGCACCTGAAGTTCGTACTGAAAAAAAGCTACTTTGCTGTAGCTGTGTATTATTATTTAGATTCACCAAGTCAGATGCTAATGAGAATTTTTGTTCTCGTAAATCAACAAAGTGGTTTTCAGCAAAGTACAGAGTATGACACAGACTTTGCTAACAAATACAGGAGTCATTTTTTGATAGTGTGATTAAGATTACTTTTGCACTGCCTCAGAGTCATGCTTCTCCAAATGACTAGCTTTCTGGATTTCATTTGCAGTGATGGGGTTGTACCTCCACTGAATATCTAGAACTGATGTTGTAAGAGGAAGACTAATACAAACTTTCCATTGTTATTGTCAGGTTTTATTTGCTTTATCCCTTTATTTTCTCCCACTGTTGTAATATGGCAAGATGTTTTTGAGCACAGTTGTCTTCTTTTTTCTCTGAAGGCTAATTTCAGTTGAATTGCACCCTACTGAGAATAATGTGGTGAGAAACCAGTTGGCAGTACTCTGTTCAGTTTTCATTCGCCGCTTGCTCTAAAAGTTTTTAAATATTCCTCCTACAGGAAATGTTTTCCATTCTGTTATGTCTTTTGCTTCCCGTAGGAGGTATTTCTTTTAATTTATTGAATAAACCTTTCTGAATTGTATTCCCATAAGGGTTTAGGCACAATAGAGTCTTTGGGCAAATTGTCCTAGAGTTCTCACCATCTTCTGTTTTTAGAAGATTGACAATTGTTTCTTTATACAGTGCTGTCAAGCTCTGGGACAAGCTGACACTTCAGTGAAATGGGAGAATTTGAAGCTAAAATGCTATTGCTTCTCAAACTTTGATGTTCTGATTGTGTATCTCATATTTATCCTTCTTAAATCATGAAGAAATCAGTCTTCTCTTTTCCCTGTCCTTGATTTTAAATGGATTTGGGGAATATTTTAATCTCATTGCCACAATTTCTTTTGTAAGTGTATGTATATATAGGAAGGCTAAATCCTGGTTGGAAGTCAGCTATGTTTAGCTGTTAATGTTGATGACAATGCAGAATTTTATTTGAAAGGGGCGGTGGGGAAAGAGCAACTGGGATAGATTACATTTTCATGCTCCAAAATAAGACCCTATCTACTCTATCCTAAATTAGAACAATATGGTTGAGTCTTCTTGTGGCTATTTCATAACATTCCTGCTGACAAAATATGGTGTGCTTTTTGCTCATTGCCTCAACTACTGTTTCTCAAGCATGTGTTTGTGTCTCTGCATCTAGTGACAGCTCTTGTAGCTGCATACCGTGAGGACACATCTCTTTAGAAGGGGACAGTGTATTTGCAAACAGTGCACAAAGTAGACTATGCCAGAGAGCAGGTACCAAACCATAGCCAGCTGGGAGAACTAGGTGGCCAAATTACTGAAATAAACACAATTAGAAATTGTACTTTTTTTGAGGGATGACTTGCTTAATTCTATGTTCAGTAAAGGAATGTGATATAATTGGCAGTCAACCTATGTAGAAGGTTTTAAAGCAACTTTTTACTAGAATAATTAGTAAGATTTACATTGGTAAATTTGCATATTTGAAAAATCTCTGGCACAGTCCAAAATGCTTCTTGATCATTTTCTCTGCTGGAGGTCTGAGCACATACAGTTTCCACACTCCATGAAGGCTTGGATAGAACCTTTCTGTTTCATAAACCTCTTCTCAACGGGGTCAGAGCGAATGTGACAGATGAGTGTACTTATCTTCCTTGGAGTCAACAATGTTACAGAGCCTTCTGCGTGTTTTGTAGCCCAGATGGAGCTACATTACACCCTCTTGTGTGGTTTGGAGGAAAACCAGTTAGGTAAGTCAGTGGGCAGTGGAAAGTGCACGATATAGAGAACAAGATGCCTGCATACTGGAATTTATGGGCAAAAAGGTAACTGGGAGGTTACTTCACCCTTGTGAGTCTGCATCTGGGCTCCTTTGTGCAAGGGAGACGTTGACGTACTGGAGCAGGTGGAGTGGAGGGCCATCAAGACAGTTAGAGGATGAGACTGCTTAATGCACAAGGAAAGGCTGAGATTTGTTTCAGCCTGAGTAAGTCGGGATGTAATTCCACTTTTACTACCAACATGGAAACAAAGGAAAAGATGGAACTGGGTGTTGTCAGAGTTGCACAATGACAGTCACAAGTTGCAGGAAGAGGAATTTTGAGTAGGTCTAAGGAAAAAAAACATTCACATCAGGAGTGGTTAAGTATTGAAATTGAATGCCCACAGAGGCTCTGGAGTTTCTGTCCTTGGAAATTTTCAACCCTTGACAGGGCAAGGCCTAAGGAACCCAATCGTATTTTGAAGCTGGCCCTGCTTTGAGCAGGAGATTAGACCAAATGGTCTTCAGAAGTACCTTCTAACCTATTTTTCTCTGTGATTTTGTGACTTTGAGTATCATTTCTTTCCACAGTAAAAAGAAAACTCTGCTATCTTCCCTTGTGCTACAACATACCTTTGATGGAACAGAAATTACTGCTTTGCTGCAGATGTTCTCCAGCATCAACATCAGAAGCAGGCTTATAAAATGAGTGATTTCTTTCATTGCATTGTTCTTCAAACTTGTTTTTGTGCTACTCTTCTGGGAGGCATACCCTACCATTACAGTGCAGCTACAGTGCTGTTGTCTCACAAATGCAAAGAAAGCCAAGGTGTTTTTTTTTTAAAGACATCAGTAAAATTTAAAACAAAACAAACAACCAAACAATACCACCAAAACAAACAACCAAACCAAACCAACCAACTCTTCTCAAATGCAAGTGTTTTGCAGAGACAGCTTGATAGACATCAGTGCTCTAGCAGAACTTCAGCATGAATTTGGCAGGGAAGTTTTGGTACCTACTTGCCAGGTAAGTTTCCTGCCAGCTCATTTAACCAATCCTGCCTGTATATTCCACCATTAGGGACCCCAAGGCTTACAAGGTGTGTACCTTAAGGACAGCATGCTATTGGGACAGACCTGCCCTGAAGTTGAGCACCATCTGCTTTTGGGGATTATTTCACTTTAGGTTTAAAAATACTGAGCATTTGGCAAAATACCATTATCTTTTCCTGCCCCATTTCATGGTGCTGCCTAAAACATTTCAATGCCTGTAGTAAAATGATGGTACAGAAGCATTCCTGTCAATTTAGCTTTTCTAACTTTCATTTTTGTCATCTTCCTCAGTGTATTGTAAAAGTAAAAATAATCTAGGAGAGAAATGGGAGAAGAGGGAAAAAAATTGAAGAAGAAAATGAAAAAATGTAAGAAAGAAAGGAAATCTGCTGGACTTTCAGCTGGGAATTGCATTAGATACACAGGAAGATAGGTGTGGCAGTAGGACAGTGCAGGTTTTGCCTATATTGTCTTGCACAGCAACAGTTTAACCTGATATTGACTTTACAATTTAGGAGCTTAAGGGTACAGTTATGTAACTGGGATCACTCAAAGTTAAACTGAACTGGAATAGGCAGATGGGGCTGCTCAGCCTGGAAAAAGCTGGTACCAAATTGGCTTGCTGAACTAAGTGTTTCCATACTGCTATTTAAAAGGAGAACAGAGAGGAGAAAAAGGAGAAAGAAAAGGAGAAAGAAATTTTCTGCCGTTTTCCTGCTTTTTTGATCTTCTGGAGTATGTTGGTCAACATCTGATCTCCTGTGTCTCTTCTTGCTTTTGCGAAACAATTTTGGCAAGTCTGCATTTAGCTGACAGAGGTTTTGTCAAGCAGGTGCAGCCTCCAGCATTGAGAATGAAATTGGGCTGACAGAAGGATCTTGCCCACAATAAAAAGAAGCTTTGATGGCTCCGACTCATAATCTTTTACAGTCTTAGTAAGTACTTTTTTGCATGAATGGACAAGAGAATAAAAAGAGAAAAAAGGTGACTGGATTACAGGTGCATGGTTCAAATAAAAGAAAATAAGGAAAGGGAGAAGACCAAAACAGCATAAGAAATGAGTAGCTGAGTAAAAACATCATTAGGACTGGGAAACAGATTGTCCCTGAAGTGCCACCACCCCTTAGAAGAGGAGAGCTTTGACTCCTCCTAACCCTTTAATTGAAGCATTTGTAGAAAAGCAGGAGCTCTTCTTGTGCTGGATCTAACTCAGATGGAGTGGAAACCAAGGGGAAGGGAGAAATATGGTTGGTAACATCTGGGGCAAATCAAAGCAAAGCTGGAAGGCATCAATTAGTTGGGATGTTCCTAGGGAGTGTGTGGAAGATTCCTGTAGAAGATAGATAGCAGGAGGCTCTACAGAGAGGCTTGCTTGCTGATCCCTCTTGAAACAACATCCAAGGCCAGCAAAGGCTGAAAGCAGAAAAGCAAAAGGGAGTTTGCTTTGCATGTTCCTTGGAGCAAGCAATAAAGGGCCAGAGGAGCAAAGGAAGGGGTCTTCTTCAAGGCTGGAGGGCTGAGGATGATGGTGCAGCAGAAGCAGCTGCTGACCTGTCAAGGACACTGAGCAAGCAGCATGTGAGGAGTGTAATGGGACTTCCCATCAAGTCCAAAGGTGGGTTGTTGTTTTTTACCAAGCTTGGAAAAGGATCCGCTACAGATTTTACTGCAGGGACTAAGAAAGCTTTTGCACTTTCCTTCTTCCTCCCTGGTACTATGGATTTGGGCTACATCCACTCTGTGAGAATATATGTTTCATTTTCATGGTATGCACAGCTTAAATGCTTCTTAGCGTGTCTTTTGACTTCCTCCTGAAGAGTGGGATGGAAGCAGTGGGCGAACAATTGCTTGGTCCTTAGGAGGTGCCTGAGAGTGGCTTATTGAAGAGAAAAAAATCTTGTCTCTCTGTGAAGAGACAAGGCTTGAGAAATCAGAGCTGCAGATGAGTCTGTGGATTTGATGGCTAATCCACACACGAGCATGGGAAGCATCTCCTGTGAGGGCTAGGTCTCTGTGCCACATGGCCATACTGAGTAGGGCAGTGGGGTGGAGTGGGGTTTGGCAAGTGCTTCTGGGTGTTTCCCTGATGGGGAAAAGTTATTTCTGGAAACTACACAGCCTACAGAAATTATATTTAGCTGCTAGATAACTGGTTTAAACTGGGATTATGCCCAAATTAGGGATGAGACAGTAAAGCTGAGTGATAAGAGTATCTGTTGGTTCTTCCCTGACTGTAGGGGGTTGAGAGGCATAAATGGGCATGTGACAGCATGAATATCTACACAGAATCCAGAGGATTTGTGTGAGCATCCCTGCACTGCTAGTTGCCTTGCGTTGCAGAGGTGATTTTTATATTACCACAGTGTCTTGGTGCCCTATTTGTGGGTTAGGACATCACTGTACAAGATACTGTATAAAGACAACATTTTTTTCCCTGAAAATTGACAGAAGAGACAACAGGCAGACATAGTTGTACCAGGAATTGTACAGACTGTTTTGTGATTCTTAGTGGCCTCAGCAAACAAATGTTTTGCCCTTGCTAAATTTTAGAGAGTCTTAAGTCATAGGAATAATAAGTTAGTAATACAGACTTTTAGACATTGGTATGGTCAGCAAACATGAAGCTTTATCAAGCAGCGTGCTGATTTTAATTGGTATGGTTTCTTTAACAGTGTTAGTCTTATTTAAAACAAGTTGTAACATCTTACGGAGTCAATTAAATATTACTTTGCAAATGGTATGGTGTTTCAACAGATATGTAAACACCATGCTCTTCCTAACAGGAAAAAGTCACAAATAAGTCAGCTTCAAATTTAGGGTTGGTCGTGTAATGGTCATGAAGGAAATACAGTCTTTCATGCTGAAAAAATAGAGAGTATCCTGGTTCCTATTTTGGGACTGAAGAAATATAATTTTTTGTCAAGAAATCACAACACATAGTCCATTTTTAATACATATGTTTATTTTAATAAAATGAAAACTAATATTCAATCAAGAAAGCTGTAGTGCAGTGTTGTCAGTCAGGACTCTGTTGTGGTCTCTGCTTGCCTATATTTATTTCTATCTGTGATTGGGGTTTGTTTTTTCAGTTAATTTGCCTTCCCGTAGTAGGGAGGACTGTATTTATTAGATTTTACCATGCCTAATCTAACATGACCACCTGCTGGAAGCTGTAATACAATGTCAACTGCAGCAATGAGATAAGAATTTGATTTATTTTATTTGACACTGTTTCATATTTATCATGTTCCTTTAAAAAACATTTTGGAATTTTGGTTTGGTGTGCATATTTGCTTAAACTATGCCATCAATCACCTCTGTGTTTTACTTCAATAGGCAGTGCTATGGCTGACTCCAGTATGCCCCTGCACGAGTCTCTTGATAATCTTCTGAGTAAGACACTGTCTGCTACCTTCTAGACTTCCTACCTCCACAGACTTGTTTAATTTTGAGACTCATTGTTCTTTTTTGTTCTCTATATAACTCAATATTTCATGGCTTCTAGACAGATCCTCACAGAGAGACTCGTTCATACTGTGAGAGGAGTAAGTGACATTCATTCAAGGAAGTTCGTTGCTCCTGTGACTTAATCCAATATACCAAATAGGAAAGAAATGCCAAATATGTATGGTTACTGTCACATCTGTTATTCTGTCTGCAACTGATGAATTAAAACATGAATATATTTGTAAGATAGTATTTATGACAAAATGTTTTTACTCATTTTTGTATGGGGTATTATGTTACTTTGCTTAGAAGCCTTAGCATACCTTGAAAGGAGACAGTTGGCCTGTCATTCATGTTAGAAGTAGTATTCAACAGGGTATGAGCTATTTTTTCTTTATATATAGAAGCAATATTATATCCTGCCTTCCTCTGTTCCTGGGAGAAGGATGAAAAACACATAAAATTGATACTAGAAGTGTATATTCCATGCATATCCAAAACAACAGAATGAATCAGTGAACTGAGGATCTGTAAGGCAACACCAATTAAGAAGTAGAATTTATCTCTTAAGTGCTGTGCATTTATATTGATGTTTTATAATCAGATTTCTGTGGATGTATGTTTTGAAGCATCTCTTGAATTGAAGGACTGTGCTCATTTTGATATTTCCATATAAATGTAGTTTCATCTACGTATGCTGAGATTAGGAACAAATATGCAGCTGAAAAGATAGGATTTGAAAGAACTACACCCATATAACATTGTAAATGTCTTTCTTGCACATGTGTGCGTTTCTGTATAGTTTTGTGCATGAATAATTTGTGTACGTTCAAATAAAGGACAAAAAGTTTCCCACATTTGGCTTTGGCAGGCCAAATGGTATGTGTGAGAACTGGACAAAAATAAAGATTCATTGTTGGCCTCACATCTGAGGAAGCTCAAGAGCATAGTATTTTCCTCCAAAGTCCTATTTAAGCTTGTGTTCAGTAAATTAGCTTCAGACCTTCCTATTGAGTGCCATTCTAGCACAGGAGGACAAGCTTTGACTTGCCAAGTACAGAGCAGCAAACTGAGCCTTGCAAATGGGGCATATCAATGGAAGTGCCACTTTCTGACAGGAGTGTGCTATGGACCCAGTTGCCATCTGCTGAGGTGAAGCAGCCATGTGAATAAGTTGAATCTTGCTTCCCTTGTGTGTAACACTTTTCATGTAGAAGGGAAGATACACTGGATTAAGAGGAGTAGATCTGGTGCAAAACCAGGTCCTGCCCCTAGGTAAGGACAAAAATGAACTGGACTATAGGGTGCCAAGGAGCTCCTGAATCTGTTGGTGAAGAAGTTCTCCACAGAGCTGATTTGGCTTATGATTTAGATTAGCTGTCTCTGTTAAATTCTTAGGGTTCTTCTGTGTAATGGGACAAAAGCACCATATAACTGATTTTATGATGTCACTTTCACAGGTGCTTTTCTTTTTTGCATGTGATTTTGTATTTACTGCTTGTTCCAGCAACAACGTTAAGATGTTTATTGTTGTAGGAAAAGATGTGTAGAGAATTATGCTAAAGAAATTACAGATGACCTTGTAATTAATGACTGCTTCCCATTTGAGTTTAGAGTCAAAATTATACAAACAACTTTATTAGAAGAATTTTCCAGGTTTGAGTACTTACGTTTGCAAGTTTTGTGTTCTTGTTAAGTGGCCTCTCATATGGGATTGCATGTGCCAACCACCAAAATGCTAAGGCTGAAAGAGAATTTTTTTTTAAATTTAAGTCAGTCCATCTAGTTCAGAATTCAGGGAATGCTCAGAAAATAAGTTACTTTGTTACATTTTTATGTATCATATCATAGAATGTTTTGGGTTGGAAGAGTCCTTAAAGATCATCTAGTTCCAACCCTTCTTGCCATGGGCAGGGACAAATGTGTGGAAATGTGGAGTTGTTGCAGTTGCTGTTTTTTGTTCTTTTGTTTGGCTTTGTTAATGGTGAGCTGCAAGTGAAACGATTAAAATTCCACCCACTTCAGCACAGTCTGTATAAACATGGGCCTTCAGAAGGCCAAGGCTCTTTTAGTTTTAATCTGAAAAAATTTCAGTCTCTGTTCAGTGTCTTCAATATCTTGTTTCCACTCTGCTTTGGATTACTGGGATCTGCTCCATTAAGATTATTCAAAATGCTTCATGCTTCTCAGGTCTTGGCGGTTTTTTGCAAGTGTGTTCACCCGTAACTGTTTAAAACTGCTTTTAGGAGTAAGGAACAGACTCCCGGAGAAAATGTAGCTAATTTGTAGTGATCTGAGGACTCTCAGCAAAAAGCTTTCACAAAGCTTTCTTGTCTGTAGCATGTAGGTAAACTCCCAAACTGTGCCTCATCACATTGCTAAAACAAATGTAGCTACAGATGAGTGTTGTGGGTATTCAGATAAGCCAAATTCCCTTTAAGCAATGAAGAGAAAAGAGGTCACTGGGAGACCTGTAAAATTTATGTGAAAAATGTGTAGGTGTGAATCACATCTTAATTTCATTAAGAGTAAATTACAGTAAATTAGAAAAAAAAAATATTCAATTGTCTCTTGTCCTCATGCTTTTGGTATTCTCCAAGTCTGTTACTTTAATCTGGGGAAATTTTACAGGTGCTAAGGATGTCATGTGCTGTCTATAGCTGAATTATAACCCCTGTCTGCTTCTTGTCTGGATCTTCAATTATGTTTTTGTTAGTAGACCTTTAAATCATGTTTGAGTTTGTAGTTCAGGCTGGTTAGCTGCAGTGATTTTAGTCACTGATATTAGATGTGTACCTAATTAGTAAGCGAGGGATTTGGTTTTGTTGGGGTTTTTTATTGTTATTTTTCTGGTAAGATTGATTTGTATTGATTGGTATCTGTTTCATTTATTGAGTGCCAATGGCAATATGATTTTTTTTTCCATTTTCCTTTTGCTATTTAGACTGACAAACTGCACACATAGTCTTTGTTATAAATGTTGAATGGTATATGTAGCATGTGGTTATATTTTACTCGTGGTGGTATCGTCTTGGAATTTGGTTCATCAGGCAGAAAATCAGTGTTATAAAATTAAGTAATACTGAGTTACATATGAGAAGCATTAAAAAGTGTGCAAAACCATGTTTTGCTGTTACAACTAAGGAAATAATCAGACAGTGGGTTGGTTAAACAGTGTACACTATATGTACATTAAAATGATCATTTTAATTTGGATCATGGTTGTGCATTTTGAAGCAAATCTGTTGATCATCCACACTTGTTGAGCTTGAGTTCACATCCTTATTCAGCCTTGGAGCGTGTGGATGGAATTGCTTTTACATGAAATTAGGCTGCAGTATGCATCAGTGAGTGTTCAGCCTACATCAGGTACGCTGGATGTCTGAAAAAGCAAACCATGCTTTGCCTCTACAGCTGAGAGAATTATTAACTTGCTAGAAATCCTGGACTTTATCTGTAGGTAGGATTACATAGGTGTCTGAATGGACTATTCTTGGTTATCATTTCTTTCAGATTTCAGCCTCTTCTGCCAAGTTTTTACAGATTTTAGGGGCGGGGAAATCCTTTATTCTAATCAATTCTTCAGCTCTTAAATTAACTAGTTCTTGAAATGGGACAAACTGAATAAAATATTCTTTATTGTCAGCAAAATAGTTTGTGAGAGAGCAAACCACTTTGCTGGTTTATCACTGGAGCATCCTACAGGTCCTTAAGCAGTTTATTCTCCAAGTAAGTGTTTAACTTCCTTGTAAACTTCAGCAGCAGCTATGTACTGTTTGAATTTAGTATCAATTCTTTTAATACAATGAGAAAACTTAAGATTGTAGTACAGTTTTTCACATTTTGGAAGTTTGTTGTTTATTCTTTTGGAGAAATTTTCTGGGTGCTAAGGATGTCATACACTGTAGCTGAGTTATAACCACTTGTTTGCTTGTCTAAATAGATCTAGTTAGAAATAAAATAACTAAACCCCATAGTTGTCCATCTTGTCCGTCACTTATACCTCTGTTGTTCAGAACCCTTGGATGCAAGCTATACCTGGCCCTTACTTTCTCTGCTATTTCTTATCTTCAGCTATCAATAGTATATTTTGGGAAAGAGTAACTATGAGTGTTTTGATAACAGCCTTCTGCTATAAAGATGGAATACAAAAAATGCAAAGAAGCCATTCAGCTTTTGTGTATTTTCCTTACCCTCATGCTCAGCCTTCTGCTATCTATCTTGCTTTCTTTTATTCCCAGATGTGTTATGACCAAGAATTTCTCTTTCAACCGATGACTAGGAGCACACTAGGCTTAAGATGTGATATTTAAGCAAGTGAACCTCTTCTGTGCTTGTACCAAGTCAGCTGTGAAGTAAGCGAGGAAGTAGCAGGGATAGGTGGGATGAAAAATCATGCTGTGATGTGTCTTGGGGGTCAGTTGTGTGAGGGTGGGTGTCTTGTATGATCAGAGTTGTCTGTGTCCCCTAAATAGTTCTTAGATGGATAGCCTTGGGCTGGGGAGGGCAAAATAAAGTGAAGGAAGAGTGCACCTGGGTGCTGAGAAGTAGGAAGAGTTGTTTCTGTGGCTAGGGGTCACTGGTCAGCCCTTAGTACATTTGTGAAACTGGCCCTGTGGGCTGGCAGGGACTGCAGGGAGAAGTGGGGGGCTCTGTTTTGGATTCATGACTCAGTACTGTGTGAGCCCTAGGCTTGAGCAGAGCAAGCAGACAGTGTAGATACATCTTTTGTCTTGATATCCCATGAGACCACAGCTTATGTGTTCTGGAGGGTGCAAATCAAGGAACTTATTCTTGTGCTCATCTAACAAGCGGTTGCAATTGTCTGTGTATGCAATAAGTGAAAATGAAAGAAAATTTTCCCTTGTTGCTTTTGAACTCTCTAGGGCCAAGGTAAGCACCAATACAAAAAAATAAAAGAAGGCTTTTCTTTGTTTTAAGTGAGATATTTGCATAATCTGTGCTTTTGTCTGCTAAGGAAAGAGTACTCTTTGCAGTATTTCATTCTAATAGATAATGAGTCTACTTGAACAATGTGTTAAGCATCATAGCCCTTCTGAGTAAGGAGTACTGGCAACTCCTGGCTTATTTGCACATGTAGTTTGCTCCCCAGTTTCACTACAGCAGCACAATTTCACAGTATGTACACAGAGTTTTATATCCATTTCTTACAAAGTTTTTCTTTGGCATATTGTTTTCTGTCATTTGATACTACAATTTTATATTCTTCTGTTCTCTCCTGCCCCTACTGTGGTTTTGATATCTGTCAAAGTTTCTCTAGTGCTGTTTGCAGTTATTTACCTTTTTCACAACTCATTGAATATGGTTTATATTTTCTTCCAGATTGTTGTATTACACTTTCAGGTCGTTAATCTCTGCATTCCCTTCCCAGCAAGGGCATGGAGGTCCAGACCTTGGAGGTCTCCTGGAATTTTCTTTAGCAGAGTCCAAGGTCATGAGTCTGAATACATTGTTTGAATATTCATCCAGCAAGACCTTTGGATATGCAGTGACTGAACTCAGCTGAGCATTGCTGCTTGCAGCAGTCGTGATTGGTCTTTGTTTATTTAACCCAGGCTGTACTTTAAAGAGTTTTTGGTTACAGGCACATTTGGAATCCTATGTAGATTGCAGCAGCACTGCCATCCTAATGTTATCTCTGAGTATCTTTATTGCTGCTAAGCAAAAAGGGAGTCTCTGTTCTTTTCACATAGTTGTATAATTTATGAGTTATTATAAGGGCTTTTAGGTCATATTATATGGGGAAGTTTTGAGTGAACAAGGTCAACATTTCAGAAAAAAGGTAAGACTACATTTTATAGCTGAGGGAGGAAGACTCACTCATGCATTAGCAGTTCTGGTAGAATGTACATTTAGTTAAAAGTGCCTGTAGCTCTCCTGTTTTCAGGAGCTGTCTTCCAGATAGGCCCAGCTAAAAACTGTTTTCCAGATTCTGCCATTAAGACAAGTTGATGACTTGCCAGTGCGTGAACTTTGCTGAACTGCAGACAAATGATTCTGATAACACTGTGGGCAGTTTCCCTGTGGCTGTTTCAATCCTTGTGACAGAAAGGAAAATGGCAAAAATCACGTGTTTCCACTGAAATATCTTCTGGGATGACATAAACTGTTAAAAAAGCTAGTTCAGGAATATTCATGGGGAAGGAGAAAGAGAAATAATAAAAAACTCGAGTAGAGGACTGGATGCACACGATTGGGATAGCTTCATCCTGAACATAGACTCTGAAGAGGCCCTGGTGTGGAAGGTGGGGCCATCTAGCAGGAGGTTGGGAGGTGGATTTTGGATGTCTCCAGGGAGATTTATAGTGGGATGTATTGGGAATGGTCATTCTACCTTTCATACATATCAAAAGGTTGTTTCTTTAAAAACTATGTATAAATGGAATCTACCAGATCTGTGGTCTCTTAGGGGCTTTCAAGAGGTAGGTGTTGAGAGTAGGCTTGGCACATGTCTGTAAGTCTTTGGGGTGCAGGGTCTTTGGGTGTAAACCCAGGATGCTTTGGAATGTCAGACAAAGACATAGGGTTTTGTGACTCACTTGTGATCATGTTGTCTCTGCCAGGATGGAGAAGTCCCCGTCCCAGCTGCTCATTGGCTCCTCCCACCAGTGCAGCACTGCTTCAGGGAGCTGGCGGAGCAGCATCTGGGACCAACGTCTTGCTAAGTCTCAGTCAGCCAGGTTAGCTTCCAGTACTGTGCTCTCTTAACACAGATATTTCTGTCTGGAAGGTGCCAGAATACTCCTGGAGCAGCCGCACTAGGGCAGGTGTTAATCACCAGTGAAGGGGAGATGACAGCAGCTGAGGCAGGCCGGGGGCAATAGCCATTGTAGTCAGTACAGCAGGCATTGCAGAGTGACACCCATCCAAATACCTCAGTGTCAGGAAGTCATTTAATACCCACTGTGCTTTTGTTTCTTATTATATGTTCTGAACGTGCTATCTTCAAGTTACATGGTGAAAAGTTTTTATGCTAGAGATGAAACTCATGGTATTGCAGTTCAGTTTTGCAATACCCATAAATTCTGCACGGCGTATAAAAGCACTTTGCAGTAGGAATAGTTGCAGTGTAATTGTAGGCTCTGCTGGAGCCATTTGAAACATTTTGAATGGTTATAGCAAAAAGTATTAAGAAATTTGGTATTTGGACATCACTAGAAGTTAGTGCATGCTGCTCAAGAAGCTCTACACTAGTCAGACCATGTGCTGTGTGGTTGGTCATTCTGGCTCTGGCTGTGGCTAATGCTCAGTGTTGTACAAGATGAAAAATTCATAATGCCAGTACATGTGCCTGTGTGAATACAATTACAGAAGGAATTAATATGCAGTGACTTCAAAGAGCACTCTCCAGCAAGCAGAAAATCACAGTTTAGCCCATGGAGGTTTTGTCGCAGGACATTTGTCTGTGTTGCCTTACAGGGCAGAGTTTGTCTTCTTCAGCATTTACAGTATAAATTATACAGTCCGAATTTCAGATAGTCAGCTAGCCATGACACACAGCCCTGAGAAACATTATTCTTTGGCTTTGCTCTTCTTTTTACTTATTTATTCAAACAGATTACATTCCCATTTGGATAGGATTAGCTGTGGTTTGAAAGTATTTCTGTGGTTTGTCCTGTGAAAATGAGTGTAGTATTTAGCTGGGTGATGTCTGTTTCATGACCTGAAACATCTTGGATAGAGCACACAAGAGTGTCAGCATTTGTATCTTAACTACATTTCCTGTTATATAAAGACATGAGGCACGTTTAGGGACTTCTCATAAACTTTCCCATGGGGAGAATACAGAATTTGGGGGGTTCTTCTTAGATTTCCTAGGAAACAGATGCATTTTTTACCTCTGTTGCTGTTGAGCTTCTGATTAACATTAATGAATGTATCCAGAACAGGCTAAACCAGTAGTGCCTGACATTTTGCTGTGACAGGACACGTGAGAGCATCCTGCAAAGTGACCTACATGCACATGTGTGTCCCCAGTGTGCCCCCAGCCCATGCCACTGCTTATACATGAAACACATACGTGGCTATTTTTCAACAGTCAGCAGGATTAAAAATAACCAAATAAATGCAATAGAATTGATTTATATTTAATGCTTATTTGTGCTGTTTAGTAAGGCAAATCCCAGTTTTCTTAAAGAGACAGTATTATGCAGTTTGGCTTCCAAATTAGTTTTTCAAAATGCAAACCAGGGTGTTTAAGCCTCTGTGAATAGCTGTGTTGCTGCTATGAACTTGAACTATTTTTCCTAATTTCATTTAACGTTTTATTTTGGATACATGTAATTTTGTTAGTGTTGGAAACCCATGCACAATAACATAGCTCTGATGTTGAAGAACTGAAACTCTAATTGACTGGCCTTGTCTCTCTGAATGCAGAGTGTAATGTAAACAAGAAAACACAAGCCATAAATGGTGAAAAGGTTACTTTTCAGGTTTAACCTCCTGAGTTAAACTACTGAAAATTCATATTGGAAACCAACCTCACCATGAATGCAGACCATTATTTTAGTAGGAGGTATTGTTAAAACATGCTGTAACCACTTTATGCCATGTATGTGTTTCTTAACATAAATTAAATTGTTCCTTAACTCGAAGTTGAATAAAAATCTGTTTATATTAAATTTGACAGTTAAAAAAATTAGTATACAAACTAAACTAAGCTCAAAAGCAATCTCTCGCATGCTCATTCACCCCTGGGAAGCAACATTCCACCTCCCCAGGGGAGACTTGTGCCTGTCTCAGGCTGTGTCTTTGCTAAGGAGGACTCACTGTACGTGCACTACTGTTCTCCTGGGCTGGATGGCCTGTGGTGCAGATTGATGCCATTAGGTAGGGAGTGAAGCATATTTCTCACATTAGCTTAAGTGACTTTAACAGAGGACATCAGAGTACTCTTATCCTCAGACAAGACATGACTAGCTGTGAGTGGTCTGTGTCTGGGGGAAAAAGTGTCTAACCTTTTTCCTAAGCATAGTCTTAGGAAGAATAGGAGGTCTAGTTCTATTTCTGTTGTGAAGCAGCAGCCACAGGATGCAACAAGATGGCAGGTTGTAAACCTGGATTGCAGATCTTCAGTCATGTGAATTCAGGCAATCTCAGTTCATTTGCTGCCTCCGTTTCTTTAACTTGTATTTTTAAGTCATGGCTTAGAGTTTGTTACATAATACCTGATTATCAACAGCCATAAATGGGAAATATCCATACCTGTTTATAGTGCTTTACACTGCATGTTAGTAAAAAGGCTACCTGTAGTAATCCATGATATTTCTGATGTCCCAATTCAGTCTGTATCACTCACCTAAGAGTTTTAATTCATGTTGAATACAATGACTGGTGCAGAGTTTAGCAGCAGGAAAGTGAAAATGCTGGTCTGGTGCCTCCTCTTTGTGTTTTCGGGCACTTCAGCCTTTCTACTGGTAGCAGAATATCCTTTGCTACCTCCAGGATCTTGCTTGTGATGGAGACTGCTCTTGTCTGCTGTGTCCATCAGGTCCTGGAGTTCCTGCTCTATACATGAAAGTCATGTTGCATTGTCCTCTGGAGCTGATGTGAAACTATCTGTAGTCATAGAAAGACTTCAGAGAACTTAGCATCAAACCCTTTCTCAGCAACTGGATCTACACCAAAGAACCTTCATTCCCACAAGGAATTAGCACAATCTCAAAAATCTCCATGTTCGCAGCTGACTCCAGCTCTTGTATTATAGCTTATCTTATCCATGGTAAATACTGAGAACCAAAGCTTACTACTTTTTCAAGCTGAACCTAACAGAGGAGAATTTGTTCTTTATTCTATTTTGAGGCTTTCTATTTTTGTACTGCAATGAAAAGCTGTACTTAGCACTTAACAGTGAGCCTCCTGATTTCTAAATGCAGTTCACTCTTGGGAACAAGAGACTGGAGACTGGTTCCTCATTTTGATTTTACCTAGACTTTTCCAATCTCTTTGAGCCAGTGAATAAATGGTTTCGGTTTTCTTGCCTATATTACATCTTAATTGTACTCCACAGCTGAAGAGGTTTCTCACAGAGCAGGAAACAGTTTTCCCAAATGTGTATTTGTAGTATTTTCTTGATAAGTATGGACTTTGAACTTTTCTTAGTTACGTATATATAGATTTTTTTAAAACCTCTGGAATTAGGCCAGATCCTTGTTTTATCTATGTTACTTTTTAACGACATTGAGATACACACAATCAAGGTGGTGAAATTGTTCTGTACAAGAATCCAGCGCTGAAAGAAGGATGATACTTGGATCACTTTCTGAGATGCTAAAGGAGGGGACTGTAAGCGTTTTAGCAGTATAAAGTAAGTCAGTGTGATACTGTGATACTTTTCATGTTGCAGATTGCTGTATAAAGACATTTAAAGCCTCCTGCAGTCATCAGGATTCCTCAGCTGGATCCAGGAATATCATGCAGAGCTGCAAAAAGCATTTTATGATTAAGGCTGTTATCTGGTGATGCAGTCTTCAGAATCGTTTGATGCTTTCCAACAATGCTGTATGTTTTAAGCAATACCAATAATTTTTAAAATCCATTTTGAAGGTCTAGTATCATTTCAAGAGAGTGTGCAGGATGAGGAGACGCAGAATCTAACAGCCAAATAGAGGTGAGGATACTGTGGCTCCATGTCCCCAGGTCCAGCGCATCTCCCCAGTAGGCACACGTGCACACTATATATATGTGTGTGTTTGTATATATAGATATATACATGGAGGAACAATCTGAANCATTCGTGAAGCCTAGCCATACATACATATATACATGATTATATATATACATGAATCAACATAGACATACAGGACATACAGCAGTTTCTCCTTTCCAGCTGTTTGATATGAAATATAGTCATCCATATAGCACATCTGTATAGACATATATACAGCATATGTGTGCACATACATGTTCTTGGTCTAGACTGTAGCTGCCCCTGGATCCCAGACTGCCTAGTTGGAGGCACTTGGGCATGCAAGCCCCTGAGGTGCAGTCCCACTGCAGTTTCTGGTACCCCAACCACATAGACCTCTCTGCCCCAGGTTCAGCTCCAGCTGCTGCACTCAGAGCCCTATACACAAACTTGCAGGCGGAATAGGCCACCCAAGGGGATGATCCCCTCCTGTGACAGCTTTGGGAGTGATGATCAGTCCTTAATCAGCCACCCTAACAAAGAGGCTCTCTGCTCAGGCTGCATGTCTCGACCAAAATGTTCTCCTCCTATTTCTCTCCAAACTGATGGGACAGGCACCAAACCACTTGTACATGAGTGAGGTGGCACCTGGAGTTTAGGTGTGCAGTGTACTTGTTTCTGTAAGGAGCCTGTTGAATGTTTGTTATAACATTGGTTATCTTTTTTCTTGGAAAGCTGAGTGTAAATATGATTTCTTTTGATGCTTGAGCTCTGGGATTTTCTCCCACTGTCTTCATCCTGCTCAGAGAGGCTGAGTTGCAAAGGCAGATAGCTTTTGAAAAGCTATAGTCAAAACCTTATGCCCCTGTGGCAGATTGCTGGGAGGCTTTCAGGAAGGCTTTGAGCTATTCAGTGGGAAACAAAGAGAGCTGACCGGTTGGACCTGGAAAGATGACTCGGTACCCTGGAAAGGAGGTTTTGGTGTGTGTCATATTACTCTGAGTCAGCTTTATCACTGAGAAGATTTAATGATAAAAACATGTTTACTCAAAACACAGATTTACAGGAATGGAATGAAATCACTAAAAAAGTTAAAATTACTAAGGGTACACTTAAAGCAAATTCTTCTTTCCCACTTCAGCATTTTAGGTAGCTTGTGAGGCTAATTAGCAGTTTTGCATCCTGCTCAGCAAAGTAGTTAGAATTAAATGATGAATTATAGGGGTCTGGCTTTTGAGTGGTTCCCAGAGAGAGCTGCTTTTGATAATCCCCTCTATCCGTAGTTCAGGAGGCGAAGAGCTCCTGCCTCTCTCCTCCTATATCCCTGGCTCTGTTCCCTGGAGCCATGGAGGATCCTGTGATGGTGCTGGGCCAAAGTCACTCACACCCACCATTTCACCATCATGGCTTGATGAGCATTTCAACATGCTAGTGGTTTAAGTAGGCATTAAGTGGCTTTCATCAAGTTTTGCAGTCTTAATGCAGCGTGTAACTTAAAAGTTTTATTTCATGAGAAATAATAATAGGTGTTTTTTCTCCCCATGTTGATTTGACTTGCTATATGCTTTGCAGGGGAGCTACACTAGATCCACTAGCATGGATGGAGCCCTCCCAGGATCTTCGTTCGCGAAGCCTAGCCGTGATTGATACTAGATCTATAAACATTTGTGAAGAGGATCAGAGTGCCTAGCCACTGTGATCATTTACCATCTAAAGACTGAGGGTAACATCTCCTAGGACCCTACCAGAGTGTGGTTTCTTACTGAGTTTGGTTTATTTTGCTGCACTGGAAGTGGTCTTCTATGGAATGAAAATACTGAAGAGGGAAAACTTAAAGAAAAGCAAGTAAGCATATTAGAAATTTTGAGCTTAGGATCTGCTTTTAGAACTTGAAGTATTCCACAATTGGTTCAAATTATACCAGAAGCACCTAGACTGAACCTGTGACTAAAACTGGAGGAAAGGATGAAAGGTAGACTGACCTTCAGATAATAAAGAATGGGATTCCTTTTTGTTTAGGAGGAAATTAGAAAGTAGTTGATCCAAGTGAGCTTTTCAGTTCATTGCGCTGCTTGGTTGTCCTGTAGGATGAAACAGCTCTCGGCCAGAGTTATTGGGTAACATCACCAGAAAGGTGCATTGGTTCATGCTTAGTAAGGTTGTCCTGAGTTGTGAGCCATTAAACTGTTTGTATTTCAGATGTCAACATTCAGCCTGAATTAGTGAGCCAGTCTTGAAATCAGAAAAGTTATGATCTTAGAAAAGTTTTCATCACATAATGATGGAAGTGCTTGCAGATACTTGCAATGCCAACCATCTGCTGCACTGACATTAACTGTAGCCCTCACATTTGACGTACTTAAATACTTTCTGCAGCCTGAATGTGTAAGCCCATTATTCTAAATACTGAAGGTTGATTGAGTTGTGATAGTTGCTCAATGTGCAGGGTGTTGCTCCATGCAAGTAAAAGATTTCAGGTAGTTTGTTTCACCTGCTGACTCTTGCTGTAGATGTTGTCTGGCATTTACACCAGAAAGATTGCTGTTAGAGAGAGGAAGATTAGTCTCATAGCTTCATGGTTTGCTTGGTTGACTTTCTCAACCATTTTTTTCCTTGTCTTTGAGAACTGTCTTACATGAACCTCAGCTGAACTGCTGAAAGCTCTGATGTCTCTGGTGGGACTGCCAGGCCTGTTCAGTTTTTCTCTTAAAATGAAAGGAGGTTTCCCAGTGACTACTATACTGATAGCATTTTTTGAAAACCCTATCAGGATTATTTTTTTTACTGTAGAAGACACTGGAATGAAATGAAGAAGCAGGGAATTGGCCTTTAAAATACTGGTTTTTTCCCCTTATTGATAAATGGGCTTTGGCAGTTGGTAATCAATAGTGATGACCTTTTCAATGTTTTTGGGATGCTTCACCAGATGCAGAGCAATTAGTTGTTTCTAGCAGCTGTACTTGTTTCGTGACTTTTTGTGGTGGCTGGAGAGAAATGTAGATGTTCTCCTGGGCAGGGGTTTGGCTCCATGGGTCTTTCAAATCTGGTAAGACTCCAAAAATTTGTAAAACTCTGTTTTGTAAATTAAGATTATAAACTATTATTAGCTTTTGTTTGTAGTTCAAGCATGATGTCATGTTTGGCATAGTGATACAGAAAAACTCCGAGTTCATAGCTGAGATCTGTTCTTTCTCAGCTCGAGGTCTTTGACGTCTGCTCTTGAGGCCTCCTGTCCCTCCTGAAGAGGAATGGTTCCTGTGCTACCAGCTTTTTAGGGTCTGATTCAGTGTTGTCACCCTCATGGGAAGAGGGACAGGAGACTTTGCTTGGAGCTAGTCACAACTGTATGATTTCCATCCACCTTATCCTTACAGCAAACTGTAAGCAGTTTTAACTTTTAATGCTGACGTAAATTCCTCTAAGGCCATTCCAGCTAGACAGCCTTGGGCTCTGTGGGAAGGGTGCATAGAACTTGATCCTGCCTTTTTTGACCTTTTATCCCATCCTTCTTTTTATACTACTAAATAACTGTAGTAATTTAGGGTTAAAAAAGGCTTGAGGCAGCATAATACCACAACAAAAACATATGCTTGGAACTGTAAAGTCACAGGAAACAATGTTCTTTTAAGTTTTATGAAGTTGAAGTATATTAGTGGCCATTTTGTAACGTCTTTTCCAGTCTTGCCTTTTCACACAATGAGGACTTGAGCTACTGAAGTTTGGAGTAATACATTTAAGTAAAAGTCACTATAATTGTGGAGGAATAATTTGATATGTAGTAAGTCTCTTTTCAATTATTTGAAGTTCTCCTGAATATTTATTTGAATAAAGTTTTGAATCTGTCAAAAGATTGACACTCTTCTGTATAATTTACTTTTGCTTAAATCAGATACAAACAAAATTATTAATTGGAAAAACAAGTATAAGGAAAGGGGAATACTGTTCTTCATACAGTTAAAAAAGCATACTTTCAAACCAGACACATCATCAGTTCATGAGGACATTCTTACTATTTTGTTAAATTATTATTCCCAGTTGGAAGAGCACTGTGCCAAGAACTTGGACCAACCCCTGGGGGTCCAGAGGTTATATGTGGACCTTCATCTTTCTGATGCAGGTTGAATATTCTCTTGTCTAGAGATTTGCCTAAAGAGATTAATACATGCATTCCCCTAACAGTATGACTTCCAGAGAACACTTGACAGCCTAGTTTTGTGGAAGGCTTTTATTAACATTCACTTAAGATAAACAACATCATTCCTTTGTGGTTTTGCAATTCATAAGTAATGACATGATATTGGACTATACTGTTTAAAGCCTTTAGACCATAACAGCAGTGTATGTGTTGTGTAAGTAGTGCTATTTTGTATGAGTTTGTCAAAACTCCAGCAGGTGTTTGGAAAGCAGTAACACTTCCAGAGAATTTCTCCCCCCCCCCTTTTTTAGAAATCATTACTGTATTTTAGTGTGCCATAAGTAGTGGAAATGAAACAAATGTTTATTGCCTGTAAAAGTACTGCCTCAAATATTCATTTTAGCCTGGCAGATAGTCCCTATGTGACTTGTCTCTCTTGCTATACTTCCTAGAGTTTTGCACTTGGAGTTAAGCACTTGGTTAACTCTGTGAAATCTAATCTAAGATTAAAATCATCAGTTCACGAGGACAATCTTACTTCCTTTGCACATTGTGAAGAGGAAGGTTGCATATGAAGAGCTATCCAAGTTATCCAAGTACTAGTCCAAGTACTCACTGGACTACAAACTCCATAACTGCATCACCTAGAAAGCACTTTTGACTTTCTAGAATTCAGGGTGGTTTTAGCAGAACTTGGGATTTGGTTACCTGAATGCATGATGAAGAAAACCTGTAGAATTATTGCATGATGGATGCCAGGGAAAAGTTTTTACATTTATGTTAGATAAGAGCAGTTAATCTGATGAAGTACAATCTCTACTGCCACCCTTCTTTCACTGTGTTTGCTAAATCTGAGCACATATCCAGTTGTTAATGTTTTGCTCCTCCATATCTTTCAGCATTAGAATTGGGGTGGCAGGAAATTCAGATGAGGAATTGTTATTGTTTATTCATCATACAGAGTTTAAGTTTTAAAAATACTTTTACAAAAGGACAACAATGCACTTGAACATAGCATAGAACAATCACAGAGGAGACATCAAATCCTTAACTGTTAAATAATTGCTTTACAAATTAGAAGTGTTATGCCAATTCCCACCCTATCTGGGACCTTTCTGCAGCAAGACTCTTGAAGACTTAAATGTATATTTTGCAATAGGCCAGCAATAGTCAACAGTATGTATTTCTGCCTTTGTGTTTTTATTTTTTTTCAAACGTATATACAGAAAGAAATTTTTCCTGCATGTTACTCAGATTCATTTCTGCTCTGTTCCAGGATAACGTAGTAGACGTTAAGGCAAGAACAGAACATGATGATCTAGGCTGACCTCTGGTGAGGCCAAATGTTCCTGTATCTACTCCAGCATCTTGTGGCTGAAATAAAACAACTTGTGATTATTATTTTTTTTAAGTAAAAAATTAAATGCATTAAAAGCAAATGAACACTGACACTAATTTTTGTTAGATACATTGGCTCCAGATGTCAGATGCATAAGCTGTTCCAAAATTTGATTCCTTTTCTCCCTTAGCTTCCTATTTTTCATACTAAATAGAAAACATCTTAACGTGGACTGGATGAAACCTTACTAAATGTTTTACTTATCTTACTCATAGTAAAAGTAAGAAGGGCATTATAAAAACAGCTGAAAGCTTGAGAGCCTCTGCTCCCCCATATCCTGTCCTTTGGCTGGCACAGAGATTTGGTTTAACTTTGAGGGAGAACACATATCCCCTGTCATCTGGTAACCATTCCTGGGATGGGAAGATGGTATGTTGAAAACATGAATGATCAAGGGAAAAGCATTAGGAATCCAAGCACAAAATCAGAACAAATACTAGAAACAACACTGATGGAGAAGAAATTGTGGCTAAGGGCTTGTTCAAGCTAAGTGTTGTTGGAATAGAGCTAGGAACCAAAGAAGCTATCTTTTCTTTGATGATACTGTGTAGAATGGGAAAGGACACTGCATGCTTTTTATGAGAGTTAGACTTTATCAGACAAATGCTTGACTCCATTGTGTTTTCTTTTTCTGACAAAAAAGAAAAAAACAAAATGCAGAATTTTGGCTTTATGGGCCAGAAATGCATAAATACTTCTATACACTGTACATGCACCTGTGAGCACATGTGTAATTTACATTTCTGATACAGCAAATTAACTAGATAGAGTAGGTAGTGGATGAACATCTCATAAGGTTATCTGCAGCAGCATAATGTGTTTCATTTCAATACTAAAACAGTAAAGCAGGGCTAAGCATCTAAGCCAAGACATATGAAAAAATAATGAATACATTTGATATTAATTGGCCAAGTTCATCTTGCTCAGACTTCCTTGGCTCCAAAAATAAAACAACTGTTGACCAAGTTCTAAAAATAGATAAGATCAGGTAATATGTTAATTCTGACTTCTTTTGTTCAAACTTTGAAACACTGTCTCTTGCAGCTGGCAGATACACACTGGTAGGGAACAGTGTCGCTGTGAAATGCTGCATCCTGCTTGTCCCAGGATGAGTGCTGTTTCTGTCTGATGAAAATGTCAGGCTGGTCTCTCAGCCTCTGAATGGGATTTAGATGTTTCCAATGGGAGAAGAATTTACCAGTATGGCATAGGGAATGATGCAGCAAGAGGTGACAGAGTGCTCTGCATGTAACTTCTTGTATTCAAACATAAGACTGTTGTTTTTTCCCCTTTTCTTTAAAGGCAAGCCCACAATCTGGTAAATATTAGAAGATTGCTCACTGGAAGAGAGGACAACTCTTTGTTTTGGCTAATTCAATTTAAAAATAAATATTCCTGACAAAATAATGGGAAAAACATATGTAGAATACTCCACCATTGTTTGGCATTTATGGTAGGGTGCGCTAAGTTCTTTTTGAAGGTATCATAAATGTCTTTACACAGTAGTTAAGTGTGTAGTCAAAACAATGTATGCTCATAAATAAGTAGGCTGTGCCTGTAATATTCAAGCAATATATGACTTTGACTTTCCTTATTGCCCTTGCTTTACTCCTTTTTTTTTTGGCTTGGACATTAGGTTTGTGAGCTAGGTCCAGTGTTTGAATCCAATTATTAGATTATTTATTTCCCAGTTATCCCCCCAGTCCTTTCTACACAGTCCTTTGAGATTTATATTGAAGGTAGGCTGCAGTTAATCTTGCAGGATGGACACTGAAAAGTGAAATTGATTGATGTTTTCCCATTTTTAGACTTTACGTCCTTTTGAATCTCAACTTGAAGGTGAGAAAGCAAAAGCAAGATACACATTAGTTTATAATAAACATAGTCCTCACAAAATACTGCAGCCTGCAGATCAGAGGTAGAGGTATTAATCTGTTGCAGTCTCTTAACACCTTTGTTGTGCCTCAGCAAGCTACTGCCAATAACCAGTTTGTTTACAGAATATTACTAGCTGCTTTTTATTCCCTCTGTTTACAACTAGTTCCTATCATTCATTGGTGTGAGAAGGTCCCAGCCCTGTCACCTTGCCTCCCCTTTGAACTTGAATCCTCAGATGAAACATAGGTCTTCTTGTAGACTTCATTCCTTGCATATTTGTTTAATTTCATGCTGAATAGACTGTCTTCCCACTCTGGGCTTTGCTTTGATGGGATCACATTTTGTTTCCATTATTTAAAGCTGCAAAAAACCCTACTTCCTGTCTCCTTGTAATTCTTTAATTTAGTACATTTTAATGTATCAGTCCATGTTTCTTAACTGTGTGTATAATGTCAAATAGAGGAGATAATCCAGGATGGTATAAAGAAAAGCTTTGTCAGCATTAGCATGGGGATAGCTCTGTTATTTTTGGGCAAAGGCCACAAATGAGTTATTCAAGATATGATAAATGAAGGGGATACTATTGTAAGAAACTTCTCTAGCATGCATAATCCACATAAATCATTGTATGTGGGCAGAGGAATACTTTCAAGAGTTACTGCTAGGCCTCCTTTTAAGTACTGAAAGGCTGCAACGAGGTCTCCCCAGAGCCTGCTCTTCTCCAGACTGAACAATCCCAGCTCTCTCAGCCTTTCTTCAGATGGGAGGTGTTCCACCCCTCTGATCATTTCTGTGGCCCTGCTCTGGACTGCTCTAACAGGTTCATGTCTCTCTTGTGCTGGGGATCCCAGAGCTGTGTGTAGTATTCCCAGTGAAGTTTCATCAGAGCGGAGTGGAGGAGAAGAGTAGAGTAGAGGAGGAAACTCATACTCCTATCCTTTGGTGAGCTTTTAGTATCAGTCTCAATTAGCCTGGAGTGAATGGAGTGCATACACCTTACATTTTCTGGTCCACAAACTTGCCTGAAGTGCCTGGTGAGCAAACCTTGGGGACAGTCAGAAAATTCTAATTTATCCAGCCAGAAACTTTTTGCAATGTGTATTTTTTAAAATGGAGTTCAAGCAAGGCTCTTTCTTGGGTGTAAGGTAGGATTCCTGCTAGCAAATAACAGATATGAAAGAAAAGAAAAACCCAGCTCCATTAATTACAAGTAACAGACCTCTCCCTCCCCTTCACCAAGGTATGAGGGAGACAGGTTCAGATTCCTGACAGTGCTGTGGCAACTTGGGTGCAAATTTGCAGTTTCCTAGTACAGCCTTCTAGTAGACCAGCTGAGGTGTAACCCCCATAGCCCACTGGCGAGCATGTGTGCCTGACAGACAAGGAGCTACAGCTTCCCTGAACCAAGATTTGGATTCAGGAGATGGAGGAGGAGAAGTCTGTCCACAAAATGTTAGAAATAGATATTTTGTTACATCGTGGAGCAAAACTAGATACCAATGCTGCAACTTTGTTTTTTATTTTAAAGGGTCCTGTTTGTGGCCTGGGCCATACCTAACTACTCATTCTCTTTCCATGCTTGCTTACTCTTTCACTGTGTATGAGTCTGAGCCATCCGAGGTGCAGGTTTCGTCATTGTAGAAATGCTCCTGCTGCCTCTTGCTGTGCTCAGACAGATCCTTGCCCAAGCAATTTCTTCAGGCTGCAAGCAAACATGCACCCCACAGCAGGAGAAGCCAGAGAATTGCTACCAAATTAGGAGACAGGGTTGCTCAGGTCAGCAGAGGTACTGTGGAAATGTAAAAGACAGCTTTCAGATCTGCCAGCTGCTCTGAAGAAGCCTGAAGTAGTTGCTGGAGTGACAGCTATTTTTGGGGAAGTGATGAAAGTCAGCAAATGTTTTTTGATTGGCTGGGGCTTCCTGTACTTAGGGCTGGGTGGTCATCTTTTCTGGCACCTTCAGACATCTTTATTCAGCAGGAAAAACTGTATTTTATTGTGTCCAAAAATTTGGTCCCTAAATTTCAGTAGGAGAGTCCTTTATGGGAAAGCACAAAGAAGTGTGTGTGGGGGCTTAGCAGCCTCTACCCCTGCCTGGTTTGGCTGCTATCCTGCTGTACCACGTGGAAGGGAAGGAAAAGGGGGTTTGGCCTCCTCAAACTCTTGGTTCTTTATGGAAGTGACCAAAATAACTAAGTGGAGGTGTTCTTGCCTAGGAAAATGTTTTGCAGGTGATGGCTTTGCATCTTTGCCATCTTGAGTCATTTGTGGGAGGAGAAGGAAAGGAGAAGTTGAGATTGAACAGCTATGAACAGCTGCTGGTCCTGGCTGCCAGTAAGGATGGACAGGACAGGGACTACTTTCACTTGTCTCCCCACTGGCCTGTGTCCCCCAAGGTCCATCCCAAGCAGCAGTGATCCCCCTGTATCCCCATGGCTGTGCTCCTGGAGACTGGGAGGAAGATGCTGGGGAGAGCTGCGCCCTCTCAGGTGATTTTGGAGTGCAGAGTGAAATAGGGCAGAAGTCTTTGCAAGTGTACTTTATAGTTCTGGCCTCTTCAAAATAATACCTTTATTTGGCTTTTGAACCAAAAGGGTTGGAACACCATTAGTTAATCTTGTGCTAACAGCTAGTCAGCACTGTTAGCCCCAGGATTTCTTGTGATCTCTTCTACCTGCACTAGCTCAGCATTTCCCTTGCTTGGCAGATACGTTAACTGAAATAATAAGGGAAGATGTGACTGCGGTTACACACGGTGCTTGGCAAGGACTCTTTGTCCTGTATGTTAGCCACAGCTTTATCCTTTTGCTATGTGTGCTGTCAGTTTTTCATTTCCTCCCTTTACTCTGTATTCCAGTTTCCCTTCTTTTTTCTTCGGTATCTATGCCTCTGCCCAGCCTTGTTGCTCCCTGTGGTTCACTTACTGCTGGCTTCTACTTTGGATCTTTCCCTTAGCATCAGCAGGAGCATGCACACATACCATGTACAGACATCTACACACACATGTGCATCAGGATCCCTGCCTATGTGCACATGCTCAAGTATGTCTGGCTGGTTTAGCACCAGTAATTTAACCACAGCCAGATAGCTTTCATTAAATCCACAACTGTCAAATAGGGCATAAGCAAGAACCACAAACCATATGTTTCTTCTGTTTCACCACATGCTGTTCTGACTGCATCTTTTAAGTAATACACATATGCCCCAGTGAAGTTACAGCAAGGTGGAATTCTTACTAGAAGACAGTCTTTGGTAGCTTGAACTGATCGTATCACAAATAGAAGTCTGTAGATTTGTTCTATGCATTTCAATTATCACTACTACAGGCTTTTTTTTTATTATTAGCAGGGGAAGGAGTAATTTTTGAGTCATTTGTAATACGTTGCTCATAACATAAAGGCAGGAAATCTGAAATGTAGCTGTGGTCTAATTCCTTTTCCATCCTAGAAAATATACATTGAGTCAAAGAGGAGATTTTAGATTCCTGGATGTTATGCAGAGTTCAGTGCAATGACACTTTAAACATAGGCAGGAAATAGAGCAGTATCAGTCTTTTTTCTCTCTTTCTGGAAGACTGACAAAATACAGACGATTCTTCCTTATTTTCAGGGACAGTTTGCTTTGTGCCATACTTAACTAGCTGTGTTGAAGATACATAGGCAGTATAAAAAAAATCCTTAATTTATAAATTGTTTACATTGGAGAATATCCTCCAAAATCGTGTTGCTATTTTTAGCTCTGTTAGTGTTGGTGTATGGAAGATGACTAATGAGAACTGAAAATTGGCAACAATCTTAGGCTGCTGCAGTAAATGGTAATTTCTACCTGAAATATCTAAAAATATGCTATTTGGAGACTTAGTAGCATGTTAGTAGTGCTGTGTTAAAGAGCTAGACCCCACTGACATTGAAAAGGGAGATCAGAGTGGAACAATACACTTTGTAGCAAAACTGGAGGAAACTGTTTTGCCTCCCACAACCCTAAGTGAGCACACAAGGAGTATGGCAAGTGCTCCTCAAATCATTTTCTTTGTTCTGCATATTTCTGCAATTGAATTTCTGGGTTTTTGCTGACTGAGCAGTTCTAATCTCATAAGGTATTTATCAAGTACAGTCTGGATTAGTTATAGGAAACACAGACAATATATTGAATACCTTAGTAACTTTTCTGAAGGGACTAACACTCCTTGGCTAACAAATTTTTCTCTTTCTAAATGAGTGGCTGTTGAAAGATTTGTTTTCATTATACTAAATGCAATCCATTTAACTTCTTGGTCCTGCTTATCAGATCAGAAATGCTGTGGCCATGTGGAGCAAAGCACTCATCCAATGTTAACTACTTCTGCTCTTTCAAAATTTAGGGGTTAACCTTGTGCCGACAAGGTTTTTGTGAGTCAGGTTTTGTTCTAGCCTTTTGTAGCCTGCATAAAAGCATGGTGGTTTAGTTCATTTAACAGAAATGCAATTGTGTGTCTGTTCCTGGTCTAGATCAGATTTCTATTGCTGGCTTGTGCGGGATGGGTCATGGAACTGTGCCCGAGGGCTCTTCCTGGGTGTATTTTGGTAGCCTTTTTCATGATTGCATCAGGAATGAAAGGATCCATGCTGAAGTATAGCAAGTTTCAGAGATGATCTGTTAAAATCTATGGAGCTGACACATCTCTGAGTACTTGGTGTGCAGTCAGGGCAAGCAACACTGTACCTCCAGAATGTCAACAATAAACTCCTCTGTGTCTGCTCAGCCTAGAAGGTTGACATTTCATGCTGTGTCAGCTGACTGTGCTGCACTTCTGGGTTTGACAGATATTTTCAGCTACCAAAAACAGGATTTAAGAGAAAATACTGGCAATCCTAGTGTATCATCTCATTTTATTACAAGTGAGAAATGGAAAAGTAATATTGTTTTCATAATAATTCAGGCATACTTCCTGACCACTGTGTTACTACTTAATCATAAATGGTGTTGTTTAGGAATTTCAAAGGAAAAATACAATAAAATGAGAACACTAAGAGTTTTAAAAATATTTGTCTGGCTGTATCACTTAAGCCCAGAGTACTGAGCAGTGTTATATTTTAAACCATAACATTTTTGCTTTCAGTGGTGCTGTGTAATTGAGCTCCCAGTCTGCCGTATTTTATTTCCTTCAAATTTTTGTCACTGCTTCTACAGAAGTAACACAAAATATTACTTTGCTGTGATTAAGATTCATCAACTCAGGAAGATTTCGTTTTTCCTTCCATTTCCACTTCCATGATAAGGCAATGACTGATCAAAATCAAGTCATTGTATACCAGCTAAAAAGGTTTAAATTGACAAAAAGGATCAGTTCTGAAAGAGAAGACAGCTTTGCCATAACATCTGTTTCTTTGAAGGAGAGAATAGTTTCATTTGGGATGGAAAATATGTTTTTATGGATATGAAATCATTCTTTTGTGGTGCTTTGGTGCATTTGCTACATTCCAGCACTGCATTTTATGTTAATAGAGGCAATTTAATGTCATAAGAGATCTGCTTGTGCTAGCTGGTAGATAATTGACCTTCATAATGCATTTCATACTCCCAAGAGTTTCTCACTGTAGTGTATTGCCACACTAATGCCTTTTTGTTACTTAAGCACCTGTATTATTCAAAATGAATGGGTAGAATAGTGCTTTAAGCATCAAATTCATGTGGAAAAGCTCTGGAAAGGGAAATGACCAAAGAAAATTTGTCCAGACTGTGGGAAGAAGCTCTGACAACTGGTTTTGGAGATCTTTGGTGAGGTTATTGAATTGCTACAGTCACAAACCAATCTTCTCAAGAGGAGAACTGGCCATGAAAATAGCTGAGGTCTGGTTGTGAGAGGAGAAGACTACTATTGGTTGGACCATCATGGATTAGGTCTTGCTAAGTAAAGCATGGCAAATTTGGGAGATGTAAGCACAATGCTGATTGATGGATGAGAGGCAGTGTGGTCATAACAGGCCAGATGAAGAGACAGAGGCAGAAGATGAGGCATGACCACACTGTTATCTCAATAAGCTAGCTAGGACCTGAGAGAACAGTGGAGCAGAGAAGCCACTTTGCCACTTGTATTGAGACCATGAATTCCAAGTGAAGCATGTGACCTTTCCAAAAATTGTGTATTGCTAGTGGGAGGCTGCAGTACATACATTGATTTAAGAGACCTAGATGTGCTCCATTTTTAATGTGTTGATCTTTTTTCTTCCTTCCACTGCTTCTATTTGTCTAATAATAGCTTATTGGATGGTAGACCCGGGCAAAATAACTCTCAAGCCACATAATTACTGATAATGTGGCAGCTAGAGAAGGATTTACACTGTTCTTGTTGGAATGATATTAACTGAAAGGCAGCAAATTCTGGACGTAGGCAGATCAACAAAAAGGAAGATTTATTGCACTTGGCTACATTTGTTGTTGTAGTGAGTGGGTGTGAGAGAAATATTTTCATGATTAGCCTCAGATTCAGGGCACAACATTGGATCAGATGGTTAGTAATAATGTCTATCTTGTCTCCAGTTACTATGCTTACAACATCGTTTGACTATAGTTAATGATTTGTTCCAGGGCATGAAACTTTGTTGTTTCCATTTCCATTTTGTTTCAAGTCCTCCCTTCATCACCATCAGGTCACTTGTGGCAGAACTCCAACAAGGAGACAGGAATACATGTCTGTGGGTTTTGTGTGCTGGATTCATGGAGCGGGACAGCCTGCTCTTCCTGCAGAGATGTCCTCATGGATGCCAGCAGGAAGGTCAGGGCTACAATGGAGAACAGGAGGGCTGCAAAGAAGCGAGGAGGGAGATTCCAATCTCCTGTCCTATTCTGCTGCCAGCTCCCATATACCTGGTGGCACCTGCCAGCTGCCTGTTTTCAGCACTGTCCCCACTGAGTGGGGCCTCTGGGTCTCTCCCGGGGATACCTTCCTGAGTATTTAAAACTCTTGGATGATGAAAGTTGGCTCAAAAGCATTAGGTGGCAGGAAGGGACATGTTGTGCCTCTTTTGCCTTTCTGTGATGCTATGGAATTCACCAAGAATCCTACTGATTTTCAGGTAGAGAAGGTTACCTATTGTAAGCAAAGGTGGAAAATCCTCATGGAGGGAAAAGAAAAAGAGATGAAGACTAGTAGAGTTTCTTGCTCTTCATTTTTTTACAGAGATTACCGAAAGAAAACTAGATTTGTGAGGAAATAACTCTAGGATTTTGTAGCATACTTCTGCAAAGCTCAAGAAGACTGTAAATGATATGCAGCACACACACATCATTCACTGCTGAAAAGATTGAAGAAAAGACTTGGTATCAGAATGGTAGAAACTTAATGCCCTGACTCTGTCAGGCAAAAATATGTGGAGAAAGCCTATTCGAGAGATGATGGGAATTCATCAAGCACAAGCATCTGTGAAGGCAGCCTTAAATTTTGAGATTGGTGGGATTTTTGCGATACAGAACATTTTAGTTAATTTAAATACTGGTGCGTTTCTATCAGCGCGTTGACTTTTTGCTCTGGTGTCACAGAGTTTGAAAACACTGCATCATATATGGTAGGAGCAAGTGCTTCTGCACACTCATTCTTAAATGCCTTTGGTGGGTTGTTTATCACATAAAACAGCATTATGACAGGCTGGCTAAATAGAGTAAAATAGGAGAAGAAGAATGTGTGTCCGTAGCTTTCATTTTTCTGAATTGCATAACTGCTTTGTAAAACTGATCTCTTTAAGGACAGAGGATCACATTCTCATCTTTCAATGTAGCTGGAGTTACACTAACAAATCTGGAATGACTCAGGAGACTCTCAATTCCTCAAACCCTCTTTGTGTAAGCTTGCATAGCTGGAGCCACCTCCTGTGGTAGAAGCTGTTGGGCTGCAGAGATTGGAATGGGGAACAGGAAGACTGCATCCTCCAGCAAAGCCTTGCTCAAATTTCTGCAGAGAAGTGCTGAGTGGCTCCCTGACACTGAGTGCTCAGCTGATAGATGGAAAAATCAGAAAACCAAAACCCTTCAGAGTAGCAGAAACAATGAGATCAAAGTGAATTGATTATCTATCTTGTTAGATCTGCTTTTCTTGTTTATTTTCTTGTCTTTTCTCATTATATATAAATTATAGCTATTGCAACATATATGTGGTCCAGCAGTGAACCTCCTTAAACATTTATGTCAAGCTAAACTGAGTAACTATTGCTGATTGCATCTATTTTGACTAAAACATACAGCAAAATAGTCTATACAGGCATTGTACCTATTGATAAGCAGCAGTAGCAACAAGAAGAAGATAAAAATAGATAAAGGGAATCACAAACATCAGAGAAGAAAATCCTCCAACAGAGTCACAGTACCTGCTCTGTCCTTGCTCTGTTTCTGCACTGAGGACCAGTGCTGCTTTTGGCTAGCAGGAAGTACAGCACACTTGTGGAGCAAAACCCAACACCTCCAGCAGCAAACTGTCTTAATGGTGCTTGCAGACTCTGCAGGAGGAAGGTGCACATGCTTGTGGTCATCATGCCATGCACAACACCCTTTTCGGAATAAAGCTTGTGTGGTGCTGAGTGGGAGGGAGCCCTTTGCCCTGGGCCAGGCACTGTGAGGTGCACTTTAGTATGTGGGGTGTGACACATACTAAAGCTGTGGGCATGGCTTTTGTCAAGTACCAGCTAGACACGTGTGCTGATTGACACTCTTCGTCTTGGCTTGGAATGCTGTCCAGGAGACCTGATAGCCTGCCTTGTGATCTTCTTACAAATGATCCTCCATCTATTCTGTCCATCATAAAAATGACCTCTTTCCTTGGACAGAGAGTTCCTGCATCATAATCTTATTAAAGAATTCATTTTACCAGAGTGGAATTGATCTGTTTCAGCCTCTTTTAGTAAAGTCCTTGAAAGTCTATACATTTCTTTCGAAAGAAGGAAGCCAGCAGTGTTGTTCTAAATTTTGCCTTAGCTCATCATACATTTTATGAGCAGATGGGTCATCTGAACTGTAATGACTTTCTTCCAGGAACATTCCTTTTGTTATGTTCAGATGACTTTTTATAACTGAATTGTTTTGCACATAGCATTCACTAATGCTCCTTTATGAAAATTCCACCCTCATGTAAGTCAAATTGTGTATATCTTATTACAATATTCCTATAAATGAATTCCTGACAAAAATTTGCAATGGAAAAATATTTGAATATTGTAACTTTTTTAAAGATCAAGTTTTCAGTGATATTCTTCTTACCCCGCAAACCTACAGCACTGAATGCTGAGTCTTTGAGGCTTCATGTTAGTGTGCTAATGCTGAAAATATATTTAAGGTCATAGAAGCCTTTTTTTTGCTACATATTTTATAACATCCCAAACAAATAGTAAACTAGTTTATCTAATGTCAGAATTTTTTCTTAATCTGATTTTTCCAGTGTTGATCTACATCTTCAATCTGCTTGTGGGTAGGGAAGCTCTGCAGAGGGACCCTCAAGGCTATCTTTGCTCCAAACAAACTACAGGTGATATTCTGGAGGTACCTAGTATCTCAGCATGATGATTAAAGGCAGTGAAGCTAGCTTGATTTGAAATATACTTTCTGTAAACAGACAGGGGATATAAATAACCAAAACCATATTCAGTGGCCATATGAACCATCTATAATCTGAGGAAGTTACTCATTTGATGTCTTTTCTATACATTTCTGGAGCAAAACTTGATATTTTTCTTACCGCTTTACACTTGCATTCTATTTTTTATGGATTATAGTACTTATTTCAGGAGAAATTAAAATATGCCACTTACATTTCTGTTCAAGCTTACTTACAATGAATAAATGATCTTCATTAGTATTTTAACATCATCTTACTTGTAGTTTAACATAACATTTAGCCAGAAAATTTACTGTATCATTGTCCAGGAATAGTACAGATTTAGGCAATTCAAAAATATGAATTGCTTTTATTGTTTCATGGGAAAAGAGGAAGAAAGTAACAAAGAATAATATGCCAAAGTAACCCTGACAGTCTTGTCTATCATATATAGAATATATGATATCATATAAAAGGAATATCCTTTTAGCTGAAAAGGAAAAAAATAACTATCCAACACATATGAAGCAACTCCTTTTCTTTCAAGCTTCCTGTCTAGACTTGCAGTCAGAAAAAATCTCCAGGAACCAGCTCTTCCGTCGCTGTCTCTAGCTCCAGAGCCCACATGCTTGGGCTAGTCGGTAGGCAGCTCCTCTCAGTCTGTTCAGCAGCATCTTCTGCCTCCATTTGAAGACTCCCAGGAAAACATCACCATTTTTAATCAGTTGCCCACAGGATTCCTGGGGACAAGAGATGATTTCCTTTCTCTGGAAATGTCCCTATAGTGTTTACATGACTGAAGAAGAAAAGGAAGAGATGGCAGATGGTCCTAATGAAGATGTTGCAATGGTATGTGGGCATCTGATAGCTCCTATGTGAAGATCCCAAAGGGCCTTTTATTTTATTATTTGGTGGTTGGGGTTTTTTAATTTTATTTATTTCTGGTGCTTGGGGACATGGTTTAGTGGTGAGTATTTTCCAACCATAATGATTCTGTGATACAGGGAAAACAAAGCGTGAAACATCTGGTTTGGGATCAGCATCCTATTAACACAAAGTTTCCTTTCTTTACACTTCTGAGAAGGAAAGCAGTAAGGTTGTCCTCTGGTGTTCCTGGGGACTGGCCAAATCAGGAAGGAGGCAGGGATACAGGCAAGATGGAAGCAGAGGAAGATGCCTGCCTCAGGTAAGGCCATGAAACCCATGCAGTATAATTTTTTTTATAGTATGTATCTTAGATAGTAATAGGAAGGAAGGTAAAAGGACTTTATAGGAAAAGGCCTCAACTGTAAAGTTTTCCCCTTTTGAAAGCTGAAGGATGTTGAAGTTGTGATCAGACACATGAGCTCAGACAGGATTCAACTTCAGATTTTTTCTTCTTCCTTGTGAGGATGTGAATGCCTATTAGCGAAATACGGATTTCTTCACTACGACATCACATGGTGATTCTGGGGCTTCCCAAGAAGTTGATGTAGTTAGTTTATTGGATCCTAATTGGAAGTGTTGTTGGAAGTAGTGTGCAGAAGGCATAAGGCTCTCATAGCTGCGGAAAGCCTGTATGTGTTGTTCCAGACTGAAGTAGGATGAAGTTCAGCAATTATTTCCAGTGTCCTCTTCACTTCCTGAGTGAGAATGAGGTTGGAGCAGTGCCCTGATCAAGCCTTGTCTGTCTGTGTGGTGGACACTGTCATTTCCAGCCATCCTTCTAGCAGCTGTCCGTGTCTGAGCAGCAGGGGCATGTTCCATGGACACTGATGGTGCAGAAGGAAATATTGGCAGAGTGCCTATAACTGTACGATGCTGGTGTGATTTTGTATGGGAATGTGAGGGGCAGTGGATGAAGGATGTTGGGCTGGTGCCGGATTGCTGCACTGGGGCATGGTGCCTGGATGCCATGGGGAAACTGGTGTCCCATTCTGCCCCATGGATGTATGTACTGCTGGGATGTATGTGATGCTGTCAGTGCATGCTAGAAGGGCTGGACTCAGTCATTGCTGTGGCAGATCCCAGAGGGGCAAGCTGTGCAATCATGGATGAGTATCATGAAGCTATTGACGTATGGTCTTTGCTGTCTGCCTCTGGTGCTTCCTCTTTCCTATCCCTTATATGTAAAAACCAGCCACAGCTGCTGAGCAGTGCCCTGTTAGGCTTCATCTCTGACTCTCTGCCTTTTAGATGCGCAATTATGTTTTTCAAATGGTGGCAGTATGTCTGGCTGATTCCTCCCTTGTGCAGCCCAATCATTCTCTTTGCCTTCATTAAAGGTGTGAATTTCAGGACAGGCAGCAGAGTTCATAATTTCCCTTCTCCTGTGGCTTTTCTTTCATTTCAGGATTTTATCTTATAGGACATTGAGGTCAGCATTACTATTATTAGAACATTTTCTGAGCTCTCATCTAACAGACTTTGAAAATTAGACTTAATAAAGGATAGGTAATGAGCCAATCTCACCATCACAAAAGGCTTGATAAATGAGCAGTAGCCCAGTACAGTCAAGCAGGAACATTGCAGGAGCTCAGGCAAGTGCAACCTTTCTTCATAGATACATTTCCAGATGTTTAAAAAAGAGAGGTGTTTTTTTTTCCTTAGGGTTTTTTTTGGTAGTGTGAGGACTAGGAGAATCCTGCACTGAAATCTGTTCAAACTCCATAAAAATACTTGTCCATACACGTAATGAACTGGTCTCTGCTTTCAGCCTTCCATTTTGTTTATATTTTGTCATTATTGTGGTCCAGCTGTTATTGCTCTATACAAATAAGAAACTAGTGAAATAGAATGGAATTTCTTATCAGATAGCCTCCAGAATGTGTTCAGTTATTCTTGCATGTGCCATCTGTTTTTCACAAGAAGAGCTTGGATTAATCAACCATAACAATTGGTTTAGCAGCATTGTATTTTCTAAATAGATTGGTATGATAAGTATGATTATATTTGGCATAAAAAGTTTGTAGATCTTATTCCTGTATATGCAGCTTTTTTATTTTCTTCAAAGGGGAGCAATACTTTTTCCTCTGAAGAATGTCACTGCTGCTGGAGAAGTGTACTAAAGAGGGGAATCATGTTTCATCAGGCATCCTAAAAATCTCAGACTCTCTGTCAAGGTGACTCTTTGCCATTCCTGAAAGAGTTTCAGGAACAGACATAATTTAAGTTCTGTATTGTATAATGAATATACAAATTATCACATAATTGGTTTGGTATATTTAGAGTTTCTAGTTGAATATTGCTCTTTTCCAGTATTTCATGTTTTGTTATTGCTCCTCCTTAGCTTTCAAAGATGTTGTTAGTTTATTTACAGTCTTTCTAACCTCAGCTTGAAACAGATGAGACCCATATGTGAGCTAATAATCCTAGATACAGGCCATGGATGATCATCTGAATGCTTGTTTCTTTTTTGTCAGTCTCCTACAAGTTCACATTGAGCATTTTTGCATGATTCAGCATATTAAATAAAATAACCTATTCACTAAGAAGTAGTTAATTTGTGTTAGAGAATTTAGTTGAACATGAAATAAAAATGAGGTATGCTTTCAGTGAATAGTTCCAGCTGGAAAAATAAGGAGACACCTTACTGAAAAGTCAAAACATTTGGCATCTTAGAAATGAAATCTTTCATTTCTTGTGTTGTGAAATAGATCTCAACACTGAATATGAAAACACTTTAATTTAAAAAAGAGCTGGAAGTAGCCCATAACCTCCTAGACGAAGGAATGGGGAAATCTGAGTTGATGAGCTGTTTTAATTTATAGTGATATTGATGATGTGCAATCATTTCAGGAAGAAGAAAGGAATGTTTTCTGTACAAGAGAATTGTAATTTTTGCAGTTTTTCAGCTTTCACATTGATTCAAAAAAATCTGTTTAAGGCATGATGCAACAATATATGTTGTGTTTCAATGCCATAGGGTATCAGAGTCATATTGCTTTTATCACTTTTAGTATCTATGTGCAATAAACAATACATGTAAGAGCATCTGTTTCATCTATAGGCTTGGAAGTTTGCTTGCCTTTATGCACAGAGAGACATTTACTTCTTGTGGGCACACCTGCAAGGCATAATGGTAATGGAATATGCAATTTTTTGTATACATCTGCTATGCATTCTGGATGTTTACATTGCTGTTCCAGCCTGTGATTTCTGACAACTGAAGAGTCTCCTCAGATTGTTCTGATTTGATAAACACCATGGAAAATTTAAATACAATGTTACGGCAGATATTGAGATAATTATGGAGACAAGTGTGTTTAAAATTTCATAAATACATCTGTTAAAAGATATTTCAATTTGACAGTATCTTGTAGTTTAATGGCATTTGATTATTATGGCTTCGTATGGTCTCATTTTAGAAGTTAATTGTAGCACAAATGCATAAAGTCATCTGTGAATGATCTGGGGTTTGAGGTCCTGTTGGAATCTAGTCAGGATGTAGTAGTTTTACTGTGCATATGAAATGAAAAGCACATGGTTTGAGACTTCAGTGATCTATGTATAAATGGCTTATTGCAATCAGTATGAATTCATGGATGTGCTATTTGCAGAATACTCTCCATGTACTGAAATATGGAAGTCCTGGGAAAAATGTGTTTACAGAGGACAAAAATAGAAAAGGACTGTATTTGTAGCTTGTGTTGGAGAAAGAAAGCAAACCATTTGTGTACTGGTAAAGGGACTAGATTGTGTGATTCACCTTTTGGAGGGGAAAAAGTCAGACAGGAAACAGTAACTTTGTTTGAAATCTCATTGCATTCAAGATGCACCCAGGTTAATTTTTTGTTAACTTTGGTAACTTCATTGTGTTAACTTTATTATATGAAATGTTAAAATAATAATTTATTTTAAGGATGAGAAAACATTATACTAATCTTACTATAGCAAATCAGCATATCTTATCTACATATCCCCCCCCCATATATACATACATATATATATACATACTTAACCTTGCAAAATATTGGAAACCCTACTGAAATTAATGCTGCTGAGTACTGACTGACGTAGCCTAGAAACAGCATTATTCTGATATTTCATTACCTGAGAAACAGTATGAGATCATTTAAAATCCATCTAGAGGCTGCTGGTTCCTCACCATACCCAGGTTAATTGTTTGTTAACTTTATTTACTTTATTGTGTTAACTTCATTATATGAAATGTTAAAATAATAATTTCTTTTAACAAACATATTGTAGTCTGCTTGGCATTCATTATTATGCTTTTAGTAAATTACATGTCAATTTTTTACTTTGCCAGTACTTATGCTCTATTTTTTGTGCCTGCTTCTCTTCTTAGTGTCAGTTCTTGCCCTTAAACACATTTGGCACATGATTATCCCTTTTCAAAGAGAAGTTCCCATTGCTGTCCCAAAAGGAAATGTATTGGCTTGTGTAGATCAGGAGGCTTCATGGGTGAATAATTGTGAAGATCAAAGATACTCACATATCTGGCAACCTTTCCAGCAAATCAAGTGTTTCTTGGAGGTGATGTGATTTTTGCTTTGTGTTGAGCATCAGCCTGTTCATACTGTGCTCTATTTACAGAGACTGTTGCCTTTCCTTCTCTGTACAAAACCAACTTCCTTTCTGTCTCATCTGTTTCCACAATCACCATCTCCAGGATAGAAATGAATTTCAGTGAGACAGTGAATAATGAGGAGATGAGTAAGCAAACCACCCAGAGAGAAAATATAGAGCAGAGTTCCAAGAAGCCTGATCCTTCTGCCCTGGCAGCATTGGATGGTGGAAGAGAAGGGCTGAGGAGAGGATGACAGCAGAAGCACCTCAGTGAGATCCCACTACCAATGGAGCAGCCCTTTCAACCTCCACACGTGCCCAGTTCAGCCACTAATGGCACATGGGTTTGTTTCTCACCTTGCTGTCTAAGTGACTGTAACAGGCTGTAACAGCAGTTAATGTATGGGTACAGGCATGGATGCCGTGGCCAGGAGATGCTAATGCAGGTGGCAGGCTCTCCATCTGAGTGTAAAACATGACCCTCAGGTCTCTCCAGCTGACAGTTAGCACGAGCAGGTTCTTCACCATCATCCAAGTGCTTCCCCTCCCAGTGAGACATTTGTGACCTACTTTAGAGCAAAACAATGAAAAGATCTCTACTCTTGCACCTTCTGCAGTAAAGTATTTAAACCTCTGAAGTGGTTCTTCACATAAATTGTAGATCATTCAGTTAGAGGCTCTACCAGCTGATCCTGCAAGGCAGAATGGTCTATAAATCACCATTTGTGAAGATGAGCTTTTCTTGACCTGAACAGAATTGTTTGCTTCCCAGGAAAAGCACAGCTCAGAGGACACTTGCCTCTCTTTGTGTGCCTCTCTCAGTTTTGCTTCCAAAGAAGAACCAGTATTGGCAGAGCCAGCATCTGTGACCATCTGGGCAGCAGCACATGTCATAGGGCTTCCAAAATTTGCCTAGCTTCCTGGGGTAGAAAAGTATGCATGAGTGGTCTTGCATGGTGACCTAACATCTTGAATCAAGTAGTATCACTGGAGCCAGTGGCATGTCAAAACCCTGTTGCTTTTCTGCTAAATCTTTGCAGGATTTGGGACTGTCTCAGCACCACTGTTTTATTGCCCAGGCACACATGCACTACACATGTCCTCATGGTGTGCTAGGAGGTCCTATGTGATGAAAAGTGGTCTAGTATTGCCAGCCTGGATTAGTATTTTTCTTCTGTAAAAACTGACTGCCTTGAAATTAGGGACTGTAGTACAGACACCCTCACTTTGTGATGCTCAGTCTCCAGGTGTGCTGTGTTGTAATGACACGCTAAATGGCAATAATTTATACTGGAAGAAAGATGCAGAAAAATGTTTTCTAAAGGGCGTTTCAAATTTTGGAGGCAGTGCTCCCACAAGATGAATTTTAAGTAATTACAGCAGTGGCATATGTCAAGTTTTGAATAGGAATCAGTGGCACTCCTTAGGCTGTTGTGAGATCTGGGAGCCTAGTTCTTGATCTCCCATGTGCATAATCGGCTTGCTAGCCTAGGAGTTGTCAAGATGGTATGAGAGGCTTGGGGAAATGGGCTGACTTCTTCTGAAAGGGAATTAGTTTGACAGTTTCTGGTTAAATGCTGTGGTTCATGCTCAAAGAACTGTCATGTTCCATTGCGCCCAAGCAGTTTATAGCAAGGGGGGGGAGGGGGGTTGGGTTGGGGTTTGTTTGGTTTATTTCTTTTGTTCCTACATATGGGTTAACAAAATGTAGGTGAAAATAGAGCTAAGAATAGAAGGTACCACTGCTTTATTGTGCTATTCATCTTTTCCTCCCTGTTTCTCTGACAGTGTTCAGAGACTCTAATATGAAAGAGATACGACATTTTAGTTCACAGAATCACAGAATGTCCTGAGTTGGAAGGGACCCACAAGGATCATCAAGTCCAACTCCTGTCTGTGCACAGGACAACCTAACAAACAGACTTACTAATGCCTGCATACCACAATGAGTGATGTACCCTTATAACCTGGGGAGATGTACGTGTGTCCCAGCAGCACCTGCCTTTGCAGTTACAGGGTATGGAGATGGGCAGTTGATTTTTCTGGTGCATTTATTCAGTTGCTTTTTTGTCATCTGAGGTTACATTAATATCAACTTTTAAAAACAACTATGAAGGAGGTGAGTTAGAAAAGTACAGTTTGTTTCAGGGGAAAGGTATTGAATAGGTGATTGATGCTGCTTATCTGTGGCATTGCCTCTGTCTGCCCCTTCCTCCTTTCTTGACTTCAGATGGTGACAAGTTCAGAGAGCCACACCATCCAGACCTCCATGGTATTTCAGTGCTGCTGTGATCCTGCTGAACTGGGTTATTTTTCAGATCTATTTCAAGTCCCTCTTTCTGTTGGTGTGCCCAACACTCTGTTCATTTCTCTGCTGTTGCTCATACTAAGCAGCGACCGTCACACTAAGTCATGCTTCATTTTCATTAAACTAAGTACACCAAAGCAATAAAATGAAGCCATTTATTTTCACATTCAGGTTTCCCCAAACATGGTGTTCATGAGAAAAATAAGCATCTTTGAAACTGAGAAAAAATGTGAATAATCTTTGTCCACATTGAACAAGAAAGTGCTATTTTGTGTTTATATACAACTTCTGACTGCTGTCATAACATAGCGTAATAGTGAATGGTTGAGAAATAGTGCAACAATCAGGAAGCTTTCAATCAGTACATCAGTCTATATTTATAATTCCTAGGTTTGGCTAGTAGAGCTTTCATACTGTTTTAGTCTGTATGCTCACATTAATTTATTGCATATTGCTTTCATGGTATATAGCAACTCTCTTGAAATCTGTATTTTTTAGCCATCAGCGTGCTTGTAAAAAGTGCTTATGAAGAGTGTGGATGGAGCCCTCCCAGGATCTTCATTTGCAAAGCCTAGCCATGATGATGATTAAATCTGTATATAGCTCATTTTTGCTTACTTTCTTTATATGCAAACCTACCCTTTTTGAGCTCAGCTAAAATCTGTTGCTCCACATGCCTTGGTGTCTTCTGTGTGAGAATTTGCTCCTTATCGCTGTGGAGTAGAAAGCTTTAGAACTTTAATTTAGTCATGAATATTTCAAAGGTCTTTGCTCTCCTTGTTATCTGTTTGGTTTGCATAGATAAAAAAGCCTAAAATGCAACATTTGGCTGCTCTGAGAATAGGGGATCATTTGTAGAGACTGGCTTCCCATCAACGTGGAAGTACACTGGGGGGTCTTGCAACCAGCAGTGCTGGGGGCTACCTCTTTGACTTGGGGAACGATGAATGCTCTTGAACTGCAATGAAGTCAACACAGTGAAGAGGGAGAGGGGCTTTTGAGTTTTCAGTTTTCTTAACCACATTTGACAGAGGAAAGCTGAGCTGAGAAAGTGTTGCCCTGCAAAGCAGGTATACCTGGTAGGGTTTTGCTTTGTAGGAAAAAGTAACACTTTCTAGATTGGTGCTTTATAAACTAAGTAAGTAAGATGTATAGTGTCTACTAATAGGAGATGGAGTTTGTCAGCTTGAGTTGTGGTGCTTGCAGGTATGGAGGAATCCAGTGAGCAGGTCCAGCCTACTGCCCCGAGTGTCTGTCTGTCCCTCTAGGTCACAGGCATACACAGGCACGATCTTTTACCACCACATGTCTAGTGAGACTGGACATTGCTGATGCCAGCAATATGCTCTTGGGGGTACATACATATGCCCACAGCCACATGCTTTTAATAGCTGTGAATTTGTTTCTTAAGTGGCTGTTCACAGCTTGCAGAGCTGTGGGAACAAAGACTAAAAGCGCAGGGCATTGCTCTATTATATATATATATTCTTTATATATAATAAAATTACAGACTGTTCCATGAGGAAAAGAACTAACTAAATCTGTTACTTCCTAAGTTTTGTCCTCTTCATCCTCAGCTGCTTCACTTGGTCCCTTGGTGTTCGTGGTAGTCCTCCTCCCCTGTGTGGGTACCATACTGCCAGCATTGTCTCCAGCTGTGGGTAAAGAGGCAGTGTGCCTTGGGGGTCCCTGTTTGATTGCCTGGCTGGCACACGTATGGTGATGGGCAGCCCAGTGGATCAACTAGGCTCCTGCTACACTTTCTCAGTGGGTTTTCCCTCTGGAAAATGCTCTGGGTTTTTCTCTTTGGGCTTTTGCTCACTAGCTGGGGATGTTAAAGTCTGTGGGAATGCAACACATCCTCTGTCAGACCTGTCTTCTCCTGTGGAATGTGACACATGCTGGCCCCAAACACTGCTGCAAGAGAACTGACAGACAACAGAAAAAAGGGCATTAGCCTTGTTCCCTTAGAAAACTGGCCTGAAAATGGAAGAATCCATATTGAACGTCCTTTTCCCAGTGTTTTGTGTGGAGCATGCCTCAACTGTAGCTGTAAATGCTTCCGGGCCAGGAGCTCTGTACCTGTGAAAAGCATAGAGGCATTTGGGGCTTGTTGTCACATCCACAATGCTAGGAATGGTGACAGAGGGTACATGAACAGCAGGCAAGGTTGGCCTTCTGTATGGTGATTTTATAGACAGACCTGTAATTAGAGGTGTGAGAATTAAGAGATTTTTGTGATTTTGTCCGATTAAAACATTTAAAATAGCTATTCCAGCAAGTTAATAGAGTTTCTTTAGGAGGACACATTAACCAACACAGTCCATATCACTGGTGCACAATGACCCAGTGGGAAGTTTCATTACAGAATAACCCTGATGCTTTCTTTTTTTGACATCTTTAAAAATAATGGCACACCAGTGTGCTCTTGAGTATAGTGTTTTGATGAAAATCTACAGAGAAAGATTTATCTTCCTGTTATCTTCAGTTCTTGGCACAACCTCTGAAGGAAACTAAAAGTAACCATATTTGCTTGATTTAGGGAGAGGGCAGAGGTGGAAGAGAGGGTTGTGAGTAGTATATTTTGCCTCATTAATAATTTAGGATTTTCTCACTTCAAAATCAAGCATCCCAATATTATTCTAAACACAGTGTTCTAAACAGACCCGGTGGTATGGACAAATGGATGTATTTATGTGCATCTATCAAACATATGTATTACATGACCTCCCTTCAGCAAAATATTTTGTTGCTTCTTTTGTGCTGAAGGAAAAAGAGATGGTTTGGAACTGCAGCCTAAAGTGCTGAAGATCCAAATGTAATTCTGTGGTTTTGTTCACAAAACTTATTTTTAGATTGTCCTGTCTTCTCCTCGTTGGAGAAATAAATCACAAGTCATTTATGAACAGCAGATGAAGAATTGCAAAACTTTGGGCTGGATGCCCTTAACATCATGGGCTTGTGGACTGATCCTACTTGAAAGTATTGTAAAGTCTCCTGATTTTTGCTGAGGAGTGGAGAACCTGGCTTGGACTGCAAAAGCATTCATCTTGCAATATGTTGGACTCAGCTTTGGGGTTTTTTTAACCTTGTCTTTTCAACTATTCCTTCATATTTTGTTTTTCCCCCTTTCCGGGCTGTTGCCTCTTAAATTCTACATAGGTAGTCCACTCCTTTTTTTCAGGTGAAGAGGTTTATATACCTCAGGCATTCCTATACATTCAGATCTGAACCTTCACAGTGCAGGTGTCACTTAGATTGGCAGTGTCAGCCTTGGGTCAGTGTTGGGGTGGCACCACAGCCCAAAAAGGGGATGCACAGAGGTGGTGCAGGCCCTGGGTTGTGATGGAGCTTCTCCCACTGTTCCCATGGCCTTGCCTGCATGTTTTCTCCCTGCTGGGACCTCTGCAGCTGGAAAGGGCTTTTCCGCAGTGTGATGCTATGCCCTTCTCATCCACCCCCATTGCCACCTGTCTGAAGTTACAGGGACTCTTGCCCTATTGCTTGCTTGTCTTAAGCTTGTACTCAGTGGGGGATAGACATCTGTGAGAATTGCAGCTTTCATCTGAAATGAAAAAAGTGTGTTTGAGCTTGTAGAAAATACCTTGAAAATTAAGGACAAATAGACACTACCTGGAGGTATTTATTTTTAGCTTGTTTTGCTGTGTGAATGAGTCTCATAAAACCATGCTGTCCTCTGTGAGTGATTTCTGATTTTACACAAGACCACCAGATTTGGCAAAGAGGAAGGAGTTCCCCCCAGTTCCACAGAAAGCAACCTCAGGTAGAAGAGAAGGGCAAATGAGCATTATCACATGGGTGGGCAGGTCCCCCTCTGCTTGTGGCACACGTCAACAGGCAGCTGCTGGCAGCCCTGTGATTCCTCATGGGTGTCTTCACTTCATGTCAAGGTTTTGAGGTCCTAAGCCTTCTTTTGGAGTATGGCAATTCAGCAGTACTGTGCCTACCGAGAGAGATGCCCCAAGCACACTGTGGCTGGAAGCATCTCCAGGCCTGGTGTCCCTGCTGGCAGTGCAAGGTTTGAGGGATAAGAGGGGCTTGGCTCATCCAGGGGTACACAGGGGTTTCCTACCAGGCAGGCACTGCTTTTAGCAGCTGGGAGCTTATCAGAGACGGGATGTGACAGTTGCCTCTGTTTGGCTACATCTCTTCCTGGATCCTGTTTTCGAACTGGGAAGAGTCATTAAACAATCAATTTAATCTCAGAATTAGTTATAATTATAGCCCCATTTTCCTTTCCCTCCACTGATGGTCCTCATTAAGGGATGTCATTTTCCTGTAAGCCAAGTGACATCCAGGACAATCTCAGAGTGGATCCAGTTACTAAGCAGGCGCTTGCCATTGCATGTCTGGCTTTTGCATGCTTGGCGAGTTTTGCTGAATATATTTAGTAACTCCAATTGTTTCTGGTAGTGCTTTTTTGTAAACACTGTTGGGAATGCTTGTAAGTGTAGCTGGACTGCTTTAACACCCTAACATCTTTACCTCATGCCAGCAGCAATTGAAACCAATAGTGCTGAACGTGAGCCTGCAATGATACTGGTTTGTCAGCATGTCCAGGAACTCATACACAATTCCTTTGAGGTCAAGTCTTATTTCACTGAAACCTAGATGATAATTAAGAGACACGTTTATTTCAAGCTGAATGAGAAGATTGATTTCAAGAGGTTTTGTGGGTCGTTTGTGCCTTTCAAGTATTTTTACCCTGTATGCAAAGAACATTTTGAAACTAAAGCACTGAGTTGAGGAAGCACACAGCTTAATTTTGAAAACTTTGGAGTATATCCGCTGTTTTGGAGCTGAAAAGGGTCCTGAGTTGCACATTCAACAGCTGAAGAACAACGTGGTCATGTGTTAACTCTCTTCTGAAGATGTGCCCAGTGTTCTTGGTGCAGAGACCTTGGGTAAATATGGATGTTTGGTCACTTGTGACAACACAGAGATGCTTTCAACCTTCTGCAAGGACATTATCCCATGGAGAGTGAGGCTTCTGCTACCTGTGACTTTGATGAGCAGCACAGGTTGTCTCAAATAAACTCAGACCAGAATTAGAGGTATTTTTTGCCTTCTCGAGAACAAATTAATAGGTGTTTTCTCATACTGCTCTGTACCTTGTCAAGGGAACATCATTTCACTGACTTCAGTAGAAGATGCATCTATTATGTGCAGTAGAGGTTTACTAAGGAAATGCTACATTGTGTCTCAAGGGAATGGTGGTGGGAATTGTAGGGAATACTCTACAGTTGAAAAAGAGAGCAGCATCAGCCTCTTCACAGAGGCACAGCACAGCCTGCCCCTCTCCGTGCCCTTCACCACCCAGGGAAGACATGTAATTAGAGAAAGCCAACACTAGCATGGCTGATCTCAGCTGCAGCCTGAGAACATCAGCAAGAAAGAACTGCTCCATCTCATCTACACCTGTCCACTTTATTTATTTGATGTATTTTCTCCTGTTCCTTGGATTGCTTCCTTTGCTGTTGTAATTGCTCTGCAAAAGGTCATTTTGGAAAAGAATTTAATCTGACACAGGCCAGAACTGAGCAAATGAAATTTCTGTTTGAAAATGGCTGGTAGTGCTCTTTCCTGTTGGCTTCATTTTATCCACTATTACTTTATATTAGAAAACACAACATAAGATGCACTTAGAAAGTGGAACTAATGCATTTGCCCTTTGTTCATTATTATATGCAGGTCTTTAATACTGCAGTTCCTTTATTTTTTTACTCTGTAGGTTTGTTTTCTTAGGAGAAGATTACCATTGAACTGTACATTGAGACCTGTGCACAGCTCATGCCTAAAATGATTCATGTAGTAGCCAGGACAGGCTGGTCACTGCTGTGCATGGCAGCATTGGGAGTGGGTAACTCTTTTAAAGCTAGGTATCCATAAACCTTAAAAGCATTAGCTACAGCATTGGCTTTCAGTTAATGAGCTCAGAAGGTCACTAGCAAAGCAAGCTGTGGTGAGGATCACAGCAGCAGTCCTTGCTCCCTAGAAGAGCACTGTCCTTCAGGATGCCATTGGAGTTCCCTTTTTGTTTGCCTCCATCTTACTGAACAGCTTCATAATGATGCTTATAGGTAAACTTTAACTCATAAAGTATTTCTCCACCAGCTGCTGTTTGCTAAAAGGGCTCAGGTTTAGACCTGCTGTAGGTGGATTTTTATTCTTAAAATGTCCTTTCCAGTTTGGTAGAGAAAAATACATATTCATTTGCTAGGAATTCAGATTCATTTCTTGGGTGGCCCTGGCACTGAAAGGGATAAATGGAGTTCATAGGTGTTTGATGCCAGTTGAGGTGACCTTGGCTGTCCCACCTGCTGGCAGCCCAGCATAGAGACCTTTGTGAAACTATGATGTCTCTGTTCTTTTGGTACAGATGGAAATCCTGGCTGCTTTCCAGAGACACTATACTCTCCTCTTGATTAGGAAGAAAGCTGCTGTCTCCTGCTTCTTATCACACTGCTTTTCCTGCCTCATTCCTGCCCTATTCCCCCTGGATTCACATCATCATCTGTTCCCTGTTGCTTGTCACTGGCTTCCAAAGCGATGAGATAAGAACAGCCTCTAGGGTTTTGATCTAAAGTGAAGATGGCAGAAGAGAGAACACTTACAAGAAAGTGCCTCTTCTGTGACATTCCCTGCTTTCAAGAGTGTCTGGTTAGATTGTACTATTCAGTATCATTCTAAAGCTGCAAACTAAACACCAAGATACCCACTCCCAGCTGCACAAAGCTAGGGTGGTGTACCCTACATTAGCACACGAAGCTTAACCATGGCCTTTGTAGCCTGTAGAGTACAGAGACCCTAATGGATGGTTGGTCCAGTGGGCTCTGCACATGTCTCCTTTATGGCACAGGGTGGAGAGTTTTTTCAGCACTCAAGAGCAAACTGAAGAGTTTCAGTATTTGAGATCTGTAGGTTTGGACAGTACAAATCATAACGCGGGTCTCAAGCCATGCTCTCTCTGGAGAAAAAAAAGGCAAAAAAAGCTTTGAATTGCTTGTATTGAAGTTACCAATACCTGTGTGTGCAAGGGTAAAGAGGGCTTTTGCAGGTTGAGGGCTTCCCCAAAGTCAGCATCTATGTTTAGGAATAGCCATCCAACAGCTGCCCATGCCATTAAGACATGGTGAGACTCCTGAGAGCCTCACAGGAGAAACACAGGTTGGCCTGTAGAAAGCAGCCAACCGTCTTATGTGTGCTTTGGCAGGAGCCATGTGCCTTGATTCAGGCCTGGCGGGTGGGGGACAGTGCTTTGGGCTGCCCTGGGAGGTCGAGTGGTCAGTCCTGCAGAATGGATGAGATGGTTGTACTTCTTCCCCCAGCACAGGGAGCTGTGCTGCTAGTCTCCACCCTGGCCTGGAGCAGCATCCTTTTACTGGATATGGAAGGACTTTAGCCACAAAGAACTCTTTTTGTCTGTTAGGGGGAGCATTTGCAAGAAGGGTGGATCAAAGGACCTTAGTAGCTCCAGATGAATTGCCACACACCTCGTTAATCAGCTAATAAAATGCAATGAATATCCTGCACTTGGAAAGCCAAGTGAGAGGCCTCAGAGTCCCATGAATTTCCCACATTGTCCTCATTTAACCTTGCTAGGCAGTGGCTTTTCTTTTTCTAATGACATTATTTATAGAATTAATATTAGTGCAGTCCTTTCTTCTTTGGCAGTTGGTAGCATCCTCAGAAACAACAATCAAGTGCAAATCAAAAAACAGAGACCCATGTATTTTTGGAGTTTATTTTACAAACTTATTTGTAATGGTTAGAGAATAAAACACAATTAATAAGGAAGCAGGGAGTGGAAGCTGTATTCTTTTATCTGAGTATTTGTTTTGGCAGTGATCTTGAGTTCTCTGAAACACTGGCTTAATTGTCTCTCAGCTTTGCCAACTGTAATTTTCTCTTCTATTCTTAGAAATAAGGGAATTTTTTTGTTCACTCAGAGAGATTTATTTTCATAGCAAATACATTATGTGTATCCTGTTAATGTAAAAATGTAACTTTTTGTTAACATCTTGCATTTAAGTTTATTTTATGGACCCAAGCTCTAAGATTTAACTCCAAAGGAGCATTAACGCATCCTGAATCAGACCATGTGTGAGGGGCTGTTTCCTGCCAAGTCATCCCCTCTGAGGACCATAGACAACTCCATCAGTGTGTAGGGCTCTAAGGGAAGGAAGCACAGTCAGAGCCTTCTGACCTTTCTGAGCATCAGCATTTTTCTCTGGTGGAGCAAAAGCTGTGTCTCCTACGTGGGTAACCTCTGTACCAAATAATAAACTCCTGTGCCTTAAGTTCTTAGCAACACTGTGTACATCACACTTGTGCATTAGGCTTCTGAAGTAGTTGACATAGAACTACTTCCATAGTGGAATATTCACATTACTCCTGATACTAAGACTACAACCAATGGAGAATAAACCAACTAATATTGCCTGAATAATGATAAATCTGTGAATGATGGTGAGATAATTGCCTTTGCAGAAAGATTTCCTATGAGTAGTGACTCTTGTGATGTTTCATTTAGTAAGAGAAGTAAGAAATCTGCAATGCCTGCCAGAGAGGAGAGCTTTGCTGTGCAGTGTGGATTCTTGGGAAGCTGAAGGAGTCATCAAAACTGACAAACTTCACAGAGAGTTTATGTTTGTGTATGGATATTCACAAATCAGCAAACAAAGTAACATCCATATGTGATTTATCCACTCTATTTTGAGATCCTTCAAAGGAGAAGGCTTCCTCAAGACCTGTTCTGCCTTTGACTGCCATGCTGCTGTGCATGGGAGGGCTGTTGCTTTTAAGTGTTCTTTATCCATCAGCAAAGAAAACACTCCATTTTGTAATGGGGTAGAGAACCTAGTCTTTAAAAAACATATTTCAATTTGTACTGTTTGTTTTTCTGGCAAATCCCTTTGACCATTTTGCTTTAATAATTTCAACATGTTCCATTTCCTTTTTTCATTCCATCTTTTTCTATATTATTACCTGTAAAAAATCAAAATTTAAACCTTAGGGTTTTTTTCCCCCACATAAAGGCATTTGCAAGACTGAAGTTAGAGTAACTGGTGTCTTTTGCAAGACTAGCTTTGTCCCTAAAAATAGAGTATGAATCAAATTAATATTTAGCATGTTTTGTCATGATGTGGTTGGTCATGAGCAGGTTTCAAACAGCTATTTGTAATGAGATTTCCATTTTTATAGTCACCTAGCTAACAGAAAGATTTCCTGGGACAAATTTTGTTATACTCCAGTGAAATTTTGCAGTATATTTCAGTAATGTGGTGAGGGAAGAGAAATAAATTGCAAAAACATTACAGCTTTTAAATATTGCATTTACAGTCCAGAGAAGCTATTAAAGCTTTATGAAACGATGAGTTTGGGAGTGTTGCAATGGATAAATTGGGTTTCAGTTCCATAATCATATTGCTGCTTCTTAGTAGTGTACTATATTTTAGCAAAGAAGCTGTTTGTAACAGCCTGTGCACATTCCTTGCCCATAGCAAATACTGAGTAATTCAATTTGGTTCAGCTTGCAGTGAAAGTATGATAATTTAAGTCATATTAGTTTGCATTTATCTAGGTCTAAGCCTGTGTATGAAAGAAGTAACCACACATCAGCTGACATGCAGTAACTTGTTAACTCTTGAAATGAATGATGTGTTTGAGCCCTTAATTGTGCTTAGGAAGGGAATCCCTAAAAAACCCCAAAAACTTGAACTGCATTAAAGTTGGTCACTTTTTTCATCTTAGCAAGGAGTGAAATACCTTCCAGTTAACCTGAAAGTGAGGTTTATGGACTCAAAGTTTTTTGTAGTAGATCCGTGTAAACCATCAAAAATGTACTTTTCAGTTTATAGGGAGCATTAAAGCCAGCCCTTCCAACTTTTCATTAAGAACAGAGTTGAACATTTTCTTTTTTTTTTTTAAACAGTTTGCCAAAAATTGAAGTGTTTTCTGTCAGCTTGAAACTATTTGGAAATTTGGGATCATTGGCTGAACACATTTGGATGGAAAAAGGTTTCAGGCTAAAGCGGTAATTCTTCTGCTTTTACCAATTACCCTGTGATTAGGAGATGATAATAAAGAATGGATTTAAGGCAAAAGGATTTGAAGCCACAAGTCATCTCTTAAAAGAGTAATGTGATCTGCAAAATAAAGGTTGTTTGGAGATATATTGCTCCTTATCTCTCCTTTTGATCTTGTTCTTGAAAACACTGAAATAAAAGCCTTACATACTTGGTGAGCCTGAGGAACAAAGGGTGAGAGTGCCAGCATACTGGTGGTTAGGGCACTTGCTCTAACTATTTATAATTACATAAATAGCCCAGGCGGTTATTTATGTAATTATAACAGCTTGTAACTTATAACAGCTTAGCACCTTGCTACCACCACAGCTGCTGCCCTCTGATTTCCTGTGCTGTTAGAAAACATGCCCAGGGAATAGCCATTTCAGTGCAAATTTAAATATTTTCTTTGGCTTTCAGTAAAACTCTTGAGTTGTATAATTGCTGAACGTTTTTATTTATCAGATAATCTCCTTCTAATAGGCAAACTTTCCAGTGAAAATACTTTATCTTCTCATGCCAATATGCTCCCATAATAGCCATAGACCAAAAGAAGGGTAGATGAACATTATAAACCTATTAGAATTCAAAAGCTCTGACAAAATTTTTTTTGAAACATTTATTTTTGTAGAATGAAGTTTTCAAAATATGACTTCCAGAGGGATAAAATGGTTTTCATTGTTCAGTGTTGGTATATGGCATTAAAAGAATGCATGACATTTTAAAGAGAACAACAGGTTCCTTTTAAAAATAGTATTTAATTCAAGAATAACACTGCCCAGTGAAAGATCACGAGAACAGTAGCAAGGCACATACTAATGCTGACTTGAATTTATAGACTGTGTATTTTATCCTTCTTCATAACAAACATGGAACAGACTGAGATACTGCTTGTGTTTTATGTTTTGTAGACTCCAAGATTACAAGCCACTAGAGAAAACAGTTTTTTTTAAAGAAGAATATCCCACTAGAATTAGGGGATATTTGTAGCATGAGACAACCTGTAGTAACCCATGCCCATGCCTGTCATCAGTATGAGGTGTGGCTTTCTGAGTAGCAAACAAGACTTTAAAAAGAGTTTTTGCAGAAAGCTGGCCTCCTGCCTTATTTTTTGGTTCCCTGTCCCACGGGGAAGGCAAACCCCTGCACTGTTCAATCGGGAGTAGTTGCAACCTGGGAAGCAAAAGAGAAATCTGTAAATGTCTGTCAAACCCCTCAGTGTTATAGAAAACCTTTTGCCAGATACCGCACGGCATTGAGAAAAGTTCTTGAGAAAGTGGAGGGATTTTTCAATAAAAATTGATTTTTCTGAGCTTTTCCATTTACAAAACCTGTGCTCTTGAAGACTTTATTTCAAATAGATTTTTTCCCATGTGGTGTGGGTGCAGCTACTCTTGTTCTGAAGATTGCAACCCAGTTCCAGTAGAGGTGCTTTTTTTTTCCTCTCTCTCTCTGAAGACTGTTGCAAACAACAGGGAAGAGCTCTGACCTGATCAGTTTGGCAAGGTTGCAGAGCACCAGGGTGCTGCTTGTTCTGTCCCAAGGTGCCTGCTTGGTGAGGGACATTCAAGTAGATATATTCTGCAGGGAAACGAAGTGCATAATCCTAGAAAGCTGTGTGCAACTGTGTAACAGCCTCCTGTCTTATTCCCAGTGGAGTTCAATATCACTCTTTTCTCCAGAAGTGAATGGTGATTTTTTTTTTTAAAGCTGGTTAATCCTAAATTATAACTGTAAAGCTACCTCACCCATTAAAAACAAGTACCACTATCTGGTGTTTGGTTGTAATGCTGAAGCAGGGCAGAGCCATAGGCAAAGCTGCCTGCCTATGTCAGAAGGGATGTACACATCGATGCTAGGTTCAGCCTCTCCTTCCTCTTGCCTGCAGTGCCATAAGGAAAGTGAAAGGAAGGGCAGTAGAGAGGCTTGCATGGAAGGGCTCAAGTGTGTAATGTGCTTATGATTTCTCCAGCAGCAGCCTGCCAGAAGGGTCTGCTCAGATGTGTGGCACAGATGATGGAGCCGGTTTAGGTCAGTATATTAATGTACTCTTTCCTTTGGCAGTCTCAGCAGGGAGGACTCCTTATGCAGTGGCTTTAAGAGCTTCCCCAAGGACAGCTTAAGGAAAGAGAGTGGGGACAATCATAGAATAGAATCATAGAACAGTTACAGGTGGAAGAGACCTTGGAGATCATCAAGTCCAGCCTTTGTCCTAGCCCTAGCAACTTGCTAAATGATGCCCCCCAATGCAACATCTACCTGTCTCTTAAACACCTCCAGGGATGGTGACTCAACCACCTCCCTGGGCAGCCTGTTCCAATGGCTGACAAACCTTTCAGGAAAGAAATTCCTCCTAATGTCTTAACTAAAGTAAGTTAATAAGAATGAACATGCTAAATTTATGATGTGAAATCCACAGCTTGAAGTCAGAAACTAGCAAGAACATGATGTAAAAACACTCCTCCCAGGGATATGCTGATATTACATTTTGCTTGCTTTTTTTTCCCATCATGTGATGAATTCTGTTTGTCCTGAGCTTTAAATCCTTTCTAGTGTCCAACAGAAACTTAAAAATCATTTTTGTTGATATGTTTGGCTTCTCAGGCCCTTTTTAGGAAAACAAAATATTTGGACTCAGACAACAGATAAGCACTAATATTGTTTTTAAAACACTGCGGTTTTGGAATTGAGAAACAGGGTAGGTCTAAGACCTTTGATAGGCTGAGGGCGATAAGAGCTTTTTTAAATGATATCTGCTAGTATTTTCCTGTAGCTACTTGTAATTGTAAGGACAATTGTGTCTTGTGCTTATCTTAAACTTTGAATAGTTCTCATTGCTGTCCTGAGAGGTGGTGGTGCAGTGTGGTTTTCTGCATTGTATCAGAATAGGTACTGGCATTGTCACAGCTGAACTGCCCTGTAATGAGCTGTAGCAGTATAAGGAAGAAGCCAGGCTGCAGGGCTTGTCTTACTGCCACTTCTTTTGTTTACTTTTCGTTATGATTAAATGCTGTAAAAATAAGCCAGTGATTGAATCCAGTCCTTAATATGAAAGGGATGAAATGGAACTGGGTGTGGGAAATGTCATGTCTGATTCCATTAGTCACTAGAAATTAAAGCTTTTGATGGTGTCCTTTGCTAAACCTTTTCTCTTCACTGGAGGCCTATGTCTTTAAGGTAATGCTGTAGGAAGACATTTCACAGTAACCTGCTTGGAGGATCAGAGAAAAACCTTTTGTTTCAGTGGAAGAGGGCAAAGTGTTCTGCCACATGGGATAGGGCAGCCAGTACCTGGGCTTTTGATAGGAATAAAGCACTAATTTTAGCACTGTCAAGCCAAATGAGCACTGCTGTAATGTCACAGGCTGGAGGTAGCCACTGGGGTGGTGTGTCTGCTGCTTTGGTTTCAGCTGGATATATTGGCTTCATTGTGGGAACAGCAATACAAATCTGTCCCTCCAAAGCCAGTTCACCACCAGAGCTCGCTCTGCAACATGATCTCTTCCCACCTTTCTTGTCCCAAGCCCTTCTTTTTTTGCCATCACCTTGACATAGGCGAGTGGAGATTTGTCTAGACTAACTAGATGTTTGCAATGTAGCTGTCTACATGAGAGTTATCCACCCTGGTGTTTCTTTGCATTCAGTCCAGTGGAGAGAAGTAGTACTTTACATGCCTGTTAAAGGATGAGATGAGTAATACCCTGGAAGTTCCATTTTTGCCTATAAAAAGCATCTAGATGAGCAGCTCTGATTTGCTAGGCTGAATCCTACTCACCTGTCAGTCTCCTCACAAGCACTTCTTAAAAATGGCAGTTAATCCAGATGAATGATTTGGGTTTGGCTTTTTCACCTGGATGCATATTCCAGTAATGCTTTATGGAAATAACATGTATTTCACATTTGGTTGTTCACAGTACTAGAGTCTCAAAAGCAGATAGCAGTGAAGAAGGCCTAATGCATGAAATCTGCCAGGAGGACTCCATGCATTGTCTCTCAGAGTGGGCTTCTGGTTGACCTATACACTGTTCTAAGAACACATTTCCGTTTCAGGGAGTGTCTTTAGATGCCTTATAGTCTAGGAAAGGATCATGCATTCCCTTCAAGCAAGTATTATGGCTTGTTTTTATCTTTAATTCAGAAATCCTTTTTGAATTTTTATTGTCGTAACTGAGTGAGTACTTCTTAAAAGAGAAGATCTGCATTGACACTAGCTGTGACATTCATTTGAATATTAAAGACCTAAGTACAGCTCTGTGAAGTCTTGTTTGTTTTGGCTGTCACCTGCTCAACAGCCCACATCATCACCTGCCACAGTATCTGTGCTTCTCACCATAGCATAGGTTGTGCCACCAGTGCCCTTTTCCCATCAAGGAATTTATGCTGTAGTCACAGATTTTCATAAAGGGACATGGGATATGATGCTATCATCCTGTGTCCTCTGTTTTTTCTTTGGAGATAAATCCCAGAAGCTTCAAGACACCTGGCAGGAAAGGAGTTAATGCGTTGGGAAGGGATCACTGCAGACTGAGTGGGTTTGGCTTTTTCCCCACTTTAATCTTTGGTATTGCATAAACCTCTGTCCTTGATCTAGAAACTTAAAGCTAGCCTTCTGGCTTCAGTATAATAAAACAAACTTCCTGGAGAGCATAAAAAATAAACAGTGTCCCTTGCTTTGGGATATATACAGAACAGACACTTTTCTTCAAGAAAATACCAACAAAGTCAGTACACAGTCTGGCCAGGATTAATACTAATAATTCATTTTACCTCTGGCAGTGTCAGGTTGTGCTCTGGCCCTTGGATTTTGGCCTGGTGCTTTGAATCCTCTGTGTGCCGCTCCAGAGAGAGACACTGGTCTTTCCTCAGATGACTGTTGTGTTACAGCCTTGCTATTATGGGTTTTCAAAGGTCCCACTCGGAGGGCCATTCTTCCAGGCTGGGCCCCATAGGAAGCTGGTGCTAAGGCAAGGCAACAACATCATTTGTCCTCTTCAAGAGAAAGATTTGACCGTGAGTCAGGCTTGGTGTTTGGCAGTGGTGTTTCAGCTCTGCTAGAAATGAGCACAAAGTAAAAGCATGAATGATAACACTGAATCTTTGGGGACTTTCAGGGGAGCTTTCTCAGCTCTGAATTTTCTCAAGAAACAACAGAAAAAGGGATATCACATCCTGTCCTTGCATTTTTAGGAAGCAAAAAGTTGACTGGCTCAAGAGTAGCTTTGGTATGTTTTAGTTCAGTCACTTACGAGAAGAACTTGTGTGTTGTTGAACAGATATCGATGTTAGCGATGGCAGTATGCTGGCAAGAAAATGACCAAATGTAAAATTAATGGTAATTGTGATTAAATCTTCTTGATCTATTGAGGAAATCTCTTTTAGGTGGCTGGTGAGTACTTTTACTCATTATTATGGAAGTAGATCTTCTGTGTGTATGTGTGGGTGTTTTTGTTAAATTGAGTCACTGAAAGGATATGAGAGGGACACACTTGGCCATTTTCCAGGCTTAGAGTTACCCTCTTCTTTTCACAGAGCTTATCCATGAGACTTGAAAGCACATACTTTTTGTATAATCACAGTGGGAAATGATTCAAGACCTTTTGCTATCACCCTTTTTCTTTACCACGTTATCTCCCAAAACTTACTCAGAAGAAGCTCTGGTTCTAATTTTCTCTCTGAGTTCTGATGACAAGTTAGCACTAAAACTGTGCTCTTTGTAGCAGCTTTCTGGTTATCCCTTATGTTTGCAGGTGGGCTGTGGTGACAACCCCTGGGTTCCTGAAACAAATGAAAGCATTTTCACATACAGTGTTTATCACATCTTAAAATTTTGCAGCTTTCTGCAAAATGGGCTGCCATCAAGAGGAGAGAGAGGAAGCTTGAATGTAAACACTGATTTGCTCATGGAAACTAGAAAAGCATTTAAAATCATTTGGGAGAGGAATTATCCACAAAATGATCCCAACCTAGAAGGACCCATGGTTCCATGGTTGAAACATTGTGCAAGAAACAGATGCACTTTTAAAACAGATTATCTATCATAGTTTCCATAGTATGTATGATTCCAAGGGGAATTGTGAGCCAAACATGAAAGGATAAATTGCTTAAGAGTTTATTGCCCCAATAAATAATTTTTGAATGTGAGATATGTACCAAAGCACGTTTAGCTGTTGTGGTGATCCCAGTTTCTCCCTGATATGAGGGTCCTGGTGTTTTGCTTTGGTGATTGACTGTGCCTGTAAGGCTTGGCTTGCAAGTAGTCTGTTAATGCTGGGAGGAAACCCCTCTTCAGATATCTGACACGATAGTTCTTACCCCATTGATGCAAGAACCAAATGCCATGCTTTGATGAAACATGGTACATCTACAAGAATATCATCTTCCATTTAGCCCTACCACGAACTGGTTTTTTTAATTATTATCAGAATACACATGGGGTTTGCACATGAACAGGAAGAGATGAAAGGAGTGCAGTCTTCAGTAAGCTCTGTGAATAAGACAACTCCTGGATAAAGAAGCATCATTGGCATTTATTGCATTCCTTCTACTCAGGGAGGGGGCAGCCACAATGGCCAGTGATGTTTGGTGGCATCTTTTGAAGGCATCTTGTCTGCAAACTGACATGAAACTTTGGGGTTGTTTTACTTGCTGAAGAGACTAGGCTTTTGCTAGACGAGAGACTGCTCTTCCCTGTCAGATCAGTAAAAAACTTTTTAAGTGATTTTATGGGCAAATGTAAATGTAGGATACTTACTGTCTTGAGAAGAAGGTGTAGCACTGTGTCCTCTACTCAGTGAAGGCAAGTGGAAACATAAAATACCTGTAATCCACAAGCCTATATTTTTTCAGCCTTGAGTTTCTGGTGCTGATCGGTGAAACATTTTACTTCTTATAGCTGAACTGCCTAAAAGGCATTTTTTTTTATTCACAACTTCTAAGAGCAACTGTGTAGGAAAACATGATTGTAGTAAAACATGAATATGGGCTGTATAGAATAGAGATAATAAATATTAGGCATCTAAGAAGAAGACTTTCAGTGATGCAGATGAAAAGGCATAAGGCAGTGTACTGCATATATCCTGCAGATAACATCTAACAGTACTAGCTTAATTTAGAAAAGTGCAAAGAGGAAAATCTTGCCTTGAGAGAGCTGCAAATTCTGTCTTGATAAAACGACAAGAGCTGCCCTCTGAGTAGGAAATGAACAGAGATACTTTATGAGATAAAAGCTTCACAAAAGGGTCATTTTGTACTGAAGAGTCACAGTTTCCTGAAGTGATTTTCTATGTTTTAATACCTGTTTCACAAAACTAAAAGATGAAAGGGTTGATATAAAGACAAGACTATGTGTGTATAGTGTCCTTTATTTCTCAAAAATTGTCACTGGTGGATAATAATTTCTAAAAATACTGTTACAAGCTCCTGAAATGCTACATCAGTTCAACCAAAAAGCCTGAGAAAAGAAAGATGATTCTTTTAAAAATCAATTGCAAACTCAGACCTTATAGTGCTTGAATCCTTGAAAAGTGTACTTCACTTTTTAGTAGGAGTATCTTAAAATGTATATTATTGACAAAGGATCCTGCTGCTGAGGGGCAAATACTAAGTGCTCTTACTGTCATCATCCTCTGAGGCAGTGCTTTGTAAATCCATAATCCACAGCCTCTGGTATTTTTAATGTAATTTTTCTTAGCTTTTAATATGTTTTTATGTTTGTTTTCTGTCCTATGAACACTTGGTTCCCGTGGCTGCTGTTGAGGAGGCTCCTTTAGAGTGTGTTTGAGACAATTTGCTTTTAATGAAGCTATCTTTCAGCGCTTTCCTTGTGCTAGGGTCTACCTGCATGGAGTACTGAACTTGGTGTTTATCTGGTAGGACATGGTCTTCAGAGAGGTCACACAGAACAGCACAGAAGAGGAAACTGATGCATCTCTCCAGCCATACTCAGTGAATTTGTGGACTGCCTCATGTTGTGCTGTGCCTTCGAGGGGTCCTGACTGTGGGCTAGCGTTGGTGTTTCTGTATGACCTCAAGGCTTTCAACATGTATTGAAGGAAAGAATAATTAAAAACATAGAAGAAAGTAGAAAATAACCTAACACTTTTCCTTGAAAAGAGCTCATTTTCAAGAAAGGGAAATCTTTATTTCATTATTGCCTTGAAAATCCTAGGAAGTGTGGGAGATTGGTGTGCTGTATCTCCATAACCACAGTAAACTGCCTGTCTGTTTGTTCAGGCATTACTGAGAATTATGTACTGAGCAAGTAGTCAATCCTACATACTGAGCCAGACATCTGTCATGGTCCAAAATGAATTAACATTTTTTTACCAATGACTTGGAAAGTGGAGTAGAGACTAAGTTTATTCACTATGCAGTCAATGCCAAACTGAGACAGCAGGAGTTGCTCTGCAAATGCCGAAGGATTAATTTTAATTTGTTTTGGTAAGCTAGGTCTGAAATAAGATACAAATCAAGTGCAAAATACTATATATGTTGATCAGGAATCAAGGGCACATCCTCATAATAGGGGATTAGTTGTTTGTTGGGAAGTAGGTGCAGTGATCACTGTTGCCTTACATTTAATCTGTGGTTCAGAATGGCATGTGTTATAAGGGAAGCAATGTATAAACAGGACTGTTGCATACAAGATTTGCAAAGTAATCTGCCTACTCTGCTTAGTCTAGCTGAGGCTTTAGCAAAACAAGTATCATGGCCATTTTTGGGCATCCCTCATCAAAAACCATGTGGGTCATCTTAAGGTAATTCTGATCTACCATAAGTTTATAGACTGCTATATATAAAAAAAATAGTCTGAAAACTAGGAATGTTTAATTTACAGAAAATACGTGGGAGAGACACTCCAAATTTCTTAAATATAACCACAAGCAAAGAGGCAATATAATTCTTTGTGTCCACAGAACATAGAGTAAAAGGGAGGCATAAACATTAGTATTTCTTTGATGATAAGGATAGTGAAACACTAAGATAGATTGTCTAACCTGTACTCAACTTCCAGGGAGAGCGATTTCACAGCTTTGGTAGGTAGTCCTTTCCTGGAATAGCTCAGCTGTAGCTGATCCTGGCTGTCAAGATTTTCTAGTTATGCTTTCAATGAGTCTTGTTTGTCTACAGCTGAGCACAAGGGTTTATACATTGATAAGAAATGAGAAGGTGACAATGTGTAGTTCTAGAGGGAGGAAGGGCACGTAGCTGAAAAACGGCTAGAGAGTTTATTGTAATTAATTCTACTGTCAAGTGGGATACATCTCCTGTGCTTTTTAAATCAACCAAAAATGCATGACAGTATTTGCATCAAAGTCCTCCAATTGAGTACACTGTTGCCAGTCTACTTTACATAGAAAATATGGTGATTAATAGTAGTGCAAATCCTCTGGTGTGCACATAGTCCAGAGACGTGAGAGATCTATAGGATTATTTGCAAATCCCTCATGTGAGGAAAAAGGCAACTCAGAACTATTAGCCTAAGTACATCTTAAACCCAGCCTTTCTTGGAGATGACAAGAAGTATGCTCCTTGGACAAAGCAGCACAGCTGCAACTGCACATGAATTAGTCAGTCTAGCTGTTGTAGCAGGATGTTTTTTCTGCTTGCTAATTTGTACATGATGTGGCACATGATGCTGAAAATTGCTCATTCTGTATACTCATTAAAATAATGAGTGACATCTTTGCAAGCATGGTGGGTAGCATCATTTGCATCAGTGTGACCAGAAAGGCAGTTTGGTACATACCAGACAGTTCTGGCTCTGGCTCCCAGCAGTGTAACCTAACAGCAGGCCTCTAGCCCAAGTGAAAAACAAGGAGGAGAAACCTTCTCTGCATTTACTGTACATATACAGACAAGTTCTTTAACTGACATTGCTTCTTTGATGTGGTTGGTATGGTAAGAAGAGGGAAGACATGTATGTTGGCTAAACCAATGCTGAATGGGGATGAATGTACAGAAAATACCTTCATGAGGCCTGATCCAAAACCTGTAAGTAGAAGAGGTTCTGTTGCTGTCAGATTTGGCTTATGTGGTTGCCATTTTTGCTTTCCTACCTGTTCTTTTCTTCCAAATGTGTGAAATAAGTATTTTCTATCATAGACTGCAAAAAAGAGTAAGTGTGGAAAAGAGTTGGTGTTAGATTTTCTTTATCCCCTCCCCTCTTTTTTTCACAGTTTGGATCACTTAACAAAGCTAGGTTAGGATAGGACTGGGTGAACAGTTAAGTTAGCAGAACTGAGAAGATGGTAACCTTGGGTGGGAGAGAGTGTACAAACTATTGGAAATAGTAAGTGGATAAAATGGATTTGGCAATAAGAGAGTAATTCCTGTATTTTTATGGTCACTTTTGAATAGCAATTAATCACATTATAAAAATAACTTTGTCCTAGATGGTGTAACTAAAATCTGTAGCTTGCTGTTATTGAAAGGAACAATGATTACTGAAAAACTTCATTCCATTAGAGGACAAAGACCACAATTTATAGAAGCCAGACCACAGATATATAGTGAAAAATTAGGTTAAATGTGGCTGCTAAAAGGAAACAAAAGGAGAGGGAAGTTTCTGTGGGGAGTTTTTAAATACAAATCTCTCAGGGAAAGACAAATTTGTCTCTTTAATCAAGTTCTTCTCTGAAATGTATGTGCTTATAGAGAGAATACCAGAGTAAAGGAAGCAGTGAGTAGACAGCTTCATACCTTGAACATCTGCAGAGAGGATTTTCTTTTTCTGAGTGTTTACACTGATTCTGTGTTGTAGAAACCCACTGTGCTTTGTGTCTTGAGCTTCCCTTTGCACATGCATGCATGGGAATAAACATGAGCAGCCCTGCACATTCAAAGAGGGCTGGGCTGTACAGGAATGTGTGGCTGCCAGCTTGGCAACATTCAGACCTCTCAATCTGGACTATAAATTCTTTCAAATGGATTTTGCTGGAATAAAAGCATTAGAAGCAAGGTGTTGTGTAAGGAAAGAGGCCCTAATCCCAGGAAGGGTGGGTGAAGGTTTTATCCTCATTACCTGAAGAGGGCACTACAGAAGATGTGAGACAGTTTCTACCCCTTGGATTATTTTGTTTGAGGGGAAGTGGGGGTAGAAATAGGAAGTTTGGGATTTTATTTCATTTTTCTTTTCCTAGAAGGTTCAGTTAGAGCAGGTTCTTCTTTTCTCGTACTGCCAGCCTTGAAGATGTTCAAGGCTAGGGTAAGACCTGGGACAAAAAGTGATAGCAACATGAGAAGAGAACATTGCAATAATATAGTAGTGATATGCCAATAGTGCATGTTTTGCTGTCCTACCATAAATGTGTGTGTGCCCTTTAAGGATGAAAGCCTGATGTGCATTAGGTCTGGTATGTGCACATAAAGACAGACAATTTAAGAGATTGACAACAGTCTTTTTGAGGAAGAGGCATTGAGATTGTGATCTAAGATTTATGATCAAACCAGATTAAAATAGAACCCTTAACAGTATCAGAAAATCTTGTTAGGTTGTTATCCTGTACCTGTTAATATTTATGTAGTTATTTGCATAAAACCTGGATTTATTTCTGACCTCCTACTTTTTAACATTGTGAAAGGAGGGAAAAAAGAGAGATTGTTGAGAGTTATTTGTTCCTCACATATTTCCTAGTAGTGCTGAGTTGCTGTCTAAACCATGACCCAAAATATTCTCCAGACCTGCATCTGTGTGCATGCATCACTTGCATCCTTCCTGCCAACTGAGATGTAACTTGGGCTTGTAGCTTCTCTGTTCACTCCCTGTGCTTCTGGAAGGAAACAGGCAGCATGCTTGTGGAACATGGATGGGAAAGAAGGGGCAATTTGGTGATGGGATTTATGGGATCCTTTGCAGAGCACAGATGTCTCGTTCATGTGCAGCAGACAGCATAACATCCATTCTCTTACTTTTCTCCTGACACCTCCAGCACGCTTCATTGAAAGAGCAAGCACTCACTTTATTGGGACTGCTGAGGTGCTTGATCATCCTATTTTTTGCTAGAGTTCAAGCTCTTTGAAACTGTGAGTTATTTTATATCTCATTTTATTCTGTATTCCTTTCTGTTTCACAGATAATGACCATATGTTTTTACTATATTAATCCTTTCATTTGAATTTCTTTTCAGAGAGATAGGTGATTCAACATTGCTAACCCCAACAGCATGAATTATATTAAATTGGACGATCCATTTATTTTACAGCAATCTTCATTCTGATAGTCTCGGACAAGACTATTACCTGCCAAAGAAGGGGCAGTTTTACACATCAGCAGGCTAGTTTAGCTGGCTGTTTCAGGAAACTGTTTTAATTCTGTATCTTCAGGTCAATAACGCGTGCAAGACGTTTATTTCATTGTAACCACCTGAGGTAGTCATCGCATATCACATCTCTAGGTAGTAATGCCACCCAGTGGAGAAGAGGAATATGGTTAACTCCAGACGGACACCAAAAAAAAGCAAGCAAGACTTTCTTATTAGTAAAGATGTAAACCCACTCATTTTGAGAAGAAATGATGACTTTTGTCCCTTGTCTGTATTCAGTGATTGTCTTGCTGTTTTTTATTTCTTCGTATTTACAAAGATAGCTGAAATTTCTTATTATTAACACCTGTATTTTAAAATGACACAAAAATGGTGCCGAAAATTGAGTTGATATGATGTCTGAGATTTTATTATTTCAAAACTTTGCTTTTCTGTTGAATTAGAATAAAAACTAAGATGTTTCAATCTTTTAGAAAGACAATTATTGAAAGTTGCTAGGGGCAATCAAAATGTTTTGTCTTATGTTGAAATGTTTTTTATATACTTCATGATTTCTTATGTACAAAAGAGAAAGTGAAACATGTTGAAAAGTTTTAAATTAGTTTTACTATTAATAATATAGTTTCCCCAGGATAAAAAGCTCAATTCCTACATCCTTAAACTCAAGAAAATATTTTCTGGTAGCAAACTAGAAAAATATATGAGAATTTTTTTCCTTGTGATTCATAGTTTTTTGAGATCTTACCAGTAGTTAAGTTGTTCTAATTTGACTGATACAATTATAAGAAGTTCCTATATAATTAGGAGCTTGCAGTCAGATATGTTTCTTTAGGTATAGTAGCATAATATGCCATCAATTCTGAAAATCTCAGGAAACTTGGGGTTGGCAACATTCACAAAGGAAGCAGTTTGGCAAGTTGCAGCTCACAGAGGTGTAAAGCACTCTGCAGGTTACCTCCTAACTTGCTTTTGCCAAGCAGTGCTTGATATTACAAAGGCTGCTGAGGCTCCTGAAGTGGCAGGGTGTTTGTGGCGTGCCAGTCACTGAAGACAGAGAAGGAGCCAGGGAAGGAGCATGGGTGTGTTGAAGGTAGCAGTTGGGTTCAATAACTTTCACAGAATCACAGAATCACAGAACAGCTACAGCTGGAAGAGACCTTGGAGATCATCGAGTCCAGCCTTTTTCCTAGCCCTATCACCCCACTAAATGATGCTCCCCAACACAACA
>VWZO01019894.1:39003-85579 GCA_013396975.1 Bucco capensis | reverse complement strand
GGCATTTGGCCTTATTGAACTTCATGGAATTGGCCTTGGTCCAGCCATCCAGCCTGTCTAGATCCCGCTGCAGATCTTTGGTTCATCCTTCACTTTTGCCTCCATCTGAAAGGGCAGGATTTCTGTTTAAAGGTGCCTGACTGGTTTACTACAAAAGTCACTCAAGTTCTGAGCCCTGGTTGAAGCCAAGTGGAGCAGCCCAGCCTGATACTGTTACCATCCAATCGTTATTGTCCCTTGTTCTTGTCCCATCCCAGAATGCTGTCTGTACCCACTGTATGGTCTCATGGTGGTGAGCAGATATGCTCATGAGCTGCTGCAAAACAAGTTAATTTTTTCAAGTAATTGATTGCTTGGCAGGTGAAAAGAGATCAAATTACTTTCACTTAATGTTTCTTGGCAATCTTACTGTTTCTGTTGTGTTGTGAGGGAAACAGCATCCATCATGGCTCACGGCCGCTCTCTTAGTCATATGCTGGCCTGGATCAATGCTGCCCAGATTTTGGAAAACTGAATCCTCCTAGGGAAACAGCAGCCTTTGCCAGCTCAGCCAACTGCTGCTGAGGGGCCACTCAACTTGCTTTATAGGCTCATGAAATTCCACCTCATAGTGCATATGTTTTGCCAGTCCCTTTGCTATAGCTTAGATATTTTTGTCACAGTTTTTCAGTGTCCCAGGTTTAATGTCTTCAGCCCCATTGCAAATCTGTGGTCCCTCCTGGTGTGGGTGATGGGGGAGCTCAGGGGTGGGATAGTGAGAGTCTGCCCTGCCACCAGAAACCAGACATGGGCATGGCCAGGAGAATCATAGAATCATGGAATACTAGCTTGGAAGGGACCTCAAGGATCACCTGGTCCAAGCTTTCTTGGCAAAAGTACAGTCTAGACAAGACTGCCCAGCACCCTGTCCAGCTGAATCTTGAGTGTCCGATGTTAGGGAATCCACCACTTCCCTGGGGAGATTATTTTAATGGCTGATTCTTCTCAGTGTGAAAAACTTTCCAGTTGTGTCCAATCAGAATGTCCCCAGGAGAAAATTGTACCCATTACCCCTCATCTTTTCCATACAATTCCTTGTAAAAAGGGAGCTTCTGAGTCTCCATCTCTTCAGCTCCATCTCCCTCTAAAAGGTAGCCACCCTTTAAATAATGGAACATAGTGATAAGGTCTCCCCTAAGCTTTTTAGCTGCTGTTTCAAGTACCAAACCTGTTCCTGCCAAACCCTAGGCTTGATGATTTTTTTAGGTCCTCTACTCAGAAAGATTTTCAGCTTTTTTTTTCCTGGTTCTATTGCTTATTGTTTTCATATTGCCTGTACCCAGAGTCATGTTTTAGCTACCAGCTTTGCTTTTAAAGCTGCTTCTCTAATGTTAGCATGTGTATGTGAGTTTTAAACAAAAAAGCTATGATTTGTTACATGTTTTTCTTTTTACATATGGTTATAGGGAAAGAAATGATGATTGGGATTTAGAAAAACACACAGCTTTCCTCTGAACGTTGATGCTGGCTCTTCTTTGTGGCAGAATAATAAGTAATTTTACCAAAATGATTCATTAAAAAGAACTCTACTAGGTGATTTTCCTTATTTCCTGCACAGCTTTTGGCTGTGACTCTGAATGGAACAGAGAGACATGATTAGAGCATGCACAGTGGAGATATATTAATGTCAACTGACCAAGAAGCTAAGGTCTGTGCGTCAAGGAGTGAGTCTTTCACAGCATGTTTGCTGCTAACATAGGGATCATCAGTTTGAAAATGTTTTGTTTCATCAGTGTTGCAGCTGAGGTTTTCAAGAAAGCAGATAACAGATAACATTACTGGACCCAGATTAGAGGATGTGTTTATGCAGCTATGTAAAATAAAAGGAAACGTCATTCCTGTTTGTTTATGTGCAAGGGTACACAAGTTTCCACGTCTTTAACTGTAGTAGTTACTCCAAGTGCTGCGCAGGACATCTGTGATGCAGTTCAGTGACTCACTGATACAGACCACGAGGATGCATCTGATGACTCACATTTTCCTTCCTGCTTTCTTTTCCCATTAATTGGGAAAAAAAAGTTTAACAACTTTTACCAGATTTAAGGAAAGATGTGTACAGGCTCTAATAATTTGAGAGTGAGATGTTTCTGATTGGAAATCAAGTTTCCCTTAAGTTTCTGTTAAGGGAAATAAGATTCTCTTATTTGCTTAGATAAAGAAAAAAGAACTAGACAAAATGGTTGGGGATTGAACTCGCAGCAGTGCTGTCCTAGTTTGAGCTAGAACAGAACTAATTCTGTTCAGTGAGTTTACTTCCCAGCTAAAGCTCCTCTAAGTCACTGCTAGGTTTTGTGTACCACATTGGGGTGCAAAGTAAAAGGCTGCACCTGCAGAGAGGAGCAGACAGTTCAGGTAACTCTAAACTGCCCAACAAGATACTCCATTCCTTATTCATCAAAAACTGAGGGTCAATTCCTAAAATTCCAGCACCAAGCTTGGGCTGAGGCGTCTCTTACATAAAGTGTAAGACCCAAGCAAGTCAGATGCATGATTAAGCTATATGGCACCTAATTAACAGCAAAGATAAAAAGTAGAGGTTTGGGCATCAATCCTCCTTGAAGGCTGAGCACTTGAGCTAGCTGTGGTGATAGACTGGTAACTCCTGGTGAAGTTCAGAGACCCAGCTCTGCTGCTACAGGACTCTGTTCTTCCTTCAATTTTGATCCAAGAGTTCCTGACTCTAGTTCCAGGATCCAGCCTCTGAGTCTGATTCCCATCTGCTGCTGAGTCCTTCTGCTACAGCATCTGTCATGATGGTGAGGTAGTTGCTATCAAGGGGGAGGTTTGGGTGTGTTATTAATTTTGTGTATATTTCTATGTATATCATTTTCTTGTTATTGTTTTCGTTAAAGTAGCTTAAGTTTTCATTTCCAATCCACAAGTTTCTCTCTGTTAATTCCTTTTTCCTTCCTGGAGCAGTGGAAAATGGGGTAATAGAGAGTGTATGTGATTGGATTAGTGATCAGCCCAGCCCTAACCTTTGAGAAGTACCTATTTCTGATACCAAACTACATGCTAGTTTTTGGGAAGGAAAAAGATAAAACAAAGAAAGTTGTGTTCTCAGAAATTATAGTTTTTCTTTTTCTATTTACAGATATAAATAATTTCTCTATTTGACCACCTTAGATTTTTCTCACAACAGTTGAAATAAATAAAAGTACTCTTTGAAAGAAAAAGTAAAAAACATTAGAATCCCCCTCTGGAGAGGAAAAAGGGGGGGGGGGGCTCTGCTGTGCTGCTTAATGGCTTGCCTTTGAGTAACTGTTTTTGATGGGCTAGTTCCTCTACAAGGGTTTAGATTTGCCTGTCATTATTTTCTCATGCCCCTCATTTGATGTATCCACTTGGCTAAACATTTTTGCTTAGCATTGCTATTTGATGGAGATTCTGATTCAGCTTTTTGGGTAGGAAGAACTGCAGGTCACAGACCACATGAGGGAGTGTTGCTCTGTGTGTCTGGCTTGAAGGCAGCTAGCTCGCTGGCATGGGGCACTTTCAGCTCCTTGCTTTCTTCAGCAATTCTCAACATTCTCCAGGCTGAAGTAGTTTCTCAGCAACTCACAACTTTTTCTTTCTTTTCAGTGGATAGTATCCGGAATTTATTACTTAGTAAGAGCAGATGCTGAGCTCTGGCTTTGCAGCTGACACACAGGCTTTCCACCCTGTGCCCCAGCCATGCTTGGAGTGTGTGCTTTGTGGTAGAGCAAGTCAGGGGAAAGCAGGCAGTGTTGTGGTATGTGCTCTCTGCTTCCCTCTTTTCCTGCCTATAGAAGTGCAAGTTCTGTTACATCTTACCTGCGATGCATCCTTCTATCTCATTGCCTCTAGTTTGTATTACAGTGCCTTCTGTCTTGCAAGTGTTTGTCAAAATTTATTTTGCACTTTAGATTTCAATAACATTTTCCCATCATCACTGTTCCTTTTTTGTGGAGGAGTGATTTTCTTTAAGGCTTGAATAGACAAATTATTTAAAGCTGCATTGTTGGCAGCCCTCAAACTTGCATTGTACATGAACTCAATCTAGGTGCTTGCTAAGTTGTTTATCTGACTCTTTTGCTTGAAGCAGCCAGGATGGCTATTCACCTTGCAGTAGCAAGAGGAGTGGTCTCAAGAGCTGTGACACTCAGTCAGGACTGGAGCTAGTGGCCCTATTTGCATGTCCCATAGGATAGGTGGCTGCTGGACACTACTGAGCTAGTATATATTCAGTTGTTAAAATTAAGTCTCAGGGGTACACGCACTCAGAACAAGACGTTGGCCAAATTCCTCTTGGGGAATTGGAACCTGGTTTTTGGAGAAAATGCTACTAGGCATGGAAAGAAAAATATGAATAGCCTTGCAGAGGGCATGGCAGTTACTAGCCAATCAATCCAGAGAGGAACATAACCCATGAATGATGTCACAGGAGAGCTCTGTGTAGTGGGCAGTCCTTTTGAAAGCATTGTTTTGTGAATCTCCCCAGTAGTGTGATTTTTCTCTGCAGTGGAAGTCAACAAGTGTATTTCAGTTATTTTTCCTAGCTACAGATGGCTAAGCACTGTTATTATGAAGAAAGAACCTCTAGTCATGCATAGGTTTTAGCCCTCTCCTGCCAGCTTTTCCCAAGTGGCCTCTATGCCAGAGATGGAAATATTTTATCTTTTATTTCTTACAGTATCTTTTCCATGCATTCCTCTTTCACAAAACTTAAGAGATCATGATTCAAAGGCTTTCAAGTAAGGCTGCAAAGAGTTGAAAAGCCTTATGTACATAAGGCACTATCATTGTGTGGTGATCATACAGAAATCTGTCAGGTTGGCAATGCATTTTAGTTTGGCTTGTGGGAGTTAAGGCAAAGGAATTGCTCTGTTTGACAAGAGTAGTAAATGATCAAGTAACTCTCTCAGCACTCCCTAAAAAGCTTTAAATAGTTCCAGGAAACATTTGGTTCATCCCAACTGAGAGATGCGAAATCACACTTGTGGAGAATTAGCTTCTTGGAGCAGTCTCAGTGGAGCAAATGATAACACGTGGCTTTGTACAGTGATAGGATTAAAACCCATGTAGCACAGCTGCTGGGTTGCACCTCTTATTATAAGGTCAAGCACTACACTCCAGTGCCCTGCAAAATGGAGTAAACACTTCACACTGGAATATCCATTTCAATCAGCCAACTAGCATATTGTTTCCACCATTCTCAGTCCCATAGGGGATAGTCTTCCTTGCCATGACTTTTTTCTCTTCTTCATAAGTTTAAAAAAATTCCAGGTTTGGTGGAACAAATGCTTATGTTTTCTGAAGCCAACAAGTGCATTTTTAACTACATGTCCAGAAAGGTTTATATAGTTCTGGTTGATCTGCAAATGCATTCCTGTGTGACCTCGTCTAGGTGATCCTGTTCTAGTAGGTGGGTTGGACTAGATGATCTTTCTAGGTCCCTTCCAACCCCTAACATTCTGTGATTCTGTGACAGTATGCAAATTTCTTCCTTCTCTATACCTAAATTCTCCTTTTCCATTCTCCTTTCTTTCCCTATGTAAAAGTGTACTTCCTGTCTAGCAAAGTCCTTGCAGTTGAAGTGGCAATGCTTATGTATCTGTGACCTATTTCCTTGACAAATTGCACTTTCTCCCAAGGCTGTCCTCTACAACTGCCCAGAATTTCCAAAAGTCTCTTCAGTTCCTGGTCTTGCATATTATCCAGAATTTTGCTCATTAGATGTAGGGCAAACTGCTTCAGACAGTTCCCTCTGCTGAAGGGTGCTCCCAGGTTAATGTTCTGCCACAAAGCATTGGTCTGAGCCCCAGAACAACTTGTAGGAATATTGTCTTTGTCATCCTCTGGTGCTGCTGTCACTGCTGGTCTTCACAGCTCTCTATCACTGTCAAGTTCTGCTGGTCACTCTGCTGAGTTGAGGAACATGTGGGCCTTGTTCTGCTAAAGTCCTGGCTTAGTACCTGAATTCTTCTGTCACAAACCATATCACAGCTGTAGCAACATCACCAAGAATGTATACATGCATATGTTTGTGGAAATTTTTGAGTGCATCTTGTAATCACTTCTGTTGGTTCAGTCATTTCTGTGTATTTCTGCCATTTCTGGGAGAATGTCTTTCTTATATTGTAGATGTTGGGCAAAAATTACTGTTCTGATGCCAGGTGGGACATGCAAGGATATTGCGCAGCAGATTTTGTCATGAATAAAGGAAATACTTTTAAAGAGTATATGTTACAATTCCTGCAGGATATTAGGAGTGGCAAGAGTATAAATGAGTTTTAAAATGTATAGAAAACAAAATACTTTGAATATGGCTTGTGGCAGTCCTTAAACTGCATTGTTGGAACTGAGGGAGAAAGCCAGTGTAAGGATAACTTCACACTTGTCCACTGCTTATATGGTTTTGTTAAACACGTGGTACTGTGAGAGGAACTGGCTGAGGTTGAGGTAACCTTCGCTCTGACAACACCAGGCCTCACAGAGGCCTGTTCATAAGATAGCAAAGTTTTTTTAATACTGTAGTCCTCCTAAAGGTGTCTTTAGACTTTTGGGGATTGGTGCATTTGTGTAGTCTTCTCAATGCCACAGCTGCTCTGAAACAGTTTAGCACAGAAAGAATTGTAAAGATTTGAAGGACACATTGGAGGATGAGTTGTTGTATTGTAGGGGAATTTGGAAAGCTGGAAAATGGTTTAAAAGTTGAAACTGCTTTTAAATTTCACAGTAGGTGCACAAATTCTAGTTTGTAGTGTTTCCCTTCTCAGCATATTTGAGCCTTATCAGTACTGTTGTTTCATACTAAGATTTCTTGTACAGTTTTGGTTGTCCATAAAGTATAATGACCTATGGCTGGAGTGGATCCAAGTTAAGTGCTGCTAAAATCAGAGGGGAGGAAGATCAAAAGATTTTCAATTGCTTAGGCTGACAAAAGAAGGACATTGAGAAGGCGGTAGGATTATCCTTTCTTAGAAGGGACCAAATACTGCAGATGAGATGGAATAGCACAGCTATTTAAGCTGAAAATTTAAAGGTCTATAATGTGGCATTGAATATCATTAGGACAGAAATTAGAAATGGTTTCCAACCATCAAAGCAGTGAGGATCTGAGACTCTTCAGAATGAAAGTAATGGGAGTAAAGGCAAAAGGTTCATGAAGAGGCTTGTCTGCTCAAAAAGGTGTGACTGTGGCCTGACCAAATACTGCCATAGTTGCCAACACCCAGGACTCTAGGCTCAGCAGTGCCTTCCTGCAGATTTTGTAGCTGTAGTCCAAGCCTGTTTTACTTCTACATAAACCTATTAATTTCCACACAACAACATGAAACAGATATCTGGAAAAGCCACCAGCCACAAACAGCATGCACTCCAAACACTACTTTAAGCAGGCTGTAAGGATTGCCATATCTGTGGCTTTGCTGATGCTGAAGCATCATGTTAGCTTCATGTGTAGCAGCACCTCCAGCTCAAAGACCCTGCTTCTGGCTGCCTTGACCATGAATGGCAACTATATAGGGAACAAGGGCAGTCAAGTGTGTGATGGAGTTAGGGACAGAGCTTGGAAGTTGCCAGATGGGTGGCTACTGAAGGCCTGAACTCTATTTTAAGAGTAGTGCTCTTTCAAAATGATTGCATGGTGAGTGTGCTTTGAGAGGTCTGCAGAAAAAAGGGCTTACCTAAAGTAAAGACATTGGGTCTGACTGCCATCAGTTAGGAGAAAGATGTGTATCCTTACCTGGGACTGGTAAGAATGGTACAAAATAAAAACATAATAGTTCCGTTCGGTTGGTTTATTGTTTTCTTTAGGGTTCTCTTTCTGGTTTTACTTGTTTTTTTTATTTAAGCACCAATAAAATATTCCTTTAGTTATGCTTAATTTTTTTTTTCCTGAGTCTTCTCATCTTGATTCTTAACTTTGAATCTTGAAAAATACTGATGTAGGAAATGGATGGTTTTGGTAGGAAAGTAATTGTAATGGAGTATGAACTACTGGTTTTGGATGATTAGCTAACACTGAACAGAGAAACAAAAGAGGCAAGTGAACAACAGAGCAAATGTAGCTGTAGAGAGCGTCAGAGATTGTGAGGAGGCTCTCATAAGTCAGTCTCCATGGTACACTGTGTACATTTCCATGGCCTTGTTTATACAAAGAATCATTGAGTAGGCAGCTTAGCTGTTCTCCTTCCTCTCTCTAGGCAGTCTTACATTAGAGGATTTTAGTAATGCAATTACCATTGTAGCTGTTTAGCACAGCTACAGCTTACCTTGTGTTCCCCCACCTCTTCCCTAACACAGGAGGCATGCAGCAGAGTGATGCTGGTGAAGAGGGACTGCTGTTCAGAGATTCCCTCTCCTTCCTGTTCTTCACAGCAAGAATAAGCCTGACTCATTTTGAGGGAGAGGAGCCTCTTGAAGGACAGGAAGGGGAGTCAGGAAATGACAAGACTGTTTGCAGGAAAGGTACAATCTTACAGAAGAGACTGATTGGGAGAGATTAGGAGAGAGGAAGGTGATTACAGGGGAGCAGTGGAAATAGAAAGGTGTCCTCAGCCTCACTCCCACTGACTTCTCTTGATCATGCTTTCCAATATGGACATCAGTAATGCCAGGATGGACAGAGGAGGCAAGTGATGCAGCTGGACTTAGCTGTCTTCCTTCTGGATGGACTCAAGGTATTACTGCCTGTTTTAGGGGAACAGCTGTGACAGACCAGAGCAGTAACTGGCACATCATATTTCACTACCTGGAGCCAAGGGTCTGCCTGAGAACATACGAGGTCTTTCCAGCAGGTCTGGGGTGCCCCATTCCTTCATGCACTGTCATATCCTGACCAGCAAGAAGTAGCATGCACTAGTTGAAACCAAACTTGAATACAACCTTTAAAATACATTATTTGGGAAAGAGGAGGGGTGTGTTAAAGGGCTGTCAAACGTACAAACCAACAGCATGTCACATATACTCAGCAGCAGTTCTGTAACTGAGGTCTCATGGAGCTGGTAGGACCAAAGCCAAATGTGTAGATAAGCCCCTTCTTCCCTAGCCATGGGGAATATGCACCAAAAGACTGCCAGGAACAGAAACGCCTAATCTGAAGGCCTTGAAGTGTTTGTGAGAAGGGTCATGTGAATCTGAAAGTTGGTGGCAAATATCCTGCCCATGGGACTTGCACTTGCTAAGACATGTTTATATAGATGGAAGTTATTTGTCCACTCAAATAGCTTTGCTCTCTGTTTCCTTGTCGCAGTAAAAGAGCTGTACACGGATCACATTCAGGAAGTTGGCCCTTTTTATTTTTTTAAAACCCTAAATATTTACAGTTTTTTCTGGGTGAAAGAAAACCAGGTGAAATTGTGTGAAAGTCCATCTATCAAGAGGAATTAAATGAGTTGACTCATCCTGTTGACAGAGAGGCTAGCTCTGTGGTTACAAATCAAGGCCGAGGCCAGCTTTGTGCTCCAGATCTCTGCCAAGGCAGCTGGGTCACATCTGGGGTGTGAAGCTGTGCTAGCTTCACTGCCTGTGGCTTTTGCTGGAAGGGATACCTCCTGTGCAGGTACTCCATCTGGCAAAGCTGCACACACAACCCACTGGCTGTTTCTCTTGCAGGCTGGAGGTTTTCTACACAGCAAAATGCAGTGCTGCTAGAGTGAAGATGTCCCAGCCAGAGGCAGGTTTAACAGATCAGCCTTCTTGTGTGAGTAAAGTGCTTGGGAGCCTTGGGGTAGAGAAGCCTCAAAATCTGACTTGTCAGATTCCCTGAATACTCACAAATAAATTGTAACAGTGCTTGTGGGTATGAAACAGTTTCCCCGTTGGCTTGCTTTTATAACCCTATTGTCCTTGATACTCCACTGCTACATAATAGGGCTGTAGCACTCAAACTCATTTTGTCAATGAAAAATTACAATTGTTTTCAAGCATCTGGAGACATTAAAGAATAGTTATAGGTGATTTTGTTTGCCCAGCTTGAAGCACCTTTATAAAGGCATGGATAACTGCATGCTTTCCAGAAAAGGTGGTCTGCAACAAATCACCTCATTTAAATCCTTCCAGGTTTTCTAAAGAGGCTAGCAATTTTTCTTGTCTAATTTAGGCCAGCAGTCTTAAGATAGAAAGCACTATAAAAATGCCAGCACTTTTAATGCTGTCTGCCACTGGACTGGGTACAGTAAGGTTTATATGCTGTGGCAGATGAAGCAGAATTAGTGTTTTATAGTGTTAAACCATGGCTCTTTTCAGTGTGGTTTTTCTGTATGTTTCCTTCTTCTGGCCTCCAACAAAAATACTGTGAAGTGTGGGTTGTGAGGGTAGGGAGTACTAAAAATGCTATGAATGCCTTTTCACACTATTTGAAAGAGAATTGGCTTGAAAACTTAAGCCGCAGAATATTTTCTTGCTGAACGCTGGTGAAAGTGCTGTAGGGTTAGTGTAGTTTGGGGAACACATCTTTGAAATACTTCTGTGAGTATTAAAGGATGATGGCAGAGGATGTTGTGAGTTCAAAACCAAAGGAACTTTGGAAACCAGATTTTAAATCCAGAAATTACATGTAGTACTAAAGTCAAATATGTGGCAGAGAAATATCACGTATTCATTATATACTGAAAAATAAGTATTTTTGCCTGTGAATTTGAAAGGTATGAGACAAACCAAAGTATAAACACATTGTTTTAAAATAATGACTAAAATATTTACATAAATGAATTGGATATACCCAACAAATTGTCTTAAAATGGCTGTCTACCAGTCCTCCTCCTCAGTTTCTTACCTGCTGCATCTCTTTCCTCACAGTTTCATCTCCTCTTAATGTCTTCCCACAGTAGCATGTAGTCTTTGAGTTCCTGTTCCTGGGTCCTTTCTCTCTAGTCTCACATAGCCTCTCCACAGCTCCTCATTCAGTGAAAATGTAAGATGAAGTCTTCTTTCTGAGGGCTCTTCCCAGTTTAATTCACAACAGAATGCTCATCTTGTCTAGTTTTAGGATGAGAAGTCCAATGTATTTTGCTTCCTCCAGCTGAGAGAAGCATGGAGACCTCACAGAAAATAAAGGTATCAGTGGAAATCAGTTCAGTTCTGGCTGCACTGATTCCCAGTAGGTAATCAGGGGAAGTTCTGACTAAGTTGAAATCATGATTAGTCACAATTTTCTCATGAAGTTTACAGCCAGGCATAAAATAATAGGCTTTAAATAAATAGAATATTACATAGTAGTAGCTGACAAATAACAGGATGCTGAATAAATTATAATATCATTTACATTCTGGTAAAGATATGAAGGACTGGTAGAAAAGATTTTGAATGAGAAAATGTGTGGCAATCTGATTTTTTAGTTCACTCAGGAAGCGTCCATGTTCTCTCAAAATCAGTGGAAGTCCCATACTTATTTTGCATCTTTTATTATTGGTATCTTGTATCATAGGTATTGCCTTTTTGGCTAAGGAGAACAGTCTTCTAAGGTTGTAGTTATATGTCCTTAAACAGTGAGATGAGAGGAGGAGAAGTGAGTTAATGTGGCAGACATACCCTTTCACAAAGAAATGAATTTCTCATTAGTTGGCAGACCAGCCTGATGTCATAATCTCTCACTGCCAAAGCACTGGGTGTTCTTCCATGTTTCATTGTTCCATAGCCTTGTGTGGAAGAGTGATGTTAAAAGGTTCTGTTAAAAGGTTCCTAGTGGAGTTCAGTTAAAAAAAAAAAGTGGAACTGAAGAAATTGGCACAGATGTGATCTTTCCTAAGGGAACAAGTCCAGTAGTGAGCTGTGAAGGTCATGCTGTTTAGAACAGCAATCTTCTCTGCAGGACTAGAAAGCCTAGACTGGTTTCTCATACATAATCACAAAGATGAACATCTATCTTACTGGGAAGGAGACCTTTGAAAATTGATAGTCTCTCCCATTTGAGGCTGAACACACATCACTGTCCTCAGACTTTATAACATAGTTGTCTATTTTCACTACTCTTTCTCCTTAAGGGCTTGTGGGGAAATTAGGAGTTTGCAGTATTTTGTTTATCCACTTGTTTGTCCTTAGTCCCAAGTACTTCCAAAGGAGTTGCAACATGCTGGTTTAGGTCCCAGTATTTCAAACAAACCCCTAAATTTAATACATATGGATAATTGCAGTGAGATCAGTTAAACTAGCTCACTATGTAGAAATCAGCATACCTACATCTCCTGAAGAATTCTGTTGGCTAACTTTTCTGAATACAGCAGTCCTGCATGCCAGAAAAGGCTTTATTCTTGGTTTTTTGTTTGCTTTCTATGTGTGTTTTTGTTTGGGTTTTTTGTGTTTTGAAAAAAATGGAAAATGACAGATACAGTAAAACCTCCAGTTGGAGTTAAGTGTCTTCCAGTAGGTTTGTGGTTGTTTTTCTCACACAGACACTTAATGCTAGCTGAAAGCATATCACTATGAAAATGGCACTGAATTGTTTGCACTTATCATAGTCATTTTCTGGAAATAAATTTTTCCAGTTTCTTGCCAGAGAGAAGGATCATGTGAGGAAAGGAGAGTTATTACTGTGCTTGTCAAATTTGCACAGAAATGCACTTGCCATGATGCAATAGTGAATCACCTTTTAAGTTTGGCACACATAAATAAAACTAAAGTTCAGGGAAAGCAGCATCTTAAATGTGAGCATGTATGGAACTGCAAAAATCCTTAACTGAGGACTGATTTTGGCTCACAGTACTTTTAAGTCACCTTATAAATTGGTCAGACTGAAAGCTCACCTCTGCCAGGAGAGAAAGGAGTGTTCTTTCCTCACTTGATCTTCCCAATTGCATTGTGTTCCTCTTCTCAGCAGGCCTTGGCATTTCTTTATGGTGAGCCAATTTCTCTCTCAAATCTAGTGCCTCCCCCCCACCCCAAGAGGTGAAAAAGCAGATTTTTTTTTTTTTTAAACCCAGGTTGTTATTTTACCATTTTAGAGAACAGAAGGTGGCAGAAATAGGTGACTGGAAACTTCTCATTTTGCCAAATTGTCTTGGGCCTCATGACAAAACTGCAGCATTTGAGCTTGTTTTGCCAGACAAGGTAGAGTAACATATGAATTTAAGTAGCTGTCTCTGGATAGTTTTTTGCATCAGTGTTTGAGCTATGTATAATTATTCCAGGATAATGCCCCATATAGCCTGGTCTGTGTCACTGATAAGTCAGTAGAATAAAATAAACCCAACTCACATTGCTGATTTCAGGCAGGCTTTGCAAGGCTAGGACAAACAGCTATTTAACCCAAAGTGAACAACACTTGATTTGGATATCAGGTTATTAACTGCTACTGAACCCTGAGGGACCATTTTTAGTCACTTTTCACTCAGAATGGTCTTGGAAAGTTCCAAGCTAATGCTTGGGTGTTTCAAAAGCTGTGACTTTTACTGCACCTTCAGAGCCTGAAAACTTTGAACAGCTTCAGAATAAGGGATGTGAACCCCTTTGAGAATCTGGATTACTGGAAACAAACATAATTATCACAGAGAAATAGGAAGTTCAGCCTTGATGTGCCCATGGGACCCTGATGTGCACCAGTCACATACAAACTGTTTTGTTGAGAATCTAGGATTATCATATTAGTTATCAAGGCTAAGCCTATAGGGAAAGCAGAGAGTTGAAGTGGTTCTTTCCCCGTGGAATCTGAGGATTACTCATCTTTGCTGCTGCAAATTGTTTTATTTGTAGATTTTTCATCTTTTGATATGTGCTTAGTTTTAGGATGTTTGTAATTTTACTGTTCTTGTCTTGTCATTCAGTGTGGGCTAAATTAGAAGGAAAATTTAACATTGGGTAGAAATGCGTGGCTAGGTTTAATGCCATAAATATGTTAATAGTTGTGTCTGCCATGCATTACAGGATTATGCATTTAGTAAGGCAATGGTGAACCTCAAAGAAAATGATTTCTGAATGAACAAACAATAAAAATATAAGAAAGTTATGAAAATGTCAGAGCCAGCTGTTCCCCGAAATGAAAGTAGATGATATCAGAGTAATTAATGTTGCACAAAAGCAAAATATCAGCAAAAACGTCTGGCGTCCTTGCTTCTCACAGACCATAGACCTTGCTGTTCTTGGAGGACTGTTCGTAGCATGACTTCTAGATACCAATAGCTGTTTTTTCTATCCTTCCTTTTTACAGCACCATTAATATAATGTGACATGGAAACCCTTAACTTAATTCTGAAGGGATTCTGGGAGCCTTCTTTGCACAGCATCCATCAGAGTGCTGTACTGTTCCTGCAGTTCTGCAGGTGAATTTATGGTGTAGCACCACTCCCTTCATTGGGCTGCTACTCTGAGTTCTGAGGACCCACTTACAATGACACTTTCAGCCATTGTTAACAATATTTTTGAAATTAGGTCTGGTTAGGTTGCAATTTCATGTTTTAGGGCAGTTGGTGTTCATTCTGCCTTCTCTGTTAGCACCTGGTAAAATCATGGTTGCATAGCAAGTAGAACTGTCCTAGTGGAAAGCTCCTCTTTTGCTCCTTTTTTTGTGGCTGGGTGAATTTTCAGCAAGTCATTTTCTTAGTCTCACAATTTTTAGCATTGCAATGAGGAGGAGAGTGGGAACATGAAGATAGAAGTGGTGGGAAGGTGTGACGGTCACTTTAGGAAGCAGTTACACTAAAATTGGATCAAACAAATCAGGAAAACATCTTTATTTGTAGCCGACATAGATGTGGCTCTCAGTGAGAGATAGGCAAACCTGTGCACAGAGGTATTCTTTCCCATAGCCAAGCAGACACGCCTGTGTAAGCAATCTCTTGTGAAGAGATTGCATTTTGTACACTGATCTTGTGCTGTTCTGAGAAGGGAAGGTAACTGAGAATTACTGCCTCCAAGTATGCAGCTGGAGAGGTGGAGGAACAGAGCAGTAAGAGCATTCAGTGAAAGGTTTCTGGTGACTGTTTCTAGCAGTGTGTGTCTGGTATGTAATTTCCATTGTGTGACCTGCTAAAGGACTGCCAGCAGCTTTTCAGTTGGCAGGACAGTTATGCAAAGGGTTAATGAAGCATCAAGACTCATATTTCAGGCAGCCAAGAGAGGAGCCTTTCTCTGCTGTGTCCCTGTTTCTTACTCTACCTCTGAGCATCAGTGCTGGCAAGGGAGCCTAAGAGCCCTTTTAGCAACAGGAAAAGGATTGTGAAATGGCTAAGTTGAAGTAAATCGTAGTGCTGCAAACAAGTAAACAGCTCAAGTAAACAGCTGTCATGGAGTTTTAATAAGACTAGAGGAAAAAGCAGGGTGTGAGGTTCTTCTTGGCAAAGCAGCAAGCACTCACTTGGGACATGAAACCTGATTTCTAGTGCCAGATTTGTTCTTATGTCTCCTCAATGCCTTCTCAATGCTAAATCTGTTAACAGTCTTAGCAACAATGACCAGGAACTCAGATATCTGCCAGCTGAGGATTCACAATGAAGAATAAGCTGCTGTAAACCTCCTTGCCTCTGAGTATTGCATACCATGGTGTATCCTCATAGATCACAGCTGTGTGGTCTCTCCAGTCATGTAAGGGCTCTTTCTACTGCTTCTGCCCTCCTCAAAAAATGTGCTTATTTATTGGACTAGTTGACTGTGATGTCCACTCACTGTCATAACTTCTGGTCTATTTTCCAAACCTCATGTTCTGACCACCACAACCAATCAAAACCAACCTAGTTGCTTGCACTTAGTGAGAAGACTATCCAGGAGTGCATTTAGCATAGGAAACATCACTCTTACTCGCCAATGAGCTCCTGGACAAGAGCAAATAGTGTGGAGGTGCTGTAGTAAGCAGTAAGTATTACTTGCTGTATACAACTCAGTCCTTTCCTTCCTCTAATCTGCAGATGGGTTTAGTCTTTTTTGCCGTCTTTTGTCGAAACAAGCATGTCTAGAGGTTTAAGCTGGCTGTAACCAAGGTCTGAAGGTCTGAAAATCCAGACATAACCAGAAGTTGAAATGCTTCTTCTATTTTTTATTTTGCTTTTTAAAAATGTGGAAAAACCTGGAATAAAAATTGATGCCATTGCATAGGATTTCATGATCTTGCCTCTTTTAAAGAAAGCTGTCAGAAATCCAGTCTGTCTTGCGGTGTTTTTGTTAAACCAAATCAGTGCTGAGGCATGTAGAACCAGAGAAGCAAACCTTACCCTAAATGAGAAGTTCATTACATTTATTTGACCATTTCAGCAATCTTGAGTTCTCTTTACGTTTTGTGAGTTAAGCTTGCTTTAATTTCACTTAATTGGTTTCTCTGATACTGCTTATTAGCTGGACTACTATGCAATCATACTTTTACTTAGCTTTATTGAAGTTTATCTTTCAGATGAAGTGGAGTTCTTGTGCCCCTTTCTGTTAGGGACAAAGTGCTGAAATGTTAAGTTTCAGACTTGTGCTTCATGATATCTAAAGTTACAAGTATGTCTCCCTACCAGGATATTTTCCAGCTGAAGTCATTTTTGTCGAGGCTGGATAGTCCAGAACATAAAAGATGGTATGTTGTATAAAAAAAACCCTGATTCTATACAGCATCTTTTTTTTTTCATTTGTTCCTTGTACTAATATGAGAAACTTGATTGAGCTCAGTTTTTGCTTAGAAATAGTTTACCATGGTAAATTATATCATAAATATTTACACAAGTTCAGTATTTATAAAAAAATAAAGCCAGTGAAGTATTAGCAAAAATTAACTTGTAGGAGAAAATAATAGATAAATGAGAAAAAATCAGAGATCAACAGCTCAGCTTCTTGAAGTATTTCTAGGTTTTGTATGCTGGGATGGAATTAGTGGAGAGCAAAATAAAGGTGATACTTCTGAGTGGTTCTGAATATACAATGGAGCTTTCCCTCCAAGTTTCTTCACTGTCTAACCAGAGGGATTTGAGAATAATTAGTCTTATAAACTGGGCTAACACAGAGCTTTCCGATTAAGTATCCAAACTCAGGCCATCCTCTAGCATTGGCCTCCTCTTCCCTATCCCTGTGCTCCAAGATGCCACCCTCTCTATGTCCACAAACTGCCCACCTGAAGGGCACTAGGCAAGGCTGCAGAAGGACCTGTTTCACAGTGCAATCCAGCAAGCTGGTACGTTGGCACCATGGGGGGTTATGGTACACAGACTTGGGCAGAGGAGGGAATGAGGCCTCAGGGAGCTGGGGACCAAAATTCCTCATACTAGTCTTGCTGTCAAAGGGTTAATTTTGTAGAGGTGGCTGCACAGATATGATGGGTAAGTCTGTTTGGCCTTGGTAGCAGGTCTTGTTTTGACAGCTTTCTGTATTGCTTCAACTCAAGACTTTGGGTATAGATTTAGCACATGGAAAGAGTGACCTAACTCTTACTTGGCCAGGTACAGGATATGTGAAGCAGAAGGTGCCATGGTCCAATCCTCTCACATTGTGAGACAGACCCTCCTAAGTTGCACAGGTTTCACACTGTATGTATGTTTTTGGCTTTGCAGTATATATGCTTCAAAGCCCACATCTGTTTAGTTCAGAGGTGAAGTAAACCAAGATGTGCCCCTGATGTTAATTGATACACATACTGACTGGATTCACCACATCACATAGCACTTGATCCTGCATCTGTCTCCTCTTGCTTTTGCATGTTGAACTTCAGGAAAAAAAAATAGAGAAATAATAAGCAGGAATGTGTGGCATGAGGGCATGTAGGTGCCCCTGAGAAAGCTTGTGGAGGTACTGCTGGAGGACTGTGCTAGGTCCACCCTGTGCTATATGTGTCAAATGCAGCAACAGGCTTTAGCAGTTTATATTGGTATGAAAGCTTTGTAATGAAGAGTTTCTAATTTCCGTTTTCATACATAGTTCTAGCCTAAATTCAGTGTTTTGTAGCTGCTCAGCAAGACAATCCAGATGACTGACTTCAGAGTGTGATTCATCTCAGATGATGAGCAAGATTGCATACAACTAGGATTTACAGTATTGAATATTATTTGGAGATGGGTTTGGAAATACTTTGTTTCCTGATTGTATGTCAAGAATGTACACTAAGTAACTAAATACATAAACATGACCTTCTCCACCTTTACTCTTTTACATGGAAACAATACAGCCCTTCAAACAATGTATACTGGGAGATTATTGCACCTAAGTGGCTCAAGTATTTCACTCAGACATGTAGAATAAGTGATATTGCAAGACTTCTAGTATTGCCAACAGCATTTGAGATTTTGTCACCAGAAAGCTTTAGATGGAAGCACATGAATTAAAAATATTAGCATATCTCATTTGAAATGACATTGTGTGAGAAACTTGTTTTCAGCTGCAAACTGCCTGCCTAGAGTTTTTGTGTGCTTTTAAAGTTCTTCTAGGAAATGGGAAATGTTTTCATTTCAAATGCAGATTTTTTTTGTTCAACAGGGTTCAGCAGTTTCAGTCTTTCAAACCACTTTAATATTTCTGGTACACTGTCTTAGGCAATACAAGGCCACAGAAGTTGTCACTATACTAAGGTTCCTTCTTACAGGTAATGACTACTCAGTTCTTGTCTCTGAACTGTCAGGAAAACAACTGGTGTATCTGGGTGATACACCTCCTGGCTGAGGTTAAAGCCATGCTCACACTTACTTCCTGTCTTCTATCTGGGAGGAGAAGACAAAGAGAGGGAAAAGGGGACAGGCTAGCAGTACTTTCACCCTGTTATGCCTCTGTTTGTTCCGGAAGATAACATAATGAAGTATTTGTCTGAGCTTTTCCTTTAATAAAATGGGTTTTTATGGGTAGTTCTTTAATTGACCTTAATGTCTTTATTATGTTGAGAATTGTTGTATACAGTGAGTCAGATTAGGAAAACAATCTGAAATGAGTAAGGAATTGGCTAATGGGGGTATGACAACAATTGAACTGAAAGCCAGAATGTTGGCTACAGGGATGTTGCTAGAGAAATTCCTGTTGGTCTTGGGACCAATTTAGTATAATAAACTTCAGAATAAAAGTGCACTGATGAAATAGGCTGATGACTCAGCTTGGAGTTGTAATCAACAGAAAGGAGGATTAAGATAGCCTTTTCTGAAGGGGAAAGAAGCCGAGTTGTCTCTCAAATCAGACAAGTGGAAGTGATGTGATAGGAGGAACAGCATGTATTTCTAAAGAGGTAAGATTAAGAGTTTGGCTGTTTGGTTTAGAAAAACAAAGCCTGAGAAGATTTTGATTACTACCTGTCTGGAGGATAAAAATCAGGGAATGCCTAGGATGGTTTCAGTTATAGGGTTGTCTTAGTGTATAAACAGATGATGTGAAGGAGGACACATAGAATAGAAATTAAAGAAGTTCTAACTGTCAGAGGAGTAAAATTCTGCGACAGCTTCCCAGCAAGAGATGTAGAGATACTTATTTGCTTCTGCCTGTGCACTTTGGTAATTTACAGAAGGTTTTATGTGTTGTGGATGTTTGTGACAGTAGGAGACTGGGCTTGAGATGTGGAATTCAGTAGTCTTTTTCCTGGCTGGGAATACCTGGAAAAAAACCCATTGACGTTATCATAAATTCTGTTCATAAGTTGCTCAAGCTGCTTACTTAAGAGTGTGATCTTCTCTCTTACTTTTTGGTAATTTCATTGGGTTGCTAACAAAGCTGACGTTGATTTGTCACTGGCTTTCAAAATGAACAGCCTGTTGCTCTGAACTGAGAAAGGTCACACCTCTCTCAGCTGTTGGGTACAGGTTGTCAGCAGAGCTAGTTCAAACACTATGCCACCGGTAAGCAGTGAGTCAGAGCTCTGCGAGTGCTCTTTGCAGCTCAGAGGGCTAGGGGTTTACCCAAGTTTTGTCAATCTCAGAAGATAAAAGATTCCTGTTGCAGGGAAATGTGTCTGGTGTCAGAGTATTGCAGACTAAGCCACCTGGGCTCAACAGGAGGCTGTTGGCACCATTGAGATGTGCTGATCCCTTTTCCTGTAGGGTGGAACATCAAAGATTTGTGAATTTCGAGCAGAGGTCTTGGGTGTAGCAATCTACTGCCAATTGCCCTGACAGCAGAGAACAGCCAGTTAAAATAACATGTGTATTAGGTCAGAGTATTTTGATCAGGCAAACAGCATGTTTGTTCTGTATGATTGCCAGAAGTGCTCACCAGAGCAGTTGAGTTCCTGTGTCTACCTGTGAGTGTGATGGCTCAAAGAGGAGATAACAGAGCTTTGCTAATTTAGGAGCAAATTCTGTTAGTCGTAGCTGAATTGTTTTTTATAATTTACTGCCATAAAATCTGAGCCCTTTAATTGTAGCTGGAACCATATCTCTGGGAACTCTGCTGAGCCACTGTTCCCTATGCAGCCCTTACCTAGATTACATTCTATATTTGTAGACCTCTTGTTGTATGGGGAGGAGGGGGAAGTCTACAGAAGTGGCCTGCGTTTTTCTCCAAAGTATTTCCACTCTTCTGAGTAGAAGATGTGTCCTGGTAGTGTTCTTATCCTAATGATCTCCTTGGCTTTCCATTTTTGTTGTAGTTTCCCTTCAATTCACACAGATAACTTCAAAACAACAGCACACTCTCACCTGTACCAAACAGTTTGTGTGCACACGTGTGCATGCATGCTGCCCACAATGTTTAAGAGAGCTTTTAGTCAGAGAAATCTTGTATGTTGGAATCAAAATATCCCCGGAGATGTATGCAATTCTGTTGCAGTTCTTGATGGAGGTGATGCCTGCCTTTTCCTCCTACCCATCCAGTGCAGTAGGTAGGCTATGAGCAAGGCAGGCTGCTTGATATGCTGAGTGACAGCTATCCAGGGAGGTGGCATGACAGCCTGTTATTTCTTAGCAATCTCTATTCATTGGAATATGTCCCATTTCCAGCCTTTCACTCCATTTTAAAATGGAAAAAGACAGAAATACAGATTTTCCTCTGAAGAGGGATGCTTATAATTCATGCACATCTAATTCTTGAGATGTTTCCTAAGAATTGTAACATGAGAATTAAAGTATTGTATTAGACAATATTTTGTTGAGTGAAGGAAAACAAAACATTCTTAGCACTTAGGAAGCTCTGTTACCTACTATCTATATTTACATTCACCTGAATGTACCTTAAACAACCATAAATGAAATTAAATACCTTTCAAGGGGTTTAAGGAAATGGGAAGCTATTTTTCTTTTTTTTGGAGACTCTAGGTTAATGAACCATCTATAAATTGTTTTGAAATTGTTCACAGAACAAAAAGATGAGCACACTGAGAAATTAAAACGTGTATTTAGGATTATTTTGAGCGGAGTGGTGTTTAAAAAACAAAAAACCAAAACAAATCCAAACAGTCACTTTCTCTTCGAATCAATTGACTGATCACTCTGTTTGGTTCTCCATGTGTTTCTGATTACCTGCAATCCTGGGAAAAGCCCAACTCTGACTTTTCTACTTAGGCTCAAGATAATTCTGCTTCTGGGTTTCTCTAGATGTGTACTGTTTCCTGACTGGGAACTTTGTCAGGGTAACTGTTGTGGATTTTTGTACAGCTTTTCAAGTGTACCACAGCCTGAACTCAACTGCCATGTCATTGTGTAGCATCAGATTCAGTTAAATCCAGTGTTTTCCATGGGCCTTGGTCTCAGTGCCATAGTTGTGGGTAAACGGAGATTAAATTTCACTTATCTGCTTCTGTTTGCTGATGACTTCATATACTGCTGACTTTACTCATTTCTTAATGTACCACTCCAGAATTTTCTGGGCAGGCCCACATAGACCCAGAAGGTCTGATGCTTTCAGGAAATGCTGAATTTATTACATCTGCTCTAAGCAGGGTGTGTACATGTATACCCAGACAGTCCTGGCTTGTGCAATAACTTTCTTCACAGTTGTTTCTTGGTACAAATGGGCCCGTTTTGGGTAAGACCCTGGTTGGCAATGAGATGTTCTTGGAAATTATTAAACTTCCTGAGACGCTTCACCCCCTGGTAGTTACTGGACAAGTTACATTATCAAGGAAAATCAAATGATGGATCCAGTCTGTTATGAAAGCAGTTGTGAGGCTTCATACGTGCTTCCAGCTGCATAATCACTTTACTATTGCTTCTTTCTCTGGGCTGCAAAGGAATCCTGTTCTTACTCATCACCCCCTCTGACACCTTAAGTAAATGGAACAGTGGCTAAGTGTTTTGACACACCTGGTGCAAATGCACTAACCTCTAACTCTGAAATAGTCATATCTGTTCAGAAACTGGGTGCACAAGGTCAGGCATCAGGCAGGGTCTTTCCAGTTACCATTTGAAGCACTTCTATGTCTGTACACTATATCAGTGTCTTTGGTAAGTTTTTTCTAAGGATTGAGTGCACAGTGCTTTTGAGGCAACAATGACTGTTATCACTATGGAAATGTCAAACTGATACACTGAAAAGTTTAGAAACCAAAAAACGTATTAATTTGCTAGTGATAAAGCCATTGCTTTTCTTGAAGAGAGTTATGTCCTCTGTGAAAGTGCATGTGCTGGTTCCTGTGACCCCCTTCTCCTCAGCATCCTTATTCTGTCCTCTCCTGCCTACATATCCTTTGTCCCTGCACCCTCTGATCAATTAATTGGATCCTCTGCATAACAGATTTCCTTTAGGGCCAGTCTCCTTCTGTGAGCCCCCAGAGGGAATGGCAGGAATCTTATTTGAGTTTCCTATGGGGGAATAAGTTGCTGAGGCTTCTCCTGGGCTAGCTTGCAACTGTATTTATTAGTGCATATTTTTAAAGAGCAATACACAGCAACAAAAGGATTAACCTTAAACTTGCCCAGTGTCTTTTACAACTATGGTTGCCCTCATTTGATTTTTTGAAAGATCTGTTGTATAACCTTTCCTTCTGTGCAGGGTCTTTCATTTCTGTGCATGGGAGCACTGCACATGGATGTCATTTGGGATCATCTTGACTTCTGAATAAGAATAACCAGAGTTTCACTGTGATCTGGCTGATAGGCTTGGTAGGTATAACTTTAGCATGTTCAGCTGCATTTCTGAAGCAAACAAATAGGGCATATATGTGTTGAAGAAATGAATACAAATCTCCTTCTGAAAAATCCAGTATATTGAGCAAATACTTTGAATGAAAGACTCTGCATGTGTTCATGTTTCAAAGGCTATGCTCTACTAGAAATCCTCTCCTACTTTTGTTAGATTTCCATGTTTGTGAAATCGATGTTAATTGGAAAACCCTGGTGGGAGAGCCATTGAAACAAGAAAGCCACATGATGAACTGCTGTACAAAACCCACTGCTCTGGAAGGATTTTTTTTTTTGCTGTGTCTTTAAGCACTGCTTGCTTGGGAAGGTGAGTGTGTCCAAATTATACTTCCCTGCTTAACAGCTTTGCTTTCTGTGTTTTGTGCTCACTGGTGATGATTTCATAGTGATTACTTCTTGCTTACTTCAAGCTCTAAAGTATGTTCTTGCTGCTGTTACATCCACAGACCCATAGCTCTACTGCAGTGACCAGAGTGCATGCTGCACTCTCTCAGACACACTTAGCAGGGCTCATCTCTGAGTTTGATGTGAAGAGGTGTTGTAGGATGCTCTCCTTGCAGAGACTATGTAATCCCAGAAGACAGTGTGACAGTGAAATATGTCTTGAAGAAAAAAGCTCAGTGTTTCTGATCTGATGTTTAATTTGGGAGCTGGCAGTTAGTGAAAGCACCCATTAGACTGGAAACTGAACAAATGTGCTATGATAATTAGTGAGTAACAAAGAATATGGGACCCTTGAATATCATTTTAATTAAAATCATTTTTCAGAGAAGAACAGCATTTTGAACACATGCTATCTTGGCAGCCTGGAGAGGAATATTAGTAGCAATATGAACTGGAAACTTTCACAGTCACCTTTGGAGAAAGAAGAGCACAAATTGGTGGGTGCAGTAGATATGCCCTTTCCAGATCTGGATGGAGCTGTAATGAAGTTTTTTCCCTGCTCCCAGAAGTTAGTGATTTCTCAGCTGAGTAACTGAAGAGTGAACACTTACAGCTTGCTATCAAAACATGAATTTGCTTAAATCCCTCAACTGAGGATGTGCTGATTTTCAACTGAGGTCAGGTAGCTAACAATTGTGGCCAGTACCTTCTAAACAGCTCTCACTTGATTGCTTATAATTGCTGAATTATATGCTTATAATTGCTGAATTATAGTTTAAGTCAACTAAAAAATATATTTGTATTTAAACTGCCATTAACTCATTGGATTTGGGGCTGATGCCTTCTAAATCAACTTTTAAGTAACAAAAAACCCCACAATCCTTTTATTCTCAAACACTACTAAACCTGTGTCCATAAACTGCAATATTGTACATTAATTCAGAGCAAGAAGTGCTAAAACATGGAAACAACTGGCATCCAGAACAAAGATCCTAGGGCAGATTCTCTTTCATTTGTTTCATTGAAAATTGGCAAGTGTATGAAAGAAAATATTTATCTTTTTTGTTTGTGATTCCAAGGGCCCCCTTGTCTACTCCTGCAGACTTTTTCTTCATTTTTGCTGTCAGTTGTCAAGGCTGTGGCTTTATGAGTCTTTGCTGGCTCACTAGTTACTGGAATTGTTTTGTTTCTCCTTTCCACTGACTTAGGAACCTCCAGCTTTGAAACGTCAGTGCTAGTAAGGAAGCTTAATCTTAAACAACATCACTTTTGTCATGCCTTTGTCCAAAGGCACCCTGACAGCTGAGAAGCTTCTCTGTTTATTTGCTATGTACTGACCTGCCTGAAAACCTAGATATTTGGTTTATGTCACCATTGGTAAAATAAATCCATGCATGTTTATCCAAAACAATCTTCTCACACTTTAATAATAATTTCTGCTTTCCCAGTGTCCACAAGACTGTTGATACTGTGGGAAGTCACTGATATGACTTGGCAAAGTGTTAAGAATTACACTGTGAAAAAACTCACATGAAACGTATAAAAACTGTCATTTACGTACAAACATACACCAACTTCAAATCTATTGCCTTTTGTTAGCTGAAGGCCTTGGATGTGCAATTAGCTCCTCAAAGAATGTTTGTGTCATTGTTTAAATACCTATATATGTATATTTGCATATAGAAACCCAGCCTTAATGTGACAGCAGCTAAGAAGGTTTAGAAACTGTGTAAGCTGTAGCGTTCAACTTGAATTAATTGTGAATTCAGGTTACATCTCTGAAATGCTGTTAGCTCGTGGTTCCTGAGAAGTCCTGGATGGATCACAGCTGTCAGCAGAAGAGCAGTCAAGGTTGGAAAGGTTTTCTGTTTCTGCTGCCTCTGTGGCAAAGGCAGATGTGGGAGCAAGGAGTGAGAGCACCTAGGACCTCTGTGGCTTTCTCTGGATAAAGACTAGATAAAGTCTGTAATAAGAAAAGAACATACTAAGAAGGACTGGGTTGGTAAGGGAAGCAATCATACCCGAGATACAAGGGCATGTTTAGGTCAGTATTTTGCCTCTAATAAAAACAGGGAGAGTGGAGGTTGCTCTGGAGATGAATACAGCCCCTGAACTCAGCAGATACTGTACAGTTACTGTCCTGCATCCCACAATATGTGTCTTTGAAGTAATGCATGTCAAACTAGAGAGTTATTCAGGGAAAATAACCATTTACTGGAGATTTAACAGATGTGACTTTTGTTAATATGCAATGAACAAGGCTGATGTAGCAAATACAAATCCATGGAAAATTGAGTGAATCACTCTAAGTGTTAATGTGTTCCCAAGGAATTTCCTCTATGCTTAGTAGGAACCTTTCTTTTATTAGTTTGAGACCATCAGAACAGTGTGTCTGCCCTGGAGGGGTTATTAACATATGCCAAGAACATGAAGATAATATCAGGAACACAGAATGAGAAATAATAATTCAGAGACTGAAATGTAATGGCCACAGGGGAACATGTGGACTGGTGACTGCATAGAGTGGTAAACCAAATACTACTGGAGGTTTTCTTTCCAGCTATGCCACAAATGACTTTGTGGCCAAGAACTCCATTTAACTTCCCTGTGCACAAGTCTATAATGAAAGTATTCATGTTTGCCTATCTTCAGCATGTCAAATCTTGGTTAGTCAAAGGCTTTGGGATATTACAATGTAAAATATTGCAGATGTGCAAGGTTTATCATAGTATCTTGGCCACAAATATCTTTGTACACAAAAAGCTAGCATGGAGTTGACCCTGTTTCCTGAATGAAGCAGTGCTTTGTTTTGTTAACATTTTGCCTTTCTTTCATTCAGAAAGATTCTTCCTTACTAAAACAGTGCTTTTATGAAATGAATATTTATGAATGAGTGTCTTAAATCATATTTATTCTGTTCCATCAACCTAATAGTAAGATGAGAATCTGGCGGAAAGCGTCTGTATTGCTTCAGGCTGTCATGCATTCAGACCTCAGAATTTTTGCAACAAGGATTGTCCCTGACTGTGTGCACACCAAATATCTTTCTTGAGCTCTTCATGCGTTGCTTTAATATAGTAACCACATGGAGGATCAAAACAAAGGGATTATAGGAAGAGAGGAATTTGAAGGTTGATGCCATATCTATTCACACATGTATAAAACCTGCATTACTGCTAAATTCTTGGGGTTAATTTTACCATGATAGGTCATGGACTTTATGTAAGCAAGTTGACTGGTAATACTTTTAGCAAGAACAAAAAAAAAGTTGAGTGTAACTGCAGCTTAAAATATGTAATTTTTAAAAGTGATAATGGAAGCATTTAGTGAAAGAGCATAGTATTAGTGTGATCATAAATGTAGTGACTGGACAGACTGATATGGTTGTAACTAAGCTTGGGTTTAAAAGCTCCTTGGTTTTGCATTTAGTTGTGAAAAAAGTGCAGGCAAGGAAATCATGTTTGGCCCTTCTGTAAGTAGGCATCTGGGGTTTCTTTTTGTCCTTGAAGCAGTTGAGAACAGAGGATTTGTCTTTTCTGTCTTCTCCTTCAAAGTTTGTCCCATTATAATTGTAATTTAAGAGAGAACAAAAAGGATACTAACCATTGCAAAAGATACTAACAACTGCNAAGCCTAGCCATACATGAAAGCTTACTACAAAAAAGAATTAAAAATATCTGATGTCTGATCCCACAGAAAATGTGGGAGCAAACTTCATTTTTGCCATTACATGGTCAGAAAAAGGAACCCAAAAGCATCTTTTCCTTACTCCTAGTCTTCATACTCTGTGTACTGTGGTATTGTCATTATATAGAAAGGAATTTTTAGACTGAGTGATGCACTTACCTTGTCTATATTCAGTAAATAGGAAAAAATTAAGTGGATGTGATCACAACTTCTGTGCAGCTGAGGCTGAATGTGCCAGGAGTGTCTCCTGTCTGTGGTGAAAGGACAAAATTTGACAAAATATTTTAGAGCACTAGCAGAAATCTGCAGGTAAAGTACAGCATTCTGCCAGTCAGGCTTGTGAAAAATCAGTAGTAATGTATGTACTTTTTTTTTTTACAGAAAAGGTTAAAATTTTCTTACAGCAACAAAATTAACACTAAGAGCTGGCTTCACAGAGACATTTATACGCTAGCATGAGTCATCAACTTGAAAAGGAATCTGCCTAGGTAATTAATTTTCTCTCTGCAGTATTGCAGATCTTGTTATTTGCTCATGTATTTTTTTTTAAAGAATTGGTTTAAAATTTGTTTTAACCATAAGACTTGGGACTGAATTTAATTTTAATAGTACTCTTTGGCATGGCTTTCAATCCAAGAGATGGTGGAAATTCAGTTTGAAATTCATGAGAGGCTTATTCTTACAGTACTTGCCTGGCATTGAGTGGATCTGCCACAGAAGATCGACCCATGTGTGTGATCTTTTGCAAGTTGTTCCTTGCCATCTTTAAAATGAGGCTAATTATATTCATTGTAGAAATGTCCTGAGACACTGACAGTCTTTGTGAAGAAGCCTGGTTTTATGATGGCATGTTCCATGTCACAAAGCTGTGATCTTTCAGGGATGATTGAAATGCCATCACACACGTGTGGGGAGAGCTGAGTCATTTGCCTTGTTCTTCTCAGGCTATAGCAGTAAGGAAAACAAGTACAGGCTGGTACCAGTGCTGAGTCTCATAACAGCCACCTATTTGCTTCAGACTGATGTCTCTCTGGAAATCTTAGGTAGGGACAGTCCTTAAAATGCTGATAGATGTCCCAAATCTAAGTACTGCAGAGCTCTCTTCTCTCCACCTTCACTATTACTTCTCTTGCTGATACTGAAGGGTAAATGAGACGAGGTTCACTGGATCTCACAAGCACTCCACCTCATCAGGTTGCATCCAGTTGATGCTGAAGGTCACTGGAACACTGCTGACAGGCCAGTACACAAACAGCCTGTGCATGTGATGCAAATGAGAAGTTAGTTTGCGTCCCTGCAGACTTCTTTTTGACCTGTGTTTTGATGTGGTCTAGATATTCTCATCTTAGGCACAGTCTGAAAATCCCTTGGGGTCTCCTGTGGCCCCTGGTGCCATAACTGTGCCGACAGCAGAGGGAGCATTAAACTCATTGCCCACGGGAAAGTGTGGGCAGTGATACTCATGTTCCTATAATCCTTGGATGGGTAGGATAAGCTCATTAGCCTTCTGGCAGTCATCCTAGGAGAAGGACAACTCTGGCTTTCTAGACTCACATGCTTTTGCTACTGGAGAAGGCCTGTGGATAAGCAGCTTGGGTTGTTAAGGAACACCACCTTGGGAGCAATATGCTCAGAAAAAGATCTGGAACAAACCTATGCCAGGCAATACATGGCTCAGATGCCAAACTATGCAGCAAACCCAAGTTAAATAAACTTCATAATCTGTTTTTTACTGCTGATTGATAGCTGCTCACAAGGTGTCATGATTTTCTCCTTCTCCTTGGGTTTACTCTTCATTTTTGAGAACCCATTTTTCAGTATCTTTCTTCACCTTAAATATGACAGGTATGAAAAGAGAAATCCATGATGTTCCTTATTTTCCTGGGTGTGTAGATGTTGAAGAAAGTCAGACTTGAGACATCTGGCCAATCTTCCTGGGCAAAACCCAGACTTCTGTCTGGCCTCACCTGTAGTTACTGTCCTTCTCATAGGCTTACCATAAGAATATGTTCTGTCACCTCTGTATTACCTTAAATATTTGATAGAGATGAACGTGCTGGAAAATAGCAGGATGGTTAAGTGTTGCCAATATTCTGCTGACAATGGGCTGCCTTGAGCGATGTCCATTTCTGTATTCAACCAGTTACTGTGTGGTCTCTAGTTGCAAAGGCTTAGCAGTGAATCTTCTTGCAATTGCACCTCCTCTTTTGTCTTGGAAATGAAGCTGGTGGCATGAAACAGGTGGCAATTTTTTTTGAGCCTGTTTCTCTTTTTTTCTCTCTAAGAGTAGAGCCTTTTTCTCTAAAGCCAAGGGTAAAAATAGGCACAAGTTGAAGGCTGATAAAAATTCCTGCTGTTTAAAACAATGCTTAAATGTTTTTTCAGGATACAAGAAATAAATTGCATTTGTTAAAACAACTTAAACCTGGTGGGAATACAGTTTGATTGCTGGCAACTGTGCTTCTCTCTCAAGCTATCATTTTTAGTCTCACCCTTTTTCTGAAATACTTTCTAGGCTAGACACTAATTCCTCTGTTGACTTCTATTTATCTGTCTCATTTATTTTCCTTTTCCTTTGCTCTAGAGGAAGGGAGTGTTCATTTCAGCTTCTGCTTGCTTTCTCAGTAAACTATGAATGTATGCTGGTTTTGCAGCACCTGGCAGAAAGAGGTCTCTGCTCATGCCTAGGACTCTCTGATGTCTTGAATATGAGAAGTGTGAAAAGAAAATTCCTTTTACTATATTATACTTTAAGGAAAGCCAGAGTGGTTTCCAAAGGGAGTCTGACAGTGAAAGAATTGCCAATTAAGAAAATTTTGCTTCCAGCTTAGAGAGGAAAGTTGAATTACTTTATCTCCTTTTCTATGTGTATATATGGAGATATATAGGTTTATGGAAACTTTACATCTATAATAAAAAGGTTTTGTTTGTTCAGAATGCTTTGTCTAACCAACAAGTTTTATTTTAGCAACAGAATCATTACAAGACATGCATTAAAGTTTTGGTCATTTTTGATCAACTATACGAATTAGTCTCAATTATTCACACTGCAGAAAGACAGGTTGCCTTCCTATCTGCTCTATGTGCCTAGAACCATTCATGGCATCAGTTTGGCAAGAGAAAGTTTTGTCTGAGGAGCAGTTTTGACACCTCTGAGCTTTTTGCATCTCAGTAATTTTTTATCTCCAGGTATAGCAGCTTGTACTGCAGTTCTGCAGCTCATCATCCTCCTTTGTGGATACTACCTAGAGGAAAGAGTGTGAAAAATTTCGTTTAATACAGTTTAGTGGAGCATCTTTTGATGTAAGACCACATTCAACGGAGAAGACAGAAACAAAATGTCATGAGTGATGTGGCCAGGTTTTGGCTACATCTGAGCTGGATCTTGGGTTGTTTGGTCTCATTTCTCAGCTCCATACTTCTCTTCTTTGAGAGTTATATTAACAACCACGCACCTTCCTGTGCTTGCTTTCTCCTCAGAAGGCTATGTGAAGAACTCTGTGATGCCAAAAGCAATATTACCTCTAAGAAAGACTGGGTGCTTTAGTCTCCATCTCACGGACAAGCAAGGCATGGGAAAGTTGGTGGTTTTTTTTCGGATACTTGGAGACCTGAGTAAAGAATTAAATGGTCTGGAAGTGTATCAAAAGTTTCTCCACCCTGGGTTCAAAGCTAGGCCCATCTTGACATCAGATTCTTTCTCCAGGCTGTAACAATATTTTGGGGAAGAAAAAAGTCAAATGAAACTTTGAAAACATCATAGCTAGAAATATACAGTAGAAAAATGTTAAATAAGGTTGATTTTTGTTAAAACAAGGGAAAAGCAGTAACAGCTCAGTGATAAGCAAAGTAGTACTGTCTGCAAGCAGGGGAGTGAGATGTTGGCAGTACAGCATTGTCCACAGTAGAGCTCAGGATCGGAGCTTCCAGGAGATCAGAAGCAATGTCTTGTGCTCTCAGCTTCAAAACCATGTTCCCTCTAGACTACAACACTGCTGTCCTAAAATGAATGTAGATTCAGAAAGCCCCTTAACATGACATAGCCATGTTTCTATATCTAATTGTTGAACTGAAACGGGAGTGAGTTACCATAATGCCCTGCCTGAGAGACTAATCTGAAGTATGGGGCAGAAACTGTGGTGGTTCAGAAGCTACTTCAGGTGTTGTTCAGCTTTTCTTGCTGCAGGTGCTGCACCTTATATCTGAGCAGGGAATAGATGGTGGATGTCAGTACCCACTTTATTGCCTTGGGGCACATGAACTGGAGCTCTGACTTTTGGAGATGTGGTTTCTTTTTAGATGGTTTAAATAATATTTGCTTTTGGATGATATTTATGAAGCATCTTGAAGTCTACATAAGATAGGTCATTCAGGACTATGCATATGTAAGCAACTTGTCTCTCCTTTTCAGCAGCTGCCTAAGCAAGTTTTGCGATTCAACTTTGTAAGTCTTGGACTGCAGTTCCACAGCACGAGTGGTTTGGCAGCAGCACTGGATGAACGAGTTCCCACCCCTGGCACTGTGCTTAGGGTTGTGTAAACTGGTGTAGAAGTGGGGTTTGCCTTTGATACAGCTGAGAGTCAGTTCTCAGGCATCAAGAAGTCCTTAACCTTGGTATTGCCACTGGCCCAGCAGTATTAGAAATTGCTGCACGTCTTTTACAATGTGATATGCATAGCAGAGCAACTCCTAAGTGGCCAAATGTGACTTGAAAATAGCTTTTTGTTCAGCAAAGAATCTTCCTCCTGCTGCATGGTTGCTTATAAAAGGCTGTTGGGGCTGGCACACTGATCCATGCTCCCCAGGGAATGAGCTGAGGCTTGGTGGCACAAGCAGGAAAGCAGTGCTGCTGCTAAGAGACACCCAGCTGGAACCATTCCCTGTTCCTTGTGCCTGGGAGCTCACAGCAAGCCAGTGTTTGCACAGGTCTCTAACAACGAAAATCAGTGAATTGTTCATTTACTCAATTACAGACTCCAGATAAGCAAAACAGTTCAGAATAAGCTGGACCTGGAGATTCAGACTAGAGCATCCTGAAGGGAGAAGCAGAGCCATTCAGATGATATGATAAGGGCAATACTGGCATGTATTTCTGCTGAGATCTCCTCTTTGTAAGTGGTTAAGCAAACAGCCCAGGGAACTGCTGGCCAGTTTGTCTTGCTTCAATATCTAGCATAGTGAAAAGCAAATAAAGAGATTATTCTGTAAAGGGTCAGATGGTAACAGGTTGAAATACACATGGAGAACATGGATTTTTAGAAAACGGAGCAAACCTAGTATATTTTTTTAAGCAATCATAAGCTTTTTAGTAAGGTAGTTGATGTGAAATTCAGGGCTGATATAAAATTGAAACTGAGTTCAGGAATTAATGAAGATGTTTATGCAAATATCTTTGTGTCAGGGTAAATCTGTATTTAATTTGGTTTGTATTTTGCTTTCATAAATGGTGTGAAATTTTAAACTAGATGGTTATTGCCATTTGTGGAAGATTTGGAGCACTGAAACTGCTGAGGGCCATGGAGAGTTCTAGCAAAAGTTGCAACTTCCAAGAGGAAATTCTATGTCATAAAATTATGCCCATGAGAGGGGAAAATATCCCAAGCCAAAATGTTATCAATCAAACCCAGAGAAAAGAAGGTTATATAGTAACAGTGAGGAAGAGGATCTAGGCATTAATAGATAACAAATTAAACACACCACAGTGTAATTTTCAAAAAGGCAAAGACTGCTCTGGGCACAGTTCCTAATGTTTCTGTCTGCTACATCTGATCCAGAATTACCTCCAGTTCTTTCCTATAGGGACTTAGTTTTGTATTCTCCTCAGACGTTTACATAAAGCTTGCAGAATCATGAAGTGCAGTTTACAGCTAATGTGTTAAAGTAATTGCCTGTTTCAGTTTCAAGTTGTCTGTGGTGGGAGTTTCTCTGTGTGTGTGTGTGTGCACACATGCCTATGTGCCCTGAACATGTATTTGGATTTTACAGGTCATGGTGATAGTTCTGAGTTATATTTATCCTTTGTCTTCCTTTTAAGTCCTCAGAATGCTCTTCCTCTGAACAACATAGGCAAGACTGGGAATACTTCATAGAAGAATGGAAAACAAAAAGCCTCTTCAGTGAACAAAGGGCAAGGATAGCCCCAAAAATTAGGAAAGTGACTTTAGGCTTAAGGCCAGCTTTTGTGAGAAGGAAGCTAGAGTTGAAAATAGTGTATCAGGAGGGCCAGGAATACTTAAAAAATAGTTTAAAACATAATATTGGTATTTTTAAAAGTGGTAATAGAGAGAAAAGAATTACTGCAGGTGACCAGAGAAATAAGCCAACTAAAAAAGGGTGACTCAGACCATGCATTAGGGAAAATATGTCCCAGTGCCGTAAGGAAGAAGGAAGAATTTACTTGCAGATAAAGCAATAGACACTGTCAAGTTCACTTTGGTATTTGGATTTAACTTCTGAATTTAAATGAAAAGAACATTGATTCACTTAATTTCATTTCCTTTATATATATCTCATATTATTTAATTACAATAATACTAGTTTTGCCATAATGATATTGGTCATTTAATAATATTCAAGTGAAAATAAATGTGACAGTTAAAACACAAATATCATGAGTCAGCTAAAAAAGCCACGAAGCTCAGACTTTAAAGAACTGGCAAGTTCTAATAGAGATCTATTTCTTTTATCTATTTACAAAATTTAGTCTGATTTTTTTAAAAATGTGAGAGGGGAACATCTCAGTCTCCCTTTCCTTCACTCAAAGCTTTGTTAAGAAAATAAACAGAAAAAGCTGAGTTCTGCACGAGCTCCAGAGGAATGCTATGGTCCAGCTGCAGTTGAGGCTGAGGGACATCAGTGGCTCCAGTTGTTTGTTTGCTGCAGACACAGAGCACTCTCCTCCCTTCTGCTGAGAGTTCACCCTTTGTTTTGGTTTGATTCCCACAAAAGAAGGTAGAGTGTAGGTCTGTGTGTCACGACAGCCTTTGAGCAGCAGAACTGCCACATTCCTCTTAGCTGCCATCAAGTGGCAGCACAGTTTATGCTCTGGCATCTCTGCAAAAGTTATTGTGCTGCACCTGTGGGGAGATTACACACTTCACTCTCCTCAGTGGAGGGTATTTTGGTGATGAATCCAGAGGAACTGATTAGAAGTCATGGCAGAGGGGGCAATATGAAAGGTTATCTTGTGTTAAATTCTGCTAGGGCTTTCTGTCCAGTTGAAATAATATGCCTGAGAGATGGCTTCTCCATCCGAGACCCTTTGCTGGACCTGACGTTCTCCTGGAGGTAGCAGATGAAACTTTGATATAGCAGATAAAGCACCCAGAGGTGTGTAGCTTTCTCTACTTTTGGTTCAGGAGCAGTTTTGTACAAGACAGCAGGAAGAATTGCATAGTTAGCATTACCAGGGGTCACTGTTGGATTCAGCATGCTGCCCTAAGGATTTGTTAAAAATCACGGGGGGGGAAAGAAAAATATCACATTAGACAAATTTAAGCATGTACAGAGCTTTAAAATATGAACAGTCTTTGGACTACAAACATACTTAAATCTGTGTGAGTAGTTAGCTGCTACCTTGAATCACAGCCATTGTCAGCAGCCTGTGATTAAAGAGCAAGAGGGAGATTTGTATTGCACTTCAGATGTTTCACAGTGGTTTTGAATTAAAGTAACACAATACTGAGAGCATTCATTCACAATTTTAAAGGTAGCTACATCAGTCTAAAAATCACCCTATTTATCTGAGTAATTCAGATGGTGGAAGACATACACAGGCATCTGAATCCCTCTAGGCTGGTGGAACAGGTCACCACAACCATATGTTCAGCACTGTACTGCAGGTCTCAAAGATACCAACAGACCAGGATGTGTGAAAGCTGTTTGCATGTGGTTCAGGCAAAAAATCAGTCAAATCTTCAACTATCAATGTAAATCATTCAAGCAAGCTAAGATGCTTTTCCTTCAAGTGGAATAAGGAGCAGCATAACATTTTTACTCTTCATTTAGCTGTTTCTAGCTCAGAGACCAGAGCAGCAGACTGCAAAGCAGAGTGGTAAACGAAATGAAGGAGTTAAAGCAAGTTTGAGAGAAGCAGGGGCAGTGCAGATTTGTGGAAGGAAAGTGCTTCCCGAAATGGATCAAAAATAACAAATACGAAATGTACTGAATGAACTTTTGGTTTTGCTTAAGATTAACTTAAATTTTTTAGAAGAGGAAAAAACCCACTTTCTCTAACAATACGAACCCTGTGTATATTTACCTGAGGCTTATAGAAATAGCTCATATGACAAGTCTGGCTCCATAAACTCTGCCTAAGAAGCCTGGATCAGCAAAATTCAATCTGGAAGCTGTCTATAAATTTATGAAACCTGTCTGAGGTTTCTAAGTTAACTAATACAGTCATTTTTTGTTTGTAAAAAGATAACTGTTATACAAATCAATACTGAAGTCCATGGAAATCAATTTTCAGGATTCAGTGCTTTAGCTAACTTTTTTTTTTAATTCTACCAATAAAGAAAAACTAATTCAAGGCCAGACATAAAAAGCATATGAAGTGAGGCCTAATTGTAAAGGTTTAATTTTTTTATATTGTTTTGTCTTTTTTACTCACTGGAGTCTTTCAGCAGTTTCATGCTTCAAATAACTCTTAAGGAAGAAGTTAGAGCAAGCAGTCAGCTGCTCTAAGGCCAATCAAATAGTGCTTTTTCTGCATGTTTTACTAATAGATGGACAGGCAGTCCCATTTATAGAGCATACTACATGTTGACAGAGTGCATTACTAAATTTTGCCATATTGGCAATTTGAGATCTTAACAAAACAATGCTGAGGTTGCTCTCATTCTGTATTGCCATCCTTGGAATGCAGCTTGGGTTTTTATTAACTCTGTCACTACAAGGTACTGCAGATGGAGGCAGATTTTAAGGGTGGGTAATAAACATTAATGAGCAGAAGGCTGTAAACAGCTTAAATTCTTTGTCCTGTGCAATGAATTCCTTTTCCTTAGCACTCTCTGGTATTCTCAGCATTTTGGGGACACTTAGTCTAATTGGAGGTGAATGGGTGGATAGCTTGCAAAGGCTTTGATACCACTCAGCTGTTGTGTGAGGAGAAGTGGTCTCAAACTGCAGCAGCCAGCGAATATAAGCTTCAATATAAACAGCAAAAGTTTGGAGATCCAGCCCAGCACTTGGCTTGCAGTATTCTGGCTCTGCTTAGGAGCACAAATTGCATACAGGACCACTTCCAAGATTTCCCTTCAACTTTTCAGGCAACAGAGAAGGACAAAAAGGAGGAAAAAAAGAACATGGCTCTGCTTTACTGATATATTATTCCTACTTTCCCCTGTGCTAGCTTCATTCAAATCACCAGTATTACCAAGCTAAGAGTAAAACTGCAGTGAATCTTTTCAAGGCCTTTTCTGTACATGTATTTCTGTGAGTCTTACGAAGACAGTTAAAGCAATACAAGTCACTTGAGAAGAATTTAACTACAAAGGAACTGTGTGTCCTTATTCCAGAAGAGCAGGCTTGTGGGGGATTCTTCAGGAAGAGCTGTAGTGCTTTCAATTCAGAGGTTACCTTTTTCCAAAACAATTGCCTGAGAAGAGGACAGCATTTTTATACAACCTAGCCTTTCCTAAGCTATTTTGCCAGGGGCGGTCTTCCCCCTCCCAGATTACTGTAAGTGTCATTGCTCAGCTCTTAGGCTACATGACCTCTGCATCCCTGGATCTGGGAGGCTATGGGCTGTGCCCTGCTTTCACCTTCTTCCTACCTCTGCAAAGAGAATAGCCCCAGTTTGGGACATGCTGGAATAACTGCATCTAAGCTATGAGGGATTTGGTATGCTTACATCAGTATAGGATCCTGTGGCTTAAAACAATGCAGCTTTGCAAGCAGAGAAACTGCTTGGATGATGGTGCATGGCTTATATGAATCATGATGTGCACGCTGGCAGCCCAGAAGGCCAATGGCATCCTGGGCTGTATCAAAAGAAGCGTGGCCAGCAGGTTGAGAGGTGATTCTGCCACTTTACTCTGTTCTGGTGAGACCTCATCTGGAATACTGTGTCCAGCTCTGGAGCCCTCAATACAGAAAGGACATGGATCTGATGGAGCAGGTCCAGAGGAGGGCCGAGAATGATCAGGGGGCTGGAACACCTCTCCTATGAGGACAGGCTGAGGGAGCTGGGATTGTTCAGCCTGGAGAAGAGAAGGCTTCGGGGGGACCTACTAGTGACTTTCAACTACCTAAAAGGAACTTATAAGAAGGCAGGAGATGACCTATTTACAAAGGCCTGGAGTGAAAGTACAACGGACAATGGTTTTAAATTGGAGATGAGTCAATTTAGACTTGGTACTAGGAAAAAGTTCCTTACCACGAGGGTGGTGGAACACTGGAACACGTTGTCCAGGGAGGTGGCTGAGGCCCCATCCCTGGAGACATTCAAGGTGAGGCTTGCCAGGGCTCTGGGCAACCTGATCTAGTTGGGGATGTCCGTGCCCAGTGCAGGGGGGTTGGACTAGATGAGCTCCAGAGGTCCCTTCCAACCGAAATGATTCTGTGATTTCTTGTTCCTGTTGTTTGTTTTTTTTTGCATTGCTTTCTCAATGATGCTTGCACTTAGGGATCTAGTTTCCAGGTAACAGGGAGCACCAGATGCCCAAGCACTGTATGATTTAGCCTTTCACTGACTGCAACTGGGAAGCAGTTGTGAGCACTAACATAACTCTTTGGTTAAATGCAGCTCTTTTGTTGCGAGGGCTAATTTGTGAGAGGGAGATGCCATCTTCACGGCACAGCAGTCACGTCTGGTGCAACTGTCGTCATGACTGCTGCAGAGGAGAACAAAAGTACAATAAATACACTTTTTGCTGTATGTTTATTGGGCTGTGTTTTCAGCAATGTGCACTGCTCAGTACCAATTTAGTCCATGAATCCTCTTGGGTCAGGTAGTAATCTGTTTTGCCTGGGCATATAAGACAGGCCTTCTTGCAAATCCCTTCCCCATGTTCCAACCTACATCCATTTTGATTTATATTTTGGGAATATATGACCATTGAAACAGGCTATCCAGCCAGCTGGACAAAAGGTATTTATTGTAGTCATTCTTTCCTTTGGGTGGCACAGCTTCTTGTAGGGATTTTATGTGGACATATCTGCAATGGTAGCTTCTACATGTGGGCATACCTAGTCACTGTAGTCACATCAGCTGTGTCTGGAAATGTGTTCAACAGATAAAACATGGTATTTGCTTTAGACTCACATGTCCCAAACTCTTTTGACTCTATTGTCTGTGTAGAATAGGCCTTCAGTGACAATAATGGGGACCAAAACACCTAACTCATGCGTAGACACTGACAGGTAGCTATCTGAATCTGAAGACTAATTCCACATGGAATACTTGGACATGGTTGCCGTTGTCTTTTTTTTCCATACCTCCATTCCAGTGTTTTCAGGCTTAAGGTAAGAGGTACCCAGAGTGTCCAAGATTCTGCATTTCCCCATCTTTCCTTTGAGTGCTGAAGTCTGTTCCCTTATAGTCTCTCTCATCATTACAGGTCAGGGGAACTTTTATGCCTGAATCATTAGGTGATTGAACTCTCATACTAGAAAACAAATATGCTTTGATACTTCTGCAGCCTCAAGGTGAAAACAATGATGGACTTACAGGCAGGGAAAATGATGCTCAAATAAAACTCCTTGCTGCTTGAAGCCCTTAGAAATCCATACAGGGAAATTGTAACCATACCTGTTCTTCAGAGCAAACCTAGACTGTGAATGTCAATTGTTAGAGCACATTGTAAAATTACTTATTGTTAACTTGGTGGACAGTCATATATACAAGTTTAAAATACCTCATGAAGAACTCAGTATGTGAGGTTATTGCATGAGATTTCTTTTTATAAATATGAAGGAAGAAACATTTCAAAAGCCATTAATCACAGCAACGAGTAGAAATTTGGTGCAGTGGGAAAAGCCAGTTTGCTGGCCTTCAAATATTTCATTTGCAGCTCCTTGAATCCACTTCTAATCAGTCCAGGAAAATTATCCTTTAGTTACAAGCAGGCTGCATGGAGACTCTGTGTTTCCAACTGTGAGAAAATCCTCCTGGGCTGTCCCAAGGTCTAGGACTGACTCAGATTGTTTATCTTTGGTTAAGTCCATCCAGTGATCCAAACCAAGAGCCAATGATCCTGAAAATTCTGGGTTCCTATTGCGGGCTGCCTGGCATAACTGCTCTTCAGAGAGCGGGTTCCTCGCCTGTAGGGCAGGCTGCCTGCCAGGGCTTGGCACAGCCGGAGATGGCATGGCTCTGCAGTTTGCCAGTGCCAAGACTTCAGGGCGTCACAGGGCTGTGGCAAATCCTAATTCCATAGTAATTCCCAGGCTGGCTTTCTGGCTTCCCAGGCTCCCTGCCCTGGAGCTGAGATGTACTGGGATGCCTCCCAGGGACTGTCACTCCAAGGGTGGTTTGCATGAGTGCTTCCCCAGGGCTCAGAGAGTTTTTGTCACGCTCATTGCTAACTAAGTAGACTACTTCATGATTTATCCTTTTCTAGCTCAGAAAAAATAAAAAATAAAAAAAAAAAGAAAGAATTTACAGTTCACAAAAAGTTCTAAAATATTTGCTTTAGACTCATTTGGATCAAAGTCAAATTCTGAAAAGCAAAGTTCCTTCTCAACTGGAACACTAGTGTTTCAAGCAGCTCCAGTGAATACTATAAATAGTAATACCTTGTCTCCTAATTTGCAGATGAAATCCAGAATACAAGAATGCAAGGACCATCTGCTTACATGATTCCCAAATCATTGACAACTACAGAAACATAATGTTAGTAACCACTTCACATATAGCCTGAGACCTATTAAACAATGCCTTCATTTGGAGAGGTTTGTTAACATTATGAATATTATTATTGTTGGTCACAAGAGGCTTGGTCTTGTTCCAGTCTTGAAATAACTAATTTTACACTGCAAAACTGGTTTATGAATCACAACATTAAATCAAAATGTACAGTAGTCACATTACTTCTTGGGAGGTTTTATTGTGTAGTTATTACTCTGCACACTAAGTGGATTTTAAGAATCTTATACTCTAGAAACAGCTCAATCTCACAAAACAATTCTGAATAAACTTTAGGTTTGCAAAAGAGCCCCTCCCATTCCTAAATTCTTGTCAAATACCCAGATGGTAAATTTAGATAGAAGCCCATGCTTCTATCCATTGTTGATAAGCATTCCTCTTTCTAGTAGAAGAGAGCAAATCTTTTGTCTGTAGCCAATTTGTTTCAAGTTAGTGTTTGTAAATTTTGGTTTATATCACTTCAATTTCTATGTAAGTCATATGAAAGAAAATGTGCTGTGTGCTTTTCTCCCTCTCCAGTTCCTGGAAGACATGTTAGGGAGAAGGATAATTGCTAGCAGAAGCTCAGTGCAGTAATGCAGATTACAGTGAATATGAGTTGCAAGGAGATAAATAAGGAGGGAAATACATGGAGATCTACCCACGTTCAGGAACTAGAAAAATCTTCCAGTGAATTGTTGCTTTCCCAAATGTGTATCATTTACAGAGATGAGACTTCACTAAGATTTTTGGCTTGAATATTTAAGCCTCTTAAGCTATTCTGAGACTTCAAACCTGGAAGTTAAGTTTGCTTCCATTTTTTTCCTTCTTTCTCCCCTCCACTTATTTTCCCCCTGTTTTTCCTGTCTACATTTTTAGCTTGTTCTGCAGCAAGGGAAATCAAATGTTAAAACAATAATAAAAATAAAATTAGACCTGAAACTCTGCCATTTATCCTCACATGAGGCCATAAGTGGTCCCATTTATTTAAACTGCAGTCTTTGAGGAGAGAAGAGTATGGCAGAATAACTGGTAGTTTCTTCTACAGCTTTAAAACATGAATGAATTTTAGTGATCCACAGAGTAAAGGCTAGTTTTTGTTGAACAATTACTTTGTGCTATGTTATAGGGTCATATTTTTGATTTACAAATTAGTAGTTTGAAGTTTTAGTTTAAAGATATTCTAGTGAAGTTTTGCTGGTGCTGGGGATAGAGGTCAATGTGCAACCATAAAGGATGCAAAGTAGTTTAACCTTTTTATAAAATACAGGTATTTTAGATTAAATTTGTTTGCCAAGCTGCTGATAACTGATAGTGCAGTAAAGTGCACAATCAAATACAGAATATAATTTGCCTATAAATTATACAGTGTACATGTTATACATTGTGTATAATATATACAGTATCTATACAGTGGCCTATAAATTAAAAAGTGTGGTGAGTTATTGAATGAAAAAACTATTAATGTGTTAACTAGAATTAAACACCTGAGTGAAATTCTGGTGACACACCAATGGTAACACACTTGGATGCTTGCAAACACACTTTTCATTATGGAGAAGATTTCTGTTGTGATTGCTCCATGACTTCCAGTGCTTAGCAGATGAGCTGGTTTTGGTCCCAGGGTGCATTGTCTTGAGTCTAACCTTCCCCTGGGGCTAATTCTGCATTTGTATGGCTCCTTCCCAAGTGCTGCCCCATCAGGCAGCAGCAGCAGCTCCAGCAGCTCCTTCTGACCACAGGCAGAGGGCATGGGGAAGAGTGGATGGAAAGGTTCTTCTTTAGATGCTTACCGATGCCATTCCTAAGAAAACCTGCTCTGCCTGCCCCTCCACAAGCACCGTTTACAGGTTGAAGTTAGTAATCTGGAGTCAGTTTGCCCTCTTGGGCTTCACAGAGTTGGACAGTGCAGGAGCATTATGTGTGTGTGTGCAGGGTGCAGTTCCTCTCAGTTTGCACCACGTGGTGCCAGCACAAGATGGGTGTTTGCATCTGGAGAGCACAGGCCCCTTTGAGGAATAAAGCACCAAGTTCCTCTCCACTAATATGAGCAACACTTGGGCAACTATGCTCCTGTAGAGCTGTAACAGTGCCATGCTCTTCTAGTGTGTTAGATCTCGTGTAAAGGGATTTCAGACACCTAGGAAAATACAGCAATCAAGTGCTTTTTAAGTAGGATTTATTTTGTCTAAGAAGATTTGTGTCACTGTTGTGAAAAAGCATCTCCATGAGTGGGATGGCGCTTCATTCTTCATGGATATTAAGTACTATTTCCCTTAGTTCTGCTACAAACTGGTGAGGAACTATCAACATATTTTTGATAGGTAGCAAATATTTTTTTAAAAAAGTTAATGTTGAACAAAGGATTTATGTATTATCCCTAAATGCTTCCTTAGTTTCCAGTTTTTGTTTTTGTTTATAGAGATTTACGTGTCTGTCATCTTTTATCTCTCTTCTTTTTGGGAAAAAAAAAACTTAAACTGTAACTTGTAATGACCAAATGAACATTTAGCCAGAGTAAGAAAAGCGCTGATTCCCTGAGGAAGAAGTGTGCTGCCAGTATCTCTTCTGGTCCTGGTTCAGCAGCCACAGAGGCCAGTCTTTTCCAGATTTGGAGTTAGCTCTGTGTGAAAGCTGCATTCATGTGCTAGTAGAAAGGTCAAATAAAACAAGACCTTCATGCTTGCTTGAAGCTTTTTCACCTGAAGATGCTGACTGTATTTTCAACCAATAAATATGGTAGCCCCTGCTTTCTGGAATGAAGAGAATCAAGACATTAAGAGCTTTTCTGAAAGTCAAAGTGAGATTTAAAGGCTGATCCCATAGCTTGATTCCCAGGTGGGATTCCCCTCTTAGCTGCAGATGCCTGAAGGGCAGACATTGTCCACCAGATGTTTAAGTTTCTTCCCATGGACTAGGAGAGCCTGGAGTTATAAGCCAAGATGGAGATTGTAGATGTTTACTTTTAGGTGAGACAAATCCTTTACTTCCATAAGGACCAAGCTGGCTTCCCTCCCATAATAGGGTGGATTTGGAAACTTTTTCCTATCTCATTTGATGTGACATCAGACAGCTTGAGTCACTAGTTCCAAGAGTTGTGGCAGAGAAGTAGAGAAGTAATTTCTCCATAGTTTCATAATTGTGTGCTGTCTGGAATTGTATAGCTAGTTTCCTTTGTTTAAAAGCAATTAGTGTTGAGAAAGCACTTGGTTCATAGAGTAATATTTGAAAAACAAAACCTGGCTTCATTAATGATCAGCACAGTAAAATTCAATTACCTACTCATTTCCCAGCTGCTGTGTTGGAAGCAACTAAATATTAGCTGAAACGTTGTTCTTTCTGCATTGCTGTTGTCAACAACAAATGATACATAGGAGAGAAGGAGCAAAGGTTTTACTGTAATCTACATCTGCAGGTGTAAAGCATATATTACAGCCTCTTAAAGCAGTGCAAGGAACAGCCACAATGTGAATCATGGGAAGCATTAAAAAAAAATGCAAGGAAGCAGTACCACATGCAGAAAGTTCTTTTACATTTTCCTGCTTGCATATTATTTTTAATCTTAGCTGCACCAATGCCAGAACCTGTCACTTGCAAAGGTACTTCCATGCGTGCTCCTCTTCTTACCCCAGCATCGTGCTAACAACGAGACAACCTCCTACTTTCCTTTGTGCCAGCTCTGGCACTCATCTCCTCCCTCAGATTGCTGATTCAACCTGCTGAATGGGAAGAAAACTGCATGCACGTCTTGCTGTGTTGGTTTGTGACAAGCGCCAAGGCAGAGGGAGGCGAGGTGGTGGCAGCATGTGGCTGGGAGCAGGAGGTGAAGGGGGTTGCAGGAGCCAGGCTCCCTTTCCAGTGGTAATGAATTACTAGGGCAGACGAGTTCAACCTGCAAAACCTCACCTTTAAGTCTTTTCCCTCTCTGGCTTCTCCCTCTGGGGCATTCCTCACCTTCCTGGCTTTATGGTTTTCTCTCTTTTCCTAAACTACTCTGTTTCCTCCCAAGTTTTGCATTTCTCTTTCTGCCAGTCTTTTTCTTCTGTACCTTCCAGTTGGGGTTTCTGGTCTCCTGCATATTATTCACTCTGCAGAGTTTTATTGAAACATGCCTCCCTCTTCCCCCCAATGTTTTAATCCTAGCCTTTTCTGGTGTTTAGCATTTCCTTTCGCAGGGATCATTTCAGAAGACATGGCTAAAAAGAAGGTGGTGATGCTATAGAGCTTGAGGGTAGAAATACTATACTCCTTTCCCCAATCATGTTTACCTGTTTTCTGTTGCTTTCTGCGGTCAAATGCCATACCTGCAGAGCAGAGGAAAAACATTTAGAGTCAAAGCATATGCAGAGCTGAAACCATCTTCTTGAGCAAAATAAAAAGCAGAACTGCAGAAAGGAAAATCAGGCATTCAGATTTTTTTTTTTTTAAAAAACAAAGAAAAAAACAAATAAACCAAACCCTCTTATTTGGATTTGTCTGCCTGATTGTGGAGGTCCTGATGGTTTGAAATGCTTGATATATAAGGTTTCTTTCTGCTTTCCAATACATGCTCTGCAACTGCTCAAATATCTACCCTGCCTTTTTTTCTAGGAAGGGAAGTAGTACAGATTGCTCATCCGAGAGACAAAAATGGCCTTTATGGGTAAATGGAGATACTGTATTCCTTGTCCATGCCAGGTTAACTGAAAATTACCTCCCTGCCCATAGGAACTCCTAAAGGTTACTTCCTCTGCAATAGGAATTAAGATCCATGAAAGATCCGTAACTGGAAGCTTGTTAGGTATAGCATATCATAATAAAAGCATATAAAAATTTTGGCTCAACTGATTTACTTTCCAACATGTATTTTGAGCTATTTAACAATTTTTTTTCCAAAACACCTTTTCTTTTTCCCCAGAACTATGTTACATTTGCCTGTAGATACTCCAGTGTGCTGGTTACACATTTGCCTAGATTGCAGGTCAGAAACAGTAGAAGTCATTAATTTTCTTACATGTCATGCAGCACTAGAATAAGGCCACCTCCTCAGAGAGCCTCTAAGAGAAACTGGGGGAGATACTCTGCTAACAAAGATTTCTGTAAAGCATTGAAAAATGATTAAAAAGATGGAAGAGGACTCAGGAAATCATCTAGTCTATCCCTAGCCTCATTCTGCTGAGGTCATGCCTAACTGAGGGAGGTTTATGTACTTTTGAACACTTCCCATGGATGGAGATGCCATATACTCTCCCCAGGCAAGTCATGCAGAAGTCAATACTAATTATAACTCAGCAGAATACAGTTTTTCCTTCAGAATTTGTTTCATCTTCTACAGTTTGTGTGAATACACAGTCACAAACTAGCGAATAGGCCGTGAAATAGCGTTTCATTTCTCAAAGCCTGTGTGCTCAAGAATGGTGAGCCAGTCCTCCCAGATCACCATGAATTGGAAAGTTAGGTTTATTTGTTCCACTCTCCTTTAGATCCTCGATTGCAGGGCCGGAGCCGCTCCGTCTAGCTCCAGGTACTTCGAGGGCTGCTCGGATGCATTGCCCACGGGATGAGGCACGGGACCGCTGGAGTGGCCTTTCTCTGGCGGTCGGGGGCTTGGGGCAGCGCCTCCCCGGGGCACCTGGCCCGGCACGCCTTGAGCCATCCTCGAGGACCACCCCGGACGGTCGAAGCCAGGCACGGAGCCCCCCGCCCCGGCGCCGCCCTCTCTCCCACCGGCGCTCCGGTAGCCCCCTCGCCCCCACCCCCAGCAGAGAGGAGGATCCCTCCGCAGCCCTGCCCGCAGGTGCGGCCAGACTGAGAGCCGCGGGGGGAGGCACCGGCGCTGGGCGGGAGGACTAAAACCGCCGCCTCTCCAGTGGCGTGGGGGGAGCGCCGGCGCCTCCTCCTGCTTTAGCTGCTGCTGCCGCCCGACTCCGCCGAGGGGCTGTCGGCTCCCGCGGTGGGGTGGGGACAGGACAGGACAGGACAGCTGGGGGCGGGGTGGAGGCAGAAGTTCCGAGGAGGGACGCCGAAGGACGGGGCCGGAGGCTGCCGGGCGGGAGCCCCGCGCTGCCACCGGCTGAGAGCAGACCAGCGCCGCTGCAGTCGCTGCCACTGAGCCGTGCGGAGGGACCGGCTCTTCGGCCCGCCAGCGCCCATGGGGGACTCGGTGTTCAGCGAGAAGCCGGCGCTGCGCTATGCGGTGAGTGCTGGGACGGGAAGGGGCTGCGTGGGACAGGGGCTCGGAGGACGGTGCTCCCACGTGTGCCGGGAGGTGGGTGCGTCCGTCTGTCCGTCCGTGTGCATAGGCGCGGAAGCGGCTCCGCGGGCCTGAGAGGGGGAGGCTGGTGACAGCCGTTCCCCGGCGGGGAGAGTGCGGTGCCAGTCGCGGGGAGGCTGTGAGCTGTAGCCTGCACACTCTGTGGCCCTGCGGCTTCTCCCGGGGGACAGGAGGAGGAACGGGGCGGCTCTTGCGCAGTGAGGAGTTTTGGGGAGTCCCGGGAGTTTTGGGGCACTGCGGCGCACGCCTGTTCCCGCTCTCACGGGTGGGCTGAGGGGACGAGCCCCTAGTGCCAGGGAGGTGCTCTGGGTATGTAACTGGTTCTGTCACTGCTGGCGCTGCGTTGGAGATAGTAACACCATATTTCAGTGTTTCCTTCACAAGAGGTTGTGCTGCTGAGAAGCCACTTCCTTTCTACCAGCCTTATTAGGAGCATTTTCTCGGTTGCTCGGTCAGAC